>CM030362.1:1136943-1446943 GCA_017893485.1 Hemerocallis citrina
AATATGTAGCCATTCAACCATGTAAACTTCTTACCACATCAGTACTTTCCATTTCAAGCTCATATTTTATTATTATTATTATTATTATTATTATTAAAAAAAATTTAAATATTTTTATCAATAACTAATGTTATAACAGATACAGAGAGTTCGGAGGGTTAGGATATCTCTACTCTCTACTATTATAATGGGAGAAGGGGTTAGTGTCATACTGTCATTTTGTCATTTTGTCAACACGTGCAGCGCACGTGTTGGTTTTTTTTTTTGTCCTTTTCATTCTCCCTCCCCATTTTTCAACGTGCAACGCACATGTATAATACTAGATTTTTTTTGGGTCCTTTTCATTCCCCTCCCCATTTTCCGCACGTGCGAAAAAAACACGTGCAGCGCACGTGTTGGTAGGTTTTTTTTGTCTTTTTCCTTCCTCCACGTGCAGCGCACGTGCATGTTTCTAGTCCTGTATAAAACTATTGACTTTGAACTTCTACCACCCACACATTTTAAAAGTCAAAATTACATTAGCCATCCAGTTAAAATCGATCACGCAATATAGTTAAATTTCGACCACACCCTAGACCCTAGTTACAATATCCTGAATAAAACTAAGTGTGAAATGGAAATGCTTTCAGGGGAAACCCACATGCAGGACACGTGCTAATTATCTAGGAAGACAGTTATCTTGAATTATAACTAGAGTTGTCAGTTTTTTTTTAAAGCTCCAGTTGAGTATGTTCAATGCGATAGCACCTAAGTTTTACTAATTATTTCAGTTAATTCGTTCAAAGCTTATAACCAAAAGAAAATGAGGCAATGAAGCTACAAAATGTGGTTTAAAAACTTTGGCTTTTAAAACATCACTGAAATGATTCTGTACGACAAACAGCTAATATACTACTGTGTGAACAATCTCATTTGCACAAACTGTACACGAAGAATCCACAACAAGAGACTAGATATTGTGTAATTTAACTTTTGGCACAGGAAAAAGAATTTAACTTCTGACAACAACAGTGTAACCTTATATATCCAACATCATCATTTGAAACCCAGGTCTTCAACCAAGATATCAAAAATGATAAACAACTGCAAATGAAGACATCGTTTTCCTCGAGTCATCTATACTTCACTTGTGTCCTCTGAAGTACATGTACACTTTCTGCATTCACCCAGAAAAAAAACATAGGTTAAGATAATGTCAACACTGATTGAAAGACAAACATGAAAAACATTGTTTGTCAAGCTATCTCAGCTTTGTTTGACACACTGGACGCTGTCTGAGTATGGCAAGTTCACCACCCTTCTCAGTTAGGGAGGAAATAAAGGCTCACAGACACAAACCTTACCAAAATATTTAGTCTGTATTCTAAAAGATACTTTGTTTTTCTTTTTTCCTTGTCTTTGGGCACTTGTATACATGCATGGTTTTCTCGTATCTTTATTTATTTTTTACTTTAGGGGGTGGGAGTATCAGCATTTCCATCTTCTACAAATAGTTCAATCCATAGGAACATAGGCTACAATTGAAGTTTGTAAGCTGCTACTATAAAGTGTTTTAGGCCATAATAACTCCTGTATACTGGGATGAGCGTCTGCAAGTGTAACATACGAGGCATTTCGAGGCTCCAACTTAAAAACAGAAATTATGTATGCCATGTGGTGTTTCTAGGCCATAATAATTAATAAGTCCCCCCGTATACTGGGATGAGCATCTGCATGGGTAAAATAGGAGTCTGCATGGGTAAAATAGGAGGCATTGCGATACTCCAACTTAAGAACGAAAATTATGTATGCTATCAGCAGGCTTGTGGGTTGAAAAGATCATATGCTGCAACATAGAAAGTTCTTTCACTAACCTGAAGCACCCACAGACTTAAAAGTGTCTCCAAGCAAAAGAAGCCAAACCCAATCAAGTAAAATATCTGTAATCATATCAGAAAGGTTAAGAGTTTTCCATTTAGTAAGATATTTGCACATAAGTCTGTTACTAAAAAAATAATACAAAAAACAAATAGAATGTACCCAAAAATATACATCCATTTCCTCGATCATAGTTAGCACATAAAACAATTACATACAAAAACTCTATTTCCGAATCAGCCTATAAAAATGTCATACTTTACATGAAGCTTGTATGCCTCATTTATATTGTCACTCCCGCTTCGGTGAGATGAAAGAAAGGGGATTGAAGAAGGGTTTAAGATTGGGCTTCTTCTTCTAAAGAGAGAGCTATACAAGAGTAAAGGCAAATTGGTCAATTTCCACTCGGCTAACTTCGCCTGGAAAAAAAATTGCTGTAATTCTAAATAGTAAAATTCATGATATGGTATTTACCGCCAAACTGAGAAATTTCAGGATGTATTCTGATAACTTATCTACCTTTAGGGGTCAGGATGTCTGCCAATATTAAAATGTCCGGCATGTTCTGTTGTAGAAATAGTGATAAAGAGAGGGACAATACAGAAAGTACGTAATTTCATTATGAGTAATGCTACACCCACTACCAAAATCACTACTTTTCTCTTCACTAACTTAGGTGGCACACTACTAGTGGAGGGTAGGTGTAGAGTACGTGGTAGAAACCTCCAATACTTGTGTGCCACCTAAGGTGGTGAAGAGAAAAGTAGTGATTTTGGTAGTGGGAGTAGCGATTTTGGTAGTGGGTGTAGCATTACTCTTTCATTATATTATCAGTTATCACTCCCTCTTCCCTCAACCTTGACCTTCCATTTGCACCCAAAAAAGCCTCTCCTTCCATTTTCCTTTTAAGACCTAAATTGGTCAACATCGACATATTTGACTTCAAACCAACCCCGTCTCCCTCCAACCACCACCACCACCAAACACACAAACACAAAGGAAAAGGAAAAAAAAGATAGCCTAATAGATCCAATTGGTTTAGGTTTGCATGCGAGAATTCCAACCCAAGAAAAAAGTTAAATGGCCCCAACAAGAAACCCAACTAAAATTGCGCAAAACCAAAACACTGGACTGTCTTCCACACACTACAAAACAATACCTTACCTCTGACAGAGACCACACACCGTTAAGAGTTTTGCATTACAAATAGAGAGCTCAAATCTAGGGGTTTGAGGTTCTAAGGTGAGAATAGGAGTTTGTTTGAGAGAAGTTAGATTGGCATCTACTTTGGCGAGATGAAAGAAAGGGGATTAAAGAAGGGTTAAAGATTGGGCTTCTTCTTTGTAAAGAGATAGCTATATAAGAACGAAGGCAACTCAGTGAATTTCCACTAGGCTAACTTCGTCAGGTAGAAAAACTGTTGTATTTCTAGGTAGTAAAATACACAATATGGTATTTACCACCAAACTGAGAAACATTAATTAGGATGTATTTTGATAACTTATCTACCTTATGGGTCAGGATGTCTGCAAATATTCAAATGTACCGCGGTCTCTTTCCGCTGGGCTGGCCTGAGAGTGGGCGTCCACGTAGTCCCGTCTCGCGTTAAAGAAGTCGATCAAAGCTTCTTGCGGATCGTACGCACCCAGGTAAATAAGGAACAAGATGAATACAGAAGTTAAACGAGCATCCCACACCCGAAAGGTACCCCACATAGGCCTTCCCCGAAACCTTGCTTCCATCGGTGAGAAGGGGCTTTGCTTCTATCACGGGCATAACATCGATTTGCATCGCCGAGGGATTTATACAACCATATGACGGGGCCTTTGACCTACTAACTACAACTATAGCAGGGGCATCCTCTCACTCTAACGAGCAAGTACATGCACAAGTAAGCTGTGTCTCAAGAACCTCTTCAATACGGTCCGGATTGCTAGCTCCCATTCATAGTTTTGCTACAGATGATACACGAGGAAGATTTTTATGTGGGGAAGTTCAGTTACAGATATAGTCATAAACAGAGGGGCAACACAAAAAGTATGGACATACATCTTCAACGTTATACTCTATTTTTTTTTTTTATATAGAACTAGCCTAGCACTTAGTTCATAATTCCAGTTTTCAGTTCATAAATTGTAAGAGAAATGAGGAATATGTTTCCCTTAAATACATATATTCTCCAGATTTCAATCGATGTAAATCAATTTCCCCTCACATACATCATGCTGCATCTATGTGCAGCATAAGGTAATCCAATTATATGCTTTGACTGTTCTTGATTAGTCACACATTAACCACCTAAAAAACCTTCAGGATTCTCTTTCTAAGTCCTCTATGTTATTCTCATATATAGGTAAAAAGCTGTAACGATAACTGAGGACATCTTGGATAGTTAATGATCTTTATGAGAATCTGAATTAATTTAACAAGTTCCAAGTACAAGAAAATTAAGGATAGTTATATAAGCGGAAGATCATTCACATAGCAGCTGATTGATAATTTTACGATATTACTTACCCCAACCAAGGCATGATCTGAAAAGGTGTCAATCGCAGCAAGGATACCCCTGATTGCAGATGAAGAAACATTAAATTAGCATCAGGCTGATGTGACATAATGGAAGAATGTGAATGTGATAAAAATATATACCACATAAAATGTTAAATAAGAAATATACTTGAGGTACTAAAGTAAATGTAGAAGAATTCCCTTGCCCCAACCCCCATACTTCTTCCACTTTTCATTAAATAATCATTTATCTTCTCTCTTTCAAATTTCAGATAGTATATATAAACTGGCAAGAAGATGACTAACAATCTACTTAAAGAAACCATGATTATACGCAAACCTACCTATTAGAATGCTAAAATAAAAAATTATTTGAGACGGTAAACTGAAAAGAAGGGTGCCACTGTTACTAGACGGATGTTTTTATAGAACTTTCAGGATAATGCTTTCTTATATATGATTTCTCTCAGGACCTTACTAGTGCTACTTAAAATGAGCAGATGATTATTGCCAAGGGATAATGATTTCACCAGTATGAGATATATGAATTTACTCCTCTCACATTGGGAGAAGGCTGACGCACAAGTATCATGAACTTTCATATCACAATTAATGAATCATAACACAACTGTAAATAACATTTTATCAACAAAAAAATTAAATAAATGAATCATGATATGACCAGTTTCTATCTATGTAGGTTTTGATTCAATACGGTTGGTTTCAATAAGATGATGCAGAACCCAACGTTTAAAGTACAGACTTCAATCTGTATGAATCAAGTGGACATTGACGGAGAGTGGCCTATAACATAAAGACCTACTCACCTAGCTGTAACAATTTCTAATAGCATAAAAGGTCGAGTAAGTAAAATTTTAATTGGTGTTTTTTTTTTTTATCATATTTTAATTGGTGTTGGTTAATCAATCAGTTGAGAAGAAGACAATTAGGTTTCAAGAACACAAGAAAAAAGAGTTTCAAAATGAATTTTACAAGATATCCAGAAGAAGAAAGTGGTCATATTAATTCCATCGACAATCACGATAGCATGTACTTGGCTTGACTGGTTACAGTCTGCTTTATGCAGAACATACGTTTTAAAAAAGCTAAAATTTGGATTTTCCTTATTTATGACAATAATAAATGTATTTCAACAATTCAACTACACAGAATTTTAAAGTTATTTATGAATGAATTAGTTAGCCAAGTAGCATTACATAAACCAGCTGGAATGAGGAAGAACAGCTCATACGATGCCTTTTTCCAGATACTATCAGTACATAGTACATAGATTCAAGCAATATACAGAATGGGAATGCTGCATAAATAATACAAAGGTTTATGGTCCTTATACTTTCAGAGTTAACAACGGTTTGAATTGAAATTCAGAACTAGAATGAAAACTTACGTCAGTGACTTTCCATGAAATACAATTGGAGGAGCAATAGCAGCAATGATACAAAAAGCAATGTGAAGCTGGAAAAATGACAATACCCGATGAAATGCTTGATGGTTCAATCAAAAGAGAAAATGAAACTTTATATCAAAGTAATCAGTCAAGAAATCAAGACAATCACCATATACAGAAGGAAAAACCAACCAAACTTCACTGCACTATCAGTCCTGCATATAAGATACAATAACCAAATAAATGCATGTTCATTCGTGCAAGAAACAAATGTTATGCACAGCAAGCAAGAAGCACAAGGTCAAAAATGACGATACATTCTATCAGTAATTTACAAATAAGAATATTTTTTATTGTAAAATTTACAGAAGACTTTTAATGAAGTCTGACTTACAATGTAAGAAATTAATGGGGAAAAACAGGACATGTAGACGATACATTCTATCAGTAATTTACAAATAAGAATATTTTTTATTGTAAAATTTACAGAAGACTTTTAATGCAGTCTGACTTACAATGTAAGAAATTAATGGGGAAAAAACAGGACATGTAGCAGTTATCCGTAAATGTGTTAAATAGAACAATGGGAGCCAACCTCATAGCCCGGTAAAGAGGCCTGTACCAAAGGACGTATGAAAGAGGCCACCCGAGCAAAGCATAAATGCATGCAAGCAAAAATATCTTAACACCTGAGTGAGAATACTTAGATTAGTTATTTGAACAGTGAACTGTACGTAAACCAAGTAAATAGTAGACAATAGGTCGGAGTATTGGTGAGAGTATTGGTGAATCGAGCATACCTCCTCCCTTAATCCAACAGACAATAACAGCAATGACGTTCCATCCAAGACAAAGACAGATTCCTGTATGTAGATAAGCAGTTCATAACAAATTCTTAATGACAAATACTACCAAAATTTGAGTCTTGCAGCATTTGATTTTCCAATAAGTAACATCGTGGTAAAAATCCAATTAATCCATATTTAACTTGAATATCAGAAATACAGAATACTCAATATTGCATTTCTAAAATAACATTGAAGCACAAGAGCATTACAGAGTAACCTAAAACTGCACGAGGTCTCTAATCATAAAGTGGGCATTCAGCAAACTAAGAACATGCTAATGTGATTGACTGATTTCAGAGCAAGGGAAGGAGCAAGCAATAGATGAAATCTGTACTGGCAGAAAAGCTTCTTTAATTTCTTCTTATGTTCTATTTATGTACCATAGAAAAAGCTTGTACTGGGAGAGAGACCAAGAGAGTTTGGTACTTGCACTTCGAAAGAACAGTAACCAATATTTCAAAGAGATGGATATAAGCAATATGCAGAGCCAATGTCAGCAGAACATATTAATAGACAATGAAAGGTTGATGTCAGAATTAATAAAATAGAACTACCCACGGAGATATGCAGACAAAAGCTTAACAATATACTAATAATACAGAAGTGATGCCCAGGAGACAAGGTGTCTATTAAGAATCTGCATTCCAGTTCTAACTATAAAAACAAAGATAACCACTGAATGATGTTAAACCACAGCAAGTCACATTTCATCTTGCTTATTTGTTTTGAGAGTAGATCTGTACTCATTGATTAGCCAAAATATATGTTCCAGCTAAATAATTGACAGAACGTAACTCACAAAGAAATATCAATAAGAAGAGTGAAAATGATTTTAAATTCACATCGAGGAATCAAAACATCCACAAACATTTTTTCTACCCACCAAGGTAAATAGCGTCCTCATGCCCATCTACTAATACTTTTGCACATAGATATACACCCAAGAGCAAGCTCACTGGACCCCTCTGATTTATCTGAGTATCAATTTCCAGTGAAGTGGGAGAAAACACGACATAATCGACCAGTAGCATCATTAATGGTGCCAGAAGATGCTCCTATGGATTTCCTCTCAATCAAAACATTTCTTAGTTCCGAGACACACTGATCTATCACGTCACTTCAAAGGATCATCACACACATACCAAAATTTCAGATTTTTTTCCAAACTGACCCACTTTTCAAAAATAAATCCCAAACTGTCCCACTTTCGAAACTAATTACCAAACTGGCTCACCAGTTTCAAACAGTGAGTTTAATGAGTTTAGTTGTAGAAATTTCTCCAACACTTGGAGAAATTCCGCCAATTCTCAAAACATTAAAACTAAACTCGCTGTTACGAAGAGCGACCTGATTTGAACTACACCCGCTGTTTCAAACACTAAAGCTAAACTCGCTATTTCGAATAGTAACTCGATTTGAACTACACTTGTTGTTTCAAATAACAAGTCAAAACACTAAAGCTAAACTCGCTGTTCAAAAACAGCGATCTGATTTGAACTAGACTTGCTGTTTGAAACAACGAGTCTAGTTCAATTAGGGTCCAATGTAGTCGAAGATGTAAGGCGCAACGCAATTTCACTATCCCGTAAAACCTGAGGCGCAAGGCACAATTTGAGGCGTAAGCCTCACTTAACCGAGGCGCACTATTACTTTTGGGGTTTTTTAAATTTATAAATAAGATTATATAAATAAGATAACATCAGAGGAACAAAATATATCATACAATGACCAGGATAACTGTGGAAGTTATCATTTTTATAAAACTACAATGTGTTCCTCAGTAATATATAACTACAATGTATTTCTTGCCCCCCAAAAAAAGTGATACAATGTGTTCATCTGTAAAACTACAATAGTATCAAGTTAACCTTTAATTCATAATTTCATACAACATACAGTATTACAATAATGAGCATACAGTAAAACTACAATAGTATCAAATTAAACATTGCAGGTAATGAGCATACAGTATTAAAGTATTAGTAAATGGCAAGGTTTTTGAAATATTACAGCAATAACATAACATTAGCCGACCATAAAATTTGATCATACTCTACACTGAGATATGATGCAATTGTTTGACAAAGGCATGGTTTCATGATTATAGTAAATTATGTAATGAACTAGCTTCACAATTTTATTTCAAAGTAACTTGCAAAAACATCAAAAGCAAAGATAGACGAAAACTCAAGAAAGAAATCATAAAAGTATAAAACCATAAAACAAAGAAACCAGAATATGAGTGGATAGTCTAGAGACTGAGGAGAAGTAGGAGTGTCCCCAGCGCCACCGATCTGTTTTCGCTGCCGTCGATCTGTTGTATGCTGTCGTGTTGCCGCTGGACTGCTTCATTGTCGCCGCCGATACTGTTGAGAGGAGATTGGGGAGGAAAAGTGGAGATTGAGTTAGGGATGTGGAGATTGGGGTTAGGGTTTGAAATTGGGGATGTGAATGTGAGAGAGAATTAGGGGGAGTTACGGGATATGAAAAAGGTTGAAGATGGGTCTGGTTATGAAGACGGGTTGGACCTGTTATGTTCAGGTGCCCTTTTTGCTTGAGGCGCAAGCCTCGAGCCTTTGCTAAGGCGCATCCAAGAGCAAGTCTGAGTGAAGCTTTGAACAAAGGGGGAGCCTTAACTGAGGCTTGAGGCTCAACTGTTGTTAAGCCTGAGGTGAGCCTTCAACTACATTATTCGGGCATGTTTGGTTGGAGGGGAATTGAGGGGAGGGGAGGATTTTTTTTAAACATTTTTTGTTTGGTTCATTTTTTAGGAGGGGAGGGTAGGGGAATGGAGGGGTGCAGCATCCCGTCTGAGTCAATTTTGGCTCCCCTCCAATATTAGGGGAATTTAGAAGGAAGGAAAATTGAGTCAAATTTTTGTATAGTGATTGAACTAAATTGCCCTTTAGATTTAAATCCCTAAAATTAAACAGATCCTCTCTCTCTGACTCACCCTCTCTCTTTCTCCCCTGGCTGGCATTTGTTGCAACTTATCAGTCTAAATTATCAACTTTCATGTTGATAATTTATCAGTCTAATAGAATTTGTTTGTTGCGGTGTCATTATCAGTCTAAACTATCAACTTTCATTTCTGAATATTAATGACATCTTATATGCTGCAATCTCCTAGCACACTGATTTTTATCCATCATTTCTGAATTCAATCAATTCCCAGCCATACTAATTGAAAGAAGCATTAGCATGCAAAAGGGTATAAAAGTAATTTTATTATAAAATTCCTTCCCTCCCCCTGTGAACCAAACAAGAAGATAATTATTTTCCCTCCCCTCCTCTCCTTTGAACCAAACAGAGTCTTGATTAAAATCTCTTCCCTCCCTTTCCCTCCCCTCCCCTCCCCTCCATTGACATCCCTTCCCTCCCCCCCTCCTTTGAACCAAACAGTCCCTTAGGGGAAATGGAATTTCTAGTTAGTAATTTCTATTGATTTTTCTTTTTTTGTTCTTTTCGTTTTCTTCGGTTCGGGTCTGTATGAAACAACGAGTTTAGTTATAGGAATTTCTCCAACATATGTAGAAATCTCGCCAAGTCCTAAAACACTAAAGCTAAACTCGATGTTTCAAATAGCAACCCTATTTGAATTACACTCGTTGTTTAAAACATCGAGTGGGTCAGTTTGGTAATTACTTTTGAAAGTGAGTTAGTTTGGTATATATTTTAAAAAGTTGGGTCATTTTGGGGGAAAATCCCAAATTTCATTTAACAAGTATACACACGGGAGCCGAGTAGGGGATTAGCGACTGTGGGATTGTCCACATTTTGGTGACTTTTGTGAGGGGCCCTAATTTGTTTTAGGGATGTATTAGGAGTTTAGATGCTGTTTTAGCTTTTGTTGTTGTATCTTTTTATTGCTAGACGCTTTTATGTTTTTATTGGCTACTGTGCTACTCTGTTTCCTTAATCTATCATTAATGAAACGATGGTTTCGACCATCTTTTATCAAAAAAAAAAAAACATAAATCACCATCTAACAACAAATAGATACTATAAAACTACTCTTTAAGTAATAATAACTATTTACATGACGCCTGCATAAAAGTAACTCGATCGCAGAAAAAGAAAGCATGCAGCTTTAAACTACATACCTAACCAACTTGCAAACGCAAGGTACTGCAACCTCTGAGCATGGATTGGAATTTCCTTAGCAATATCATGGTGAATGATCGGGAAAAACGGAGGCCAATTTTTCTCATCAACTTGCACACCGGCTGCATTGAACAAAAATTACGTCACCACCAACATACTAAGACAACTCTTATTAACCGCATCATTTTAAATAAAATAAAAAAGAATTAAGTCTATAATTTTCTTACATTCCCTAACAACATCCTCCCTTCTTTTTATATCCTGCAAAAAAAATTAAAAAAAATAAAAAATAAAAAATCACCATACAAATTAATAAAACTTTATCTGATTTAGTCGTACTATCACTCACACACACACACATATACTAGTAATATACGCGTGCGATGCACGTATTAATTTTTTCAAAATAAAAATAAAAACTCTGATTTACAAGTGAGATGCATGTCTTAATAAATAGGATTATATATTTTTAAAAGTAAATGGGAGAGTTGGAGTTGCACGTAAGTAAGTAGATTTACAACTCCAACTCTTCCATTATAATAGTTATTATATATTATATTATAGATAGATGGATAGATCACTGTTTTAAATTTTCTCCGATACGGCCGAAATTTTGTTTCGGCTAGCTTGCCGATACGAAATCACATATTTTATACTCTACACCGAAATGTATAGATTTCAGCCGAAATTACCGAAATATTGACGAAATTGGCGAAATATCAGCCGAAATAGACACAAATATTATTGTGAATATATTAAAAAAATTTGTTTTACTTTTTTGCATATATGTCTTGCAATATAGGACTTTAAGCTAAAATAATGTGAGAATTTCGTATCGCTATTGTTTGTATATATGCAAGGTTAAGTAAGTTGTTAACTAATACATTTTTTCTAATCAATGCAAATTCAATTTAGTTATATATTTATATTACATTCTCTTCTATATTATTGTTAAATTATGCGAAAATTTCCCGTAATTGATTCATGTCATTAGTTACATCATACAGTATTTTATATGATAAATGACATGTCGGACATATAATATCTTATTTAGTAAGAAAAAAATATATTTATTGAGTATAGGTAATGAATATTCGATATGATCACATTTTTCCGAGATCTCCTCCGATATCTCCGATACGAGACGAAACACCCATTACCGAGATGAGTACGAAATCCGAGATTTAAAACCATGGGATAGATAGATAGATAATAATTTACACAGGTGAAGCACATTTAATATATTTTAAAAAAATTAAAGTCAAAAATCTGACGTAGTGAGAACTCGAATTTGAGACCTCCTTCATATTAGTTATGCACATTCAATGCACGCGTTGGTAGATTTACAAATGACACTAAGGCCTTCTCCCATTAAAATAGTACTAGTAATATACACGAGCGATGCACGTATTAATTTATTTAAAAAAAATTAAAATAAGAACTCTGATTTACACGTGTGATGCATATCTTAATAAATAGGATCATATATTTTTAAAAGTAAATGTGAAGACTATAATGGGAGAGTTAGAGTTGCACGTGTGTTGCACGTAAGTAGGTAGATTTACAACTCCAACTCTTCCATTATAATAGTTACTAGTATAATGTACGTGCGATGCACGTTTAAAAAAACTAAAGTCATCAAATTAAATGAATATCTCGAATAAGAAATAATAGTTTATATTTGAATGTTTTGATTTGGGCTACACATGCGCTGCACATTCATATTTGTTGGATATAGTTCGGACGTATATTATACGTGTTTATATAGTTTCAAAGTTAGGGTTTGTTTGTTACAAACCCCAACTCTCCCATTAAAATAGTAAATTATATATTATATTATAGATAGATAGATAGATAGATAGATAATAATTTACACGTGTGATGCACATTTGATATATTTAAAAAAAATTAAAGTAAAAAATCTAACGTAGTAAGGACTCGAACCTGAGATCTCCTTCATATTAGTTATGCACGTGCAATACACACGTTGGTAGATTTACAAAGGACACTAAGGCCTTCTCCCATTATAATATTAGAGACAGAGATTAGAGATTAGAGATTATATATATATATATATATATATATATATATATATATATATATATATATTATAAATTGGATCTGAACCTGCTCTCTTCTTCGCAGATCTGCTTCCCAAGCAGCAAGCTCCTTCTCCTTCTTCTTCGGATCCTAAAACCAACACCACCAAAAATCAACCTATATTTCAAAAATAAAAATAAAAACTATAGAATAAAAAATGACGTACGTACATTCACCGTGCCGAGTGGAATATCAACCGTAGCATCGCTCTTGCTGCCGAGACCAAACGGCAACGAAGACAGTCCAGGAAACCGAGACTTCGAACTCGGATCTGACGACTTCTGCAAATGATTCGAAACAAACTCCACTTGAAAATTCTTCAAATCGAAATCGCATCCAGATCTAGTAACAACAACTAATTCGTTTCGGATCTGGATTTCACTAACCAGATCCGTATATTTTGAAACCCTAGAATAGAAGTTACTAGAACAGTCAACCGATTGACAGTATTTTCCGAGATCTAGGTTTTTCAAATTACATGATTACGTCAGAAGAAGAGAGGGAGGGAGGTGAGGTTACCGCGAATGGATTGACGGCATCTTCGTCGAAGGGGTTGGAATCGTTGTTGTGCTGCATCTTTCTTGTTTTTCTTCGATTGAGCAAAAATACTGCAATTGAGATGGAGTGAGTTGTTGTGTCTGGTATTTTTTTAAAGTGGGGCGAGAAAGAAAGAAAGAAAAAGGAAAGAGAAGAAGAGACCACAAGTGAGAGATTGGAGTGACGGCGACGACGATGCGGATCGCTAAATATATAGTAATAGTACAAGGAATGAGACCGTGGTCAAAATACGAAGATTTAAATTTTTTACCCAGGTGGAAATTTACCTAATTTTTTCCTTTTTTTTTAAAAAACAATATGGAATATAGTCAACCACAGTATTTCATTAATGGAGTACGGAGCACGTGCAATGCACGTTTTAATAAAGAGTCGGAGTTAAATGTACGATACATGTAAGTCAATAGTAATTAACACGTGCGATGAATGCCTTAATATATATTTTTTTTAAAGGAGATGAACAGATGATACACGTATTTTTTTAAAAATTTAGAAGAAAAAACTTTGATGAGTACGTGCGATGCACGTGTTGAAAAAAAGATTTGGAATAACACGTGCGATGTACATATTTGTTTGGTGACAAAAGTGGTGTTTCTTTTGTGACAAAAAATATTAAAAATTGTTTATTTGTTGCCAACTCTTCCATTAAATAGTAAGAAAATATATTATATTATAGATCCATAGATGGATAGTAATTTACACATGTTGATGGATGTTTAATATAAAAAAGGAATTAAGTAAAAAATCTGACATAGTGAGGATTCGAACCTGGGATCTACTTCATATTAGTTATGCACGTGCGATGTACGTATTCGTAGATTGACAAATGACACTAAGGCCTTCTCCCATTATAAAATTAGAGATAAATAAATACTGAGTACTCGATCTCTAATCTCTAATATTATGATGAAAGAAGGTCTTAGTTTCACATGTAAATCTACCAACCCGTGCTACACACGTGCATAACTATTATAAAGGATGTCTTAGATTCAAATTTAGACTACGGCTAAATTTTTACTTCAAAAAAAACTATATTTATTAAAACGTGTATTTACATTACTAGTAAATTATAATACTACTACTACTCGTAAGTAGAAATAAAATTAATTAATCTACTTTCATATATATAATTTACCATTGTTCCACTCTAAAATATGGAATAACCTCAGGGGTCAAACACTTGTTGATTATATAAAAAAAAAAATTTAAAGGCTACGGCTTAAATGAATGGTTAAAAAAACTTATATATATGGGTAAAAGGGATATGAGCTTCTTGCTCATTTAGTGAATGAGCAATTGATTATTTGGCATGCATGTGATTCATTGGACAACTAACACTTTTAAGGCTTTTCCAATCACATGTATGTCACATCATCAATTGCTTATTTACCAAATGTGCAAGTTGCTCATACCCCTTTCTCCCTATATATATATATATATATATATGAAATAATATAGATTCATTTGAAAAATAATCATGAATAATAATTTGTGACAATCTAAAATCTAGATTAGATATGTTCGGTGCATGAAATGAAACTGCATTTGAAGAACAAATGCAAATAATGACTTTCTATTTCCAATATTTATTGATGGATAGATTGTCAGAGTACAATTGTGTGGCATGAATCTTTATAAACGCTGTTCAATGTTTTTTTATTATTTCTAATTAAATAATACAAGTTAATCAGCTCAGGTCTCTACACTACACTACTCCAAAAGTATAATACTACAAAGGAATGGGTATCTTCTTCTTCTTCGATATATAAATTATAATGTAGTCTCAAACAAATGTCAAAATCGTTTGATCGTGCAATAGACGTAATTAAGGGTATTTCTATATTCTATTGCATTGTTTGGGCAATCACAAACTACAGTATTTCCTCTTCTATTATTAATTGGTAATATAATCACACCTGACTGACTTGTATACCACTATACAAGCTTTGTTATTTTGGAGAGGTGACTCAACTCAATGAACCAACTGTACAAGCATTGTTATAGCCGACTAGCACAATATATCTCTTTCTCTATGATATCTGAAAATAAACGGACACTGAGTATGTTACATCAAATAAATTGTACAAAGCATCTAAATCCAATAAATTTATTATTAAATATTTGTACAATTGATGCAGTCCTACAATTTATATCGCTTCCATCTCTACAGAAATATATGTATAAATGACGGGTGAGCAACCACACACCCACACCACAGTGAATTTCAATACTGTGTGAACAGTGTGTCAGACAAGTTTACATATATGATTGCACAATATATTATTTTAATTTGCAATTAAAACATGTGTCAATAAATTGCATCTCTTCTTTATATACTTGTTTTGGATATCAGACCGGCAATAACCCCTACAAAATATAGACATTGCCCCTGCAGAATATTACGCGACTGCATCTATGCCCGACGTGTCACTTACCTCTACATGACACTTAGGTTCGTGTGCATACACTTGGCTCTTTTATCGACAACAATTACATAATCCTCTTCATAATATTTGTATCATTTACTTATAATAACTCAAACAAACATTATCTATTCCATATGCATGCAGAACATATCATTTAACTTACAGGAATAAGTATGTACAATTATGCATGAATAAATACTACTATTAGCTACTTGAGAAATCTCGAAAACTCATATAGTAATGCTTGAATTCTCATCCATCTGATGCTTTAAAATCCGAATCAAATAATGATAAACCCTACTAAAACGACCCTAAAGTGGTTATCAAAAAATATAAGTACCACGATTACAGAAGATGATTCTCGCAAAAAGGGTGCTTTAAGATGCACTCGTTCTCTAAAGCAGCTGGCAAGGGCTGATGTACACACCATGTATGATGAAATAATCAGAATGACTGACTGGAAAGACACCAATATGTACCTGCGCAACAATAAACCTAGCTCGATAATTCATGAACTTGCCGAGTCTTCTGCAATATAAGCGTCCAAGGTTACACAATTACATCTTAGATGAGAGATTCATAAAAATGGCACAGGTCCAATAATGATATACGGCGAAGAATGACTTCAATAGATATGCATCACAAACTGCAATTATTGACAAAATTCATGAAGTTCAATACACCAAAAGATAAGCTGCAGGGTTACATAGTTCTGCACAAATTCATTTGTGCAGAGAACACAGATATTTAAAAATCTTTTATGTAATCTTAAGAACTAGTGATGATCATGCTGGACGTAACGGAGGCCGCAGTATTTGCAAACCGCTGGATCCTTCAAGTCGAGGCATATAAATTCAATTGGGTGACCAAGCGCAGGATCATTATCTGCAGCAAAAAATGTTCAATCTGTCATGTCGAATTCTGAACAAATTATATTGCAATGGTAATAGTCTAAAATAATCAAAACTGTAACTCTGTAAGAAACAGGATGTTGATTTTCACAAAAAAAAAGGCATTGGGCAGTTACCTCCTTCACAGGCCACAATTCGGCCTTCCACTTTGATTGGTGGAACTTCATTGATCAGCTCCATAGGAGACTTTTTACCTGTGTCCTTCACCATGCAAACAATAGAGATACAGTTATTACTCTGTTATACTTGTCCTTTTGAAAGTAAGGTCAACTTAACCACCCTCTTCTGTTAAAGAAAGCATATAATTAAACAAGCTTCGTCACAGAATGTGAAAGTACAACCTCCTACAACAGAAGCAGAATATGGATATAAAAATGGCAAGCAAAGGGACAACAAATCAAGCAAAGGGGTATAGACCCATGAAGATCAACGCATCCTTTCAATTACCCATGAGGACAGGTACAGACCAGAAGAGAGAGAATCCCTAGAGGGAGAGGCCAAAGAGTTCTCTGCAGAGAGCCCCTTCCTAATGCAGCTCACTTTCCGCATTTTGACCACAATTAACTAGAGGTAGTTGAGGAGGAGAGTGTCTTCATCTAGAATCTTAGGATGGGGCCACAGGCATCAGAGACTAGGTGGGTTTCAGCAAATAGGCTTAGACCCACTCCTCCATAAGAATAAGCATAATGAGATGTTTCTATATGACTCTTGGCTCAAATATTAGTATTATAAAGTTGAAAATGGTAGTTCCTTACATCAAATCTACTGTTTTATAATTGTTATCATCTTCTTCTTTTCTTATAGACTCTTAGAAAAGCGGAATTTGGAAGAAAACTCGTCTTTTAGTATAACAGAAACTCCATCTCTTCTCCAGAGTTCCCATAATAATTTAGGGCTAAATGTTATAGCCTTAAAGGGTTCAAAAGAAGGGTGAAAAAAATATTGTACAACGTAATTTGTAATTGCAACATGCTCTTTCTGAGAAGAAAAATAATTCAAATGCTTCTAATATAGTCACTATTCAGCAATCTTTTCACGTATCTCTTACAAGTAAAGCTTATTGTGGTTTAATTGATGAAGATGCTAAATAGTAAGACAACATACTAATTTCACACTAGTGCAAAACAGACTAAAATGATGCGAATGATCCTAACATAGTTACTATTTGACAACTGTTACAAGATCCAATGCAATATGCCCAAGTTTTTTGTACTTTCAAATCACATATCACCATCAATAATATTCTGATACCTAAGTATGATGAATAGTTGTGCATAAGATTTCTTACAAAGTTCCTAAAATCCGGCTATATTAGTACAGATTTGCCACTTTGTGTCGATCCACTACAAAGTCACAGAATGGTGGTATTTTTGCTTTATGGGACCCAAAAAGACCAACTTTGTTTGGATGGATGATGCTACTAAAGGTCCCTTTACAATATTATTTTTATACCTAATGTGAACATCATTATATATACATATATATATATATATATAGAGAGAGAGAGAGAGAGAGAGAGAGAGAGAGAGAGAGAGAGTCCTTCCGTTGTGCACTAGGCCGCCGTGTGCACTCGGCCTTCCCGCCTGTATTGACGATCCGAACCGTTCAATTGATCTACACATCTAAATTAGTCTAAATATGTAAAATCAAATCATTTGAAATTCATTTGCCCATCCATCATGTGACTATAAAAAACAACAATTTTCAACCATACAATGTTGTAACACTTCAATGGATGGACAAATGAATTTCAAATGATTTGATTTTACATATTAAGACTACTTTAGATGTGTAGATCAATGAGAACGGTTCGGATCGTCAATACGAAGGTGGGAAGGTCGGGTGCACACGAGTGTACACGGCAGCCTAGTGCACAACGGAAGGAGACTCTCTCTCTCTATATATATATATATAAGCACTGATCGTATAGCTTAATTTAAGATCCAATACCCGCTAGCCATTATGAGCGGTCGCATCTAAGATTTATGTGATCCAAAGGATCGAATCCTTCACTTAATCTAAAAGCGGGAAAAAAAACCCAGAAGTAACCCAAGGTCCGGTTCATTCGCAACAAAATCAGACCACTTTTTAGAGAGAGGTCTTGAACCGGGTTTTTTTCTACCTCCCGATGCGTGCCGATTTAATCGGACGTTCTTCAGATCTCCGCGGGAAGAGAATCTCAAACTAAGCTATAAGATCAGTTCCGGGGATCACTCCCCCACATGTGTGTGTGTGTGTGTGTGTCAAAGCATGTTAACATGTTTTAACTTAATTTTCTTAAGAAAAAATGATTATTTAGTTGCTAAGGAATCATTATCTCCAATATAAAATCCCAATGATAACAATATAAGAAACATAATTTAATAATTTAATTACTTCATACATCATTAATATTTTTTCCAATACTTCATACATATAACTGTATTCTCAATAACTTTGTCATTGTTGTGCTTGAAGCTCCCTGTATTTTGTGTCCTAAGAAAGGCTTAAAGAGGAGGGTTGCATTGAAAAAACCAATGGCCGGCCAAAAACTATGTTAGATGAACACATGAAATTGTGTGGCAAAACAGTAAAAGATATTTTCTCAAAAACAAAAAATAAAACAAAAAAATGACAAAATAAAAATAAAAATAAAAGATATAGCGAGAAATGAATTTATCAGTAAGAATAAAGAAACTACGGCTGGCCCCAATGAGATACAGGTCATTTGTAGTAGAAAACTCCTGTAATAAGAAGGTTATGTGAGAAACCCCCTCAACGTAAAGATTTCAAAATTTTACCGCCCTCTGCTAACTCAAGGGAGTACAGCATGTAGCTTCTGTTATTTAAAAAAAAAAACATACGTTGGGCATGTCTTCTTTTTTTAGCTGGGCCGACCAAAATATCCCGTCCTTGCCTCACTTGAATGGTTATTTATTGTGGAACCACAAAGAGAAAGAAGTTAATGTGGACCAACTCAAAGCTTATGAAGAGATTCTTGGACAAAATAGTCATTGAGATGGTGCCAAAGCAAAGGTACTTTCGTCATCAAAAAATGAACATGTGACCATCACATACTGTTTTCTTAACAAAAAAATAAACGGTGTACCTCCCCAAGATAGCATGTGACCATCATCAAATTAAGTATTATTGTTGATTGATAGGATTGAACTTTTAATTGGGATTGTTAAACTTAATTTAATTCTTGAAAATCCATCGAAATGATTAACTGTTTTAATTTCTAACTTGATCCGCATTATATGTTAGTAAAATTAATCCTTTAAAATTCTTGAAAATTCTCTATTTAGAATTACGTTTTACATCATTTTGGTATCAGAGCGAAGATTCTTAAAACCCTAGTTCTTGCATCATTTAGCCTTAAATTTTTGCATTCATTTAGGATTGTCTAAAGTCTTTTATTTTATTTTCTTTCGTTCTTTTAGATCGCTTCAGATAATAATATTTTTTTAAAAAAAACAAGTGCATTTAGGACATGTTTTCCTAAATTTTAGCAAACACACGACCCCTAGTTTCCCACCTTTGGTGAATGCGTCTTCGCAGCACTATCACAAATTCCGAAGAGCCTTTCTTGTCCCCCCCAGACCACTCAATTAGGAACCCTACACCTCACTGAAATGAGATGGACAACTTTGATATTTCCGCTACCCTAGCTTCCATTCAAACAACTCTTTCCAATATCAATCAGAGACTTGAAAAAGTGGAATTAAATCAAATTGTTGCCACTGATCTTCATGCTAATCGTCAAATCCCTCGAGGGAATGATCGTGACGGCCGACGTCAAGATCGTGACCCTGACGAACAATACAAGAAGAATGTTAAGGCTGACGTTTCCCATTTTGAAGGCCACATGGAATCACAAGCTTATCTCGATTGGATCCGTGCCATGGACCACTACTTTGTATGGTTTGACATAAGCGAAGCCCCGAAAGTTAAATTTGCCACGATGAAATTGAATGAGAAAACAACACTGGACCAATCTTGAACACGCCCGCAGAGGTCAAGGCATGGCACCCATAGCCACTTGGGAAGCCATGAAAGAGAAGCTCACTGAGAGATATGTATCGTTATCGTTCCACACCCGATTGCTGGATTCGTGGAACTAACTTCATCAAGGAAGCAAATTCACACAAGAATATGTTGATAAGTTTGATGAGTTCCTTATTCGGTGCAATATCTTAGGTAAAGAGAGCGAAGAACAAACTCTCTCTAGATTCAGGGCTGGATTACCAGCCGATCAGAGGAACGAGCTAATTCATAGAAATGTGGACTCATTAACGGCAGCTTATGCCCTTGTCCTCGATATGGATTCCCTTAAAGCAAGCTCCCATTATAGATCCAGCGATTTGAGAGATCATTCCTCTAGAATGACCTCCACTGACCCCTCTAAGCCTAAGCCCTCCTCTTCTCAATACTTCAATAAATCTTACCCTAACAAACCTAATTCAAATTCTTATCCACTTAGAAATGACAATAAGGGTAAAAACACCGAAAAAGACTACTCTAAAGTTGATCCTCTCACTAAGTGCTATAAATGTAAGGGATACAGCCATGTTGCTGGCAACTGTCCCAGCCCCAGTAGGATCAATATAGTAGAGGGTATCGCTATCATCGCTGATGATTCCGACAATGAGTTTTCCTATGAGCCTATTGAAGGCGATGACTTCGGTGAAGAAGAGGATGACCAGTATCTCCACTGTATTCGGTCTATCCAATCACCTAACTTGAATGTAGTCAGATGTGCTTTGTCCCAGCCAAAAGAAGATGATTGGAAGTGCACTTCTGTATTTCACACCTTTACGACTATAGGTGGCAAAAATTGCAAGGGGATTGTTGACAGTGGGAGCTATGTCAACGGTGTCTCTTCTGCGGTCATAGCTATGACTGGACTTAAGGGTAAACCCCATCCATGCATATACAAAGTATCTTGGATTGATGCGACAGCCCTCCAAGTAACACATCAATGTTTGGTCCTTGTGGACTTCAAAGCTTACAAAGTGCAGATTTGGTGTGATGTGCATAAAATGGATGTGAGTCAAGTTATTTTAGGGAGACCTTGGTTATACGACCACAATGTGACCATATATGGTCGATCCAACCAATGTGTGTTCCAGCACGACGGACTAAAAATAAAGCTCATACCCGTGAGACCATGAACTGGTCTGGCTGAAACAACACCAGCTCCCTCGAGAAATGGCAAAAAAGTAACGTATATGGGTGAAAAGAAACTCACGAAAAAAAATGATAAAGGGACTACAATTCTTTTACTCACAGCGAGAGAAGCCCCTAAAGATCCTAAGTCACTCATCCTGCCTCAAGTTACTCCAGTCCTACAAGAATTTGCAGATGTATTTCCAGCTGACCTCCCCAACCAGCTGCCTCCAATGCGTGACATCCAACACACTGTTGTTCCGGAAGCGAGTCTACCCAACTTGCCACATTATCGGATGAATCCGACAGAGTATGCCGAGTTGAAATGGCAAGTTGATGAGTTATTAACAAAGAACTTCATCAGAGAAAGCTTAAGTCCTTGCGTTGTTCCCACTCTATTAACGCCAAAGAAAGATGGAACCTAGCGTATGTGTGTGGACAGCCGTGCCATAAGCAAGATCACGGTTTCCCATTCCTCATTTGGATGACATGTTGGACATGATGTCTGGTGCCACAATCTTTTCCAAGATTGATCTTAAAATTGGCTACCACCAAATACGTATTCGTCCTGATGATGAATGGAAGACCACCTTTAAGACAAAGGATGACCTGTACAAATGGATGGTCATGCCATTTGGAATGACAAATGCCCCAAGCACGTTTATGAGAATCATGACGTAAATACTCCATCCCTTTATGGACAAATTCCTTGTGGTGTACTTTGATGATATTCTCATTTACAGCCGATCCATTGGGCAACATCTTGACCATTAGAGACAGGTATGCGGTGTTTTGAGAAAGAAAGAGCTTTATGTTAATCCTACCAAATGTACCTTCCTCTCCGATCAGACTATCTTTCTGGAATTTATTGTTTCTGCCAGAGGAGTATCTGCTGACCCAAAAAAATACGAGCTATTACTGAGTGGCCTGAGCCCCACAATATTCATGATGTGCGGAGTTTTCATGGTCTTGCCATCTTCTATCATCGGTTTGTGCAAGGATTTAGCACAATGATGGCTCCGATAACCGACTGTTTGAAGAAAGGTGAATTTGTCTGGTAGAAAGAAGCCACGAAAGCCTTCGAAGAGATCAAGAAGAGAATGGCTCAGACACCTATCATGAGGTTGCCTGATTTCACTAAAGTCTTCGAATTAACGTGCGATGCTTCTGGTATTGGTATATGTGGAGTCCTCAGTCAAGAGAGTCATCTTGTTGCTTATTTTAGTGAAAAGCTGAACAAAGCAAAACAAAAATACTCCACTTATGACAAGAAGTTCTATGCGGTAATTCAGTCACTTCGCTATTGGCGACATTGTCACCTGCCGCAAAAATTCGTCATTTTCTCAGACTATGAGGCCTTAAGATTCCTTAATTCTCAACAAAAGTTGAATCTGAGACATGCTAGATGGGTAGAGTTCCTGCAAGAGTATTCATATACCATTATGCATACAAAAAGGATTGATAATAACGCCGCAGATGCACTCAGTCGTTGTTACATGATCTTATCTACACTGCGCACCGAAATTATTAGTTTTGAGAGATTGAAAGATGAGTATGCCTCCTGCCCATATTTTTACGAGATCTACACCTCTTTGAAGGATGGCATCACTCGAGTGATAGATGATTATTTCTTGAAAGATGATTATCTAATCTATCACTCTAAACTATGCATTCCCAGTACATCATTACGAGAGTCTTGTTTGGGAATTGCACGCTAGTGGTCTTGCTGGACACTTTGGGCATGGCAAGACCATTGATGTTGTAGAACATAGGTTTTCCTGGCCGAAGCTAAAGAGAGACGTTGCGAAACTTGTTAACAGATGCCATACTTGTCAACTCGCCAAGCAACAAAAACAGAACACATGCATGTATACTTCATTACATATTCCCAATCGTCCTTGAGAAGATGTGAGTATGAATTTCGTGTTAAGCTTACCGAAGACACAAAAGAAACACGATTCCATTCTTGTCGTCGTGGAGCGTTTTTCTAAAATGTCCGACTTCCTCCAATGCTCGAAAACTTTCGATGCATCTCGTGTAGCTCAGATCTTCTTTGATAACATTGTGAAGCTGCATGGGTTGCCAAAAACCATTGTGTTCGATAGGGATGTGAAATTCATGAGTTATTTTTAGAACACCCTATGGCACAAGATGGGTAAGAAATTGAAGTTCTCTTCGGCCTTCTACCCATAGACTGATGGACAAACTGAGATTGTCAATCGAAATCTTGGCAATCTCTTGCGTACTCTTGTGGGAGAACTTAGGAATGTGGAATTTAAAATTAATGGTTGCTGAATTTGCTTATAACACATCTAAGAATAGAACCACTGGAATGAGTCCACACGAAGTTGTACATGGTTATCGTCCTAGGCAGCCCGTAGATCTTTGTCCTCATGTTAGAACACCACCAAGTCTCAGAGTCTGCATCTGCATTTGCATCCCACATTCATAACTTGTATAAAGAAATTTTTAAGAAAATTAATGAGAATAACTTTAACAATAAGCTAAGAGCAGATATTAGAAGAAAATTTAAAATTTTTAATGTGGGTGACGAAGTGATGGTTCGGATTCGTTCGGAACGGTTTCCAGCTGAATCCGTTAAGAAATTGAATGCACGTGCTGCAGGTCCATTTAAAATTCTTCATAAAATCAATGATAATGCCTATGTCATTGACCTTTCTGAAGGTTTTGGCATAAGACTTTTAATATTGAGAATCTAGTACCCTATGAAGGCCTAGAATTTAATCCTAAAAATTCTCTTATAGGTGAGCCTACCCTGCAGCTTAATAGTAAGATTCCCTCATTACCCCCACTACTGAATACTACTTACCCACCGACTGAAGAATTGGATAATATTTTAGATAATCAGATAATCTTCACTAGAGATTGTGGTATTCATAGGTATTTAGTAAGATGAAAAAACAAGCCAGAGTCGGAGGATACTTGGATAGATCGTGAAGAGCTCCAGCGCTTCGATCCAGACCTTTTGGAGCACTATGACAGGAGGACTGATTTTGACTCGACTGGGTCGAGCCCTCTCCCACCCGGGGAGAATGACGACATCGGTTCAAGACGATTTGGGCATTTCTATCAGTGCAGGTATCGTCTAGAACAACTGCTTTATTATCTTAGAATTTAATTTCTGTACCATATTTCTTTTTGGCAATTATAGTCATATGTAATCTTTATTTTATGAATTAGAATATTTCTGAGATTTTAGAATAATCAAAATTTGTTTTGAGCCTATATATAGGCCTTGAGATTAATGAGAATTTATGCTATTCTTGATTAACAAAATTATTGTATTGAGTTTTGCTCTTCATCTTTCCTTTGTGTGATACAATTGAGATCCAACTTTAGGGTTTGTAATAAACTCTAAATGTAACCTCAAATCCAAAAAGAAATCCCCCAAATAAAACCCAAACACTAATCCCCTTCTCTCTCCTTCTTCCTCCAACTCCCAACCAACCCACTCCTTACCATCTTCGACCACCACCGCCCTCACCCGAGCCCTCTCCTCGCTGTCGTCCTTCCCCCTATCTTCCCCAACTCCCGAAACCACCTCCGTTATCCTCCCGACGCGTCCTCTCCGCCCAACTCCAACTTAACGCCTAACCCAACCCAACAGCCCTCGACGACCAACCAGCCCATCGATCCTCTCCAATCGACCACCATCAAAACCCCCTCCTCTTCACTGTCGTCAGCCCCCACCGCAGACCACCGTCGCCTGCCCCCCAAATCACCGCCCTCATCGATTGCCAGCCCTGTCGCCAGCAACCCCGAGCACCAGCCTCGCCCGTGTACCTCTGACCTGCGACCACTATAGGCCATAGCCACCATCGCAGCCATTGATCGCTGCCATACCGACTATCGCAGCCCTCAGGCTCTAGTGCGATTTGTTTCGAACCCTGGTATACTTTTTCCACTTTTCAAATATTTGTGTTATACTGCTTTATCATCTCTATTATATTATCTGATTTATCTGTCGTCCACAAATATTGAGAGTGTGTGTTCTACTTGCCGATTAGTGTACAAATCTTTATTGAATATTTTACATGCCAAGAATGATTAAGTATTATTGTTGATTGATAGGATTGAACTTTTAATTGGGATTGTTAAACTTAATTCAATTCTTGAAAATCCATCGAACCGATTAAGTGTTTTAATTTCTAACTTGATCAGCATTACATGTTGATAAAATGAATCCTTTAAAATTCTTGAAAATTCTTTTTTAGGATTACGTTTTACATAACATTGATTTCGGAAAAACCCACCTCCAGAGAGCATATTCAGGTAGGTTTTGAGTGAATTGTCCAAAATGCCACTGATCTAATCCTAGTTAATTACACCTCTAATTGGTAGGGCCCAATCATCTGAATTAAAAAAAAAGTGTGAAAGATTTGAAGGCTTAAAATCCCTATTTTTTTACTCTTAACTAACCCAATTTAAAGGCTTAAGAAATATATAGACTCAATTAGATTAGCGCTAACCACTTTTCCAAATAGTCGTTAATTGAAGAGCAAGGATAATTTAGGGACAGAAAATTAAAATTCATATCACGTGGCATAATGTGATACCCAAAAAGATGATAGGTGGTAGACGTGATCACTGGGGACTAACGGAGGTGGGTTTATTGATGAGCAAAAAAAAAAGGTTAATTTGTTGATAATTGGCCAAAAGTGGGGTGGGTTTTGTGAAATTTAGCCTATATTATATCTTCAGTATATAAGTCATACTATATAAGTCATACTGACAAATAAGTTTGAAGCTATCCTACACAAGCACATACTGCAAATAAGTTTGAGAAAATGAACAACAAAATACGAGATTGGGGAAGTTTGTTACACTGTAGTAGATTATCATGTGAGCTAAGTTACTAGGAACCAATATACTATAGACAACACATCTTCCTATTGAAAAAATCAGAGAGTAAGTCCTATTTCTACACAGGTCACACTAAGGTGACCTCATGTCCTAAATGTAATCCTTGACAAAAGGCTAAAAGGATAACAATTTGAGTGAGCAAACAGATCCACTCTCTGATACCATAATCTGTTCGAGAAATCATGTCAAAGAGACCTTGTTCATGTGGTTAAGTTGAGAAACAATGGCTAGGGGAAAAAAACAGAAGCAAAAAGTTAAAGAGAACGCTTGCTTCAGTTTAGGTATGGACTATAAATTTCCATACAAAGAAGAAACTCAGAGACAAAATTGTCTCCACATACAGTTTTAACGATCAACTCTGAAGGCTATGCACAGTCAATAATACACAGGAGAAAATCCCTTCACATGAAGATTGAAGCATCATAAGTTCATAACCACGCATCTGAAAGAAACTTTGTGTTTGGGTAATGCCATATGCTGTATGTTAAACAATTTAGCCACATTCATCAAAAGAATGCAGCACATATATTTAGTAGCTAACTCCTCACTCTCACGACTACAAAAATAGAGAGAATTTTTCTGCAATATATACAAGCATTCACACATGTTATTTGTGGCATATTTGGGTGCACGTAGTTGTCCAATATTACGTATTTACTTTATTTACACCCAATACTCAATTCATTTAACATTTCCCTGGACTACTCTAATTCCAGCCAATCACACAACACAACCGAAGTTTTTCAAGGAAAATGGAAGTCTCATATTTCAAGCAGAGGCAATCGGATAGGGGTTGCCAAGAGTGAGAAAGGATTGTGCAAGAAACTAAGACCGGGTTAAGACAATCAAAATTCAAGACCTGAGGACAATGTCTTTTGACAGGGAAAATATTGAAGCACTATAACCTATTGGGTCATGCTAAAAAACCTCCACAAGGTACATACAAGTAGAAAAAAGTTTCACCTGGGTAAGGTGATTCCAAGACAATTTTTTACTTCAATTTTTTTTCCTACCTTCTCATTTTGATTTTCCCAATATATCTTAGTTTCGAAAACTCCTTTTATCACTACAATTAGTAAGTTAGACTTTGGACCTGTAAATAGAAGAGGATGGACAGTGAGGAGAGAAGAAATAAGCCCCTGTTAGAAATGGAGAAAACAGGAGGTCTGTGGAGGTATCTTAGAAACCTTGGTTATCCTACCTTTACTTAGTTTGAGGAACATTTTGGAAGTAAGACACCTCCAATAATCTCCCTTCCACATTCATTACAGGTTGTATACAGCATACTCAGCCAAGATACCTATATCCAAACTTCGTACCAAACAAGTTGTATACAGCATACTCAGCCAAGATACCTATATCCGAACTTTGTACCAAACAGGGCCTAAGAATTGAAAGAACTGTAAGATATTTGCTAGAGATGGCAACTGGGCCGGGTCAACCGGCGACCCACCCGCCAACCCGGCCCGTTAATTTGCTCCGCGGGTTCGGGTCGAACCCGGTGAACAGTACCGGGTCGACCAGGGTCGCAATTTACGCGAATTGAATTCGCGAAACCCGGCCCAATTCGCGAATTGGACCCGCCAACCCGCGGGTTTCGACCCGTTCGACCCGTACGGATCGAACGTTCGACCCGTGACGGGTCGACCGTTAACCCGCGGGTCGAACGGTCGAAATTCGCCCCGTTGTGCTGCTGATGCGCTCTGTCTTGGGACAGAGCCGTTGTGAACGGCTCTTTGAGCCGTTGCATTTTATTTTATTTTTTTTTGTTTTTTCCCACTTATTTAGCCTATAAATATCTCCAAAAATCTCATAAAAAATCACACCTCACTCTCTTACTCTCTCTACTATTATACATCATTTGTAAAGAATTTTTGAACAATTGTAGTATTCATCGAACAAGTGTACAAGGAGGCATATACACGATCAAATTTCGGTCGTATCGAAATCAAAATTCAACGTCTTCAACGTCTTCAACTCTCTTCAACCCTCGTCAAATCTACTTCAACCTCTTCTCAACTCTTCAATTGCGGAATCGGCAAAGCGCTCCTCCATCTTTTCTATTCTATTCTTATTTTAACGGTTTTTTTTACATACGCGTATTCCACGGTGAACGGTATCAAAATATCTCTATCTCTCTCTTTAATTTTTTTTTTTGCGTTGTAGTTAAAATTATTGTTCGTTTTTTTGAACTTCTCTATCTAAACCCTCTTATTTTTTAGATTTTTTTGTATAATTCACCGCTCCTACATTGTATATTTTTTTTTACATACCACATTACTACATTATGTCTAGATCACGCGGTAGCGGTCGTAGCGGACAAGATTCCTCCTCCTCTTCACGTAGGCCACCAATTGTCCCAACTAGTGAGCCCGCCCAAGATTACATTGATCCTACTATAGAACAATGGAGTACACACGACGATGTTGTAGGTGACATACAATTAGAAGTACAACAACAACAACAACAAACCGAAACTACACAACCCCGTAGTAGTAGGAAAAGTATAGGAGAAACTAGCGATTGGCGTAAGTTTTATGATTATATCCCGGACGAACATACTCCGGGTATAGGTTTGAAAGTGTGTAAAACATGTAGTAAAACATACAAATTCAAGAGGGGTGACGGCACCGGTACAATTAGTAGGCACATACAACATAATCATAAAGAACTTCTTAATCAAATACAAGGCCAACAAAAAATCAACCCTAGGACCGGTCAAGTAGATAGCCACCTTTATGATCCCGAACTTGTTCGTCGGGAAATGGCCCGATTAGTCATTAAGAAAGAGTTGCCATTTTCCTATCCCGATAGTAGAAACTTGAAAATTTTTAATCAAACGGCCTTAAACCCTCATTTTAAAAGAATTCCGAGAAATACTTGCAAATCGGATTGTTTTAAAATGTATGTTGAAATAAAGGCCGTGTTGATTGCAATTTTATGGAGTTTAACTTGTAGGGTTAGTTTAACTTCGGATTGTTGGACGGGTGTCAACAATATTCCAACGATGGGAATAACCTGTCATTGGAGAATCATATCACTTGCGGCGTTGCCGTATCCCCATAGTGGCGCTGAAATAGCAAACCGTATTATAGAAATTTGTGATGTTTTTCATATTCGCGATAAAATTATGGCTATTAGTTTTGATAATGCATCTAACAACAATGTAGCAATTACTACTTTAAAATCTGTATTAAACCCTCCATCTGACAATATTTTTCATGTTAGATGTGCATGTCATATTATAAATTTATGTGTTCAAGATGCATTAAGAATAGCTGATCCATATATAGTTAAAATTAGAAATTGTGTACATTTCATTGCATTAAGTCCAAGCATTTTACAAGAATGGAAAGCTTGGTGTAGGGTTAGAAATGTTCCTTTTAGAAAATTTCCAAAGGATGTTAGACACCGATGGAATTCTACTTTTGATTTACTAAATGTTGTCACCGATTATAAAGCAGTTGTAAATGATTTTTGTATCGCAAAAAATATGCACAATTTTGAAATGACTCCCCCCGATTGGTTTTTTGTCGAATCTTTGTTGAAATTTTTAGAACCTTTTAAAACCGCAACTTTAAAATTTTTAAAAACATATGAATCTACTTCTAGTAGCATTTTTATTGAATTAGTTAGCATGATGCAAATATATAACGAAATGTTAAATGATCCCTATATTAGTGACATTGTAATACCTGCATTTCAAAAAAATTTGAAGTATTATTTTTCTCCTCCTATGTTGATCTGTGTTGCTACTGTTATGGATCCCCGTATCAAATTAGAAGGTACGAAGAATTTGATAGAAATGTTTTTTGGATATTTAGAGGACAATGTAGAATTAACAACTGATTGCGCTACTTTTTTAGTTCAGTTTGAATCTACGTTAAATAACTTGTATGATTATTATGATAGACGTTTTGCTTCTAGTAGTACAACTTCTGTAGTTAATTCTTCTTCTGGTAGTTCTAAAGGTAAGGATAAAAGTAGAATTGGTGATAGAACATTTAGTTTACTTGAACAAATTCAATCTAAAAAACCTAGGACTAATCAACCAAATGAATTAAATTGGTATAACCAACAGGATACTGAGCCTACTCTTTCTCCACTAGATATTTTACAATGGTGGAAAGAACATGAACACACTTTTAGTATTCTGTCAATTATGGCTAAAGATTTACTAACTCCTCCCGTCTTTACAGTTGCTTCTGAGAGTACATTTTCTACAAGTGGCAGGGTTCTATCTGATTACAGGAATCGGTTGAAGCCCGAAGCGTTAGAGATGCTCGTTTGCACAGAAGACTGGTTGAAAACTGAAGATAGGAAGCAAGGAAAAGCACTATCAAGTTTCACAAGTGGGAGCAACTCGTCCGAAGAAGAAGAAGAAGAAGAAGAAGAAGAACAACAACAACAGCTTTGCTTGTTATGTCAAATTAGAAAACTTGTACTCAATTAAAATTGTATATATAAGAAATATGTTATTGTATAAAACTTATTTGTGAATTGAATTCTTCATTTCGTTATAAATTGTTCAAATTGTATAACTTAAATTCATATGAATAATATTTCAAAATTTGTTGTCAATTTCACTCTTTCAATCTTATTATTATTATTACAATTTTTATTATTTATTAGTATTACTACTTACTTAGTATTATAATTAAACATCATTTGGGGATATTTGAAGAATTGTAGTATTATTACTTATTAGTATTATAACTTACTTAGTATTATAATAAATCATCATTTGGGGATATTTGAAGAATTGTAGTATTATTACTTATTAGTATTATTACTTACTTAGTATTATAATTTTTGAAGAATTGTAGTATTCATCAAACAAAGATATGGTTGTTTGTATACATCATTTGTAAAATTATTATTATTATTATTTTAATTTAAGCTACCAAAAAAAAATATAATAATAATATTAAACGGGCCAACCTGCGGGTCGACCCGGCCCAACCCGGGTTGAACCCTAAAGGGTTCACGGGTTGGGCGGGCCACCCAAACGAAAACTTAGCCCGGCCAGGCCCGGCCCGTATAAGAGTGCAACCCGGCCCGGCCCGGCTAAGTATTTGTGCCAACCCGTACGGGTTGGGCCCGGCCCGGCCCACTCGACCCGTTCGCCATCCCTAATATTTGCAGTCTCTAGATTCCTGCAATTTGTTCCATCCCTCTCTATAGTTCTTCTATTCCTCATCAAATCTCTCTATAGTAAGCTTTGTGCGTGGCTAGTGACTTATACTGTAACTAAAAGAATATGTATCTGCATATTTGTACATGCAAGACAGCCGTATCAGCAAAAAATTTAGCCACATTCATCAGAAAATGCAGCATAATATAATCACTTAATTAGTGACCATAAGCAATAATAAAAAGGAATTTTTTAAAGAAAATACAAGTATCCAGATATGATATATATGGCATACTTGGGTGCACATTAATGTGCAATATTGAATTATTTACACCCAGTAGTCAATTCTTTTAACTTATTCCATCCCCTTGATTACTTTAATTTCAGCCAATCACTCAACCAGTAGAGTTGTATATTTGAACTTGTAAGTAAGATGTATCAAAGAAAATGGAAATCTCCATATTTCACGCAAAGGCAATCTAGCAGGGGTTGCAAAATGTGAGAAAGATACAGTGAAATAACCAAGACTGGGTTAAGAGCCTAAGACACACAAGACCTTGAGGACAACGTCTTTAAGAGGGCAAGTATTGAAGTGCCCTAACCTATTGGGTTAAGCTAAATAACCTCTACAAGTCATCTACAAGTTGAGAAAATTTTCACCTGGGCTAGGTGATTCGAAGATTATTTTTTAGTACAATTTGCTTTCCTACCTTATTATTTCAATTTACCCATTATATCTGAGTTTCAAATTTTCCTTTTTGTCACTGAAATAAGTGAGGTTAAACTTTGGAATTGGAATCCTGTAAATAGCAGAGGATGGAATATGAGGGAAGAAGGCTAAGCCCCTGCTAGAAAAGGCAAACCGGAGGTATGTACAGGTATCTAAGCTACCTCAGTTTGTTCTACCTTTGCTGCGACTGAAAACTATTTTGGAAGTAAGATACCTCCAGTAATCTTCACCTTCTCGGCTCCATTTCCCAAAAGATCAACTAACACCGAAGCATCTCAAAACCACAGTCATCTTTGTCATGCACATAAAGTAGAGGCATCCTCCCTATCCATTGCAAACCTCAATCTCAACTTAAAGATCCCTACAAGTATCCTAACTTTGTTTCCAAACAGGGTTAAGATTTGAGGAAGCCACAATATATATGGGGTCTCTAAAACCCTCCGATTTGTTCGAGACCACTCTAATTCTTCTTCTATTCCCTGTGTAATCTCTCTCTTCATCTAAATCTTTCTAGTGTCCAATTTTGACCATCCCTCGACTTAGTCGCTAAACATCAATGGCATGGGAAACGGATACCTGCTACTGTTTTTCGATAGCAAGTTCAATTTTTCATATTTTTCATATTATGTTGATTTCAAGAAAAGAAATCCCCTTGATATATAAATCCTATTCAAACAAATCAAATTGAAAGAAACCATCAGAGATCAAACCCTAGTTAGTTCTATGAAGACGAAGAAAACATTCAACTCCCATCCATCACAATTTCGAAGCTAAAAGTTTTGTCTTTCCATTGGAAATGAAATTTAGGGATCTGAGAAAAAAGGGCAGGCGAAATACTACCTGCATCCATTTGGCAGTGTGGCTGTTGCTGCTCACAAGAGAATACAATCCACGAGAATTGATCGAACCTAGGGTTTTCAACAGATTTGGTAGTCTCTGAGTCACCATCGTAGACGAGTTCGCAGAAAGGGGAAGCAGTCGTAACATAATCCCACCTTCTCATATATTGAATTGAGATCAACAAATTATTTATCGTAAATATGCGCTAAATCGGTACACCTAAGTAGGGCATTCAGTCAACGAAAATAAGTGAGTGATGAGGTGGAGGAATGAACGATAAGGATTAAATTCCCTTCTTCTCTTCTTAGAAGTTGGGATTGATAAATAATTGGTGAATTTTCTTAACTCAAGTTATTAAAGTGTTTCGGCCTTTGTGATAAAATAAAAGGGTGCATGAACCCTAACCCGAACCCTATGGGTTATGACGGGCTTCAAGTTTAGGGGATTTTGCTAACTTTATCGGGTTTAACCTGCTACTATAAATTACATATAAAATATTACAATGATAATTTACCCACAATTTTATATAAAGAGATTTAATTCTTACCACAAAAGGATACAAACAAATATACATCTATAATCACATTATGGTAAGCACTCCAACAATAGAATAATCTCAAATTGATGTATGGATCGCCGATATTCAGGATTGTATTATATCCACCAATAATATAAAGATTTAATCATTTATTATACATTTGCTATTACTAGAAAGAATGGAAAAAGGGAATAGGTAGTAACATAAATACACTCTTCCTTAGAAAAAAGATACATATACACACGTACGTATAATGGGGTTCGAGTTTATGGCGGGTTCGGATTCAGGTTCGCGTTCAAGTTTGGAAGGGTTTCTACAACTTTTAAGCCCGCCGAAAAAAATTGGAAAAACTTAATGGCCACCCAATCCTGTTCCGATAGGTTTTTAGAATAGTTAAAACCTTAAAAAATCCGGTTGGGTTCAGATGGCTTCAGGCTTCAAACCGCCCAATGAACACCTCTAATTGGAGTTATCAAAATTGTGGTACGTACCCGAAAATTCGGGTCAGACTTGCTCGGACTCGGATTGGGTTCGGGGTTAGGGGATCACGTGAATTTTAAAATATTTTGGAAAATAACTTTTAAGAGTGAATTGAGTTTGGATTTACTTTTAAAAAAAGTTTAATTTTGAATTTTCTCTAATTCAGCCCAGTTAAAAGAGTAATAACTTTTATCTATAAAAAAAAGGTGTAATTTTGAATTTTCTCAAATTCAGCCCAGTTAAAAGTGTAATACATTTTTTGTTGAGGCTTTTGTCTGGAAATGAACATTTGGTCTTTTTATATCGTTGAGTTTTGGAGAAAACACTTTTGGAATGGTAAGAGTGAGGACCACTTTGAGGTCAGCCAAAATTCAACATCCACAACTAACATGTGGCACATGGAGGTTAAATTAACTGAATCCTCTAATCTGTAGCAGATAATCTTAAGGGATCCTAAGTCTTGGAGCACCAAATAATTACTCTGTTCCATTGTATTGATCTAAGTTGAAAAAAAAGTATGGTATATCTTGAAACGTAAATACATAATTGAATATAGTATGAATACAATAATACTACACTATATACTGATTCTACCAATCTACATATATCTCTCCCGTATAAATCGTTACTAGTGGATGTATATTAACTACCAAAGCAAAACACTTGAATTTCGAATTTTGAATGTCTTTGTTAAGAAATTGAATCTTGAATGTTGAGATTGTGTTTCTTTCACAAGTCTGAATCTAGCTTTTACCCTTCATTATTTATTGTTTGGGCCCTATGGAAGATGGTGGTGACAGGCTGTAAACTATTGGACCCTATTAATTGATCCCATTAATTGAATTGGAGTGTAGCCACATTGGTTGTAACTCACATTTACTTCAGGCGATGTTCCCATGAACTACATTGAATACACAACACTAATGATGAATGTGTTTAATACCACTAACACTTAAGATATGATACAACAGTTTCATAAAGTGAAGGCTAGAAACTTTTATTGTAAATAATTTTATTTATATATATATATATATATATATATATATATATATATATATACACACACACACACACACACACTTTGTCTTCAAATTTTCTTATATACACTTTGTCTTCAAATTTTCTTTTAAGATAATGTCTTGGGTTCTTGAGCCCACACAATAAAATTCCCGGATCCCCCACTTAGTGGGCCCTCCCTCTCTTTCACCTACTCAAAGGTAATTGGATCCCCCACTTAGTGGGCCCTCCCTCTCTTTCACCTACTCAAAGGTAATTGGTAAAGCACAATAAGTCTTGAATGTTAAGATTGTGTTACTTTCACATGTCTAAATCAAAATTTTACTCCCCTTCATTTATTGCTTGGATAAGTAGAAGATGAAGATAGGTTGAAACCTTCAATTGATTCCATTAATTGGATTGAAGTATAGCCACATTTAGTTGTAACTCACTTTTCTTGTGAAAATACACTAATGGAAATGATTTATTTACCCATGTGACCAAGTTCATCCTTATCAACTCCATTATTATGTTCTTAATTAAAAACACATTCAACCAATTAATGAATCCCGTGTAAATGAATTCAACCACCCACCTACATTTCTTGACTTCCGGTCCCCAATTCACATGGCACAAACAGAAGATGTGTAACGCCCCTGCCCCTAGCTCAGACAATTTATACAATTTATTAGACAAATTATTTATAGTATAGTACAACTGCCTATCACAGGCTGCCTCTCAAAAGGTGGTTAACCGAATTGGTGACTCTTGATCATATGCAATTATATTTTAATATTATTTTATTCTAGTTTATACCCGATGTGGGATTATTCACAAACTCCTCTCTCTTTCAATGCACAGTCGAAAGCCCACTCTGTTTTTTTTTTCTCTTCTCAAATGGCGGGCCCCACACATGGTGATGTCATCGTGACATCACCTCAAATCCAACAACATAATGTTTGCTGTTTTTTCAAACCCGTGGGACCCCCCATTCAATCCATTTCACTATATAATTACATTTTATGCCATCCACTATATTTTATATATCACCTCAAATCCAACAACATAATGTTTGCTGTTTTTTCAAACCCGTGGGACCCCCCATTCAATCCATTTCACTATATAATTACATTTTATGCCATCCACTATATTTTATATATATATATATATATATATATATATATATATATATATATTGAAATTACGGGATGTTACATACACCCCCCTTTAGAAATCAGCGTCCTCGCTGAGCATAGGGCATGCACAATCTAGTGTAGGATCTACTTTCTAGTCGATGTGGAGCAGTCCGTGAGCGTCGCTCTCGTCCTTGGAATACTGGAGACCAATCCTACTCCGCAGATCATTCCGTGGCCCGTACGTCCATCGTCCCGGAATACTGGGGATTGTCTCACTCTGCCGATCATTCTGGAGTCCATAACTCACGGCTCTCCCACACTTTGTGTCGAAAGTCGGCTCTGATACCATTTGTAACACCCCTGTCCCTAGCTCAGACACTTTATACAATTTATTAGATAAATTATTTATAGTATAGTACAATTGCCCACCACAGGCTGCCTCTCAAAAGGTGGTTAACCAAATTGGTAACTCTTGATCATAGGCAATTACATTTTAATATTATTTTATTCTAGTTTATACCCGATGTGGGATTATTCACAAACTCCTCTATCTCTTTCAATGCACAACCGAAAGCCCACTCTGTTTTTTTTTTCTCTTCTCAAATGGCAGGCCCCCACACATGGTGATGTCATCGTGACATCCTCAAATCCAACAGCATAATGTTTGTTGTTTTTTCAAACCTGTGGGACCCCCCATTCAATTCATTTCACTATATAATTACATTTTATGCCATCCACTATATATTATATATATATACTATGTATAGTTATTTTGAAATTACGGGATGTTACAAGATGATAGTGTGTTCTTTCCTTGCAAGAAAGTTACAATCTCCTTCCTCCAGAATGAGTACTTCCAACTTCCCCTGCAACCTCTTATTACATTACCCTCTTCTCAATCCTCTTCTTGTACTGGAGGAATCTCCACCCTTTTTACCACCAAAGATGCACCAGACCAGGCGATATAGGGAGCGTATCGACTTGTACTTGCATACTGACGAAGGCCATCGAAAACAGGAATATATTTCTAACCACATGCTTTTCAGAAGTTTCGTTTCACCTTCTCCTTCATCGTATAGGTTCGCTGCCGACATGGTCAAAGTCTAGAATGTCGAAGTCCTCTTTAATTAGGTATCGCACAATCTCTTGGTCTTTGAGTTTCGACATGAACAAGATCGTATCCAAGTCCTCTCCAGCTTGCCAATCAAAGGTCCTTATCAGAGCAGTTTGATGTATGTTGGAGAGGAGAAACCCCGATATATATCCAGGTGGGTATATCGTCACCTCGATCCCCATGTGGGTTAAAGCCACATGCCTACCATTACCCAGAGATATGCTTCACGACAAACAGCTCATCGTCAATTTGCAGCTGGCCCTTTCATCAGAAGGCACCCCCAACCTGATCATATCAAAGGACAAGTTGAGATCAAAGTTGGGGATGCTAGGGTTGAGGTGAGAAGTGCAAAGACGAATAGAACCAACTTCAACGTTCACTTCGCTTATGACGACCGCACCGATTATTGTGTTCAATGTTCGGGTCATAGGGCTTCCTCTGCCTACCAACAATGTGTATTAGTCGGCACTCTTATTTTCTCTACTCTTCCTTTCTTTATCTCTCTGTTGTTACATCTTATATTTCATATAAATACATGTTAAATCGGCCCTAGCAGAGGTTAGTAAATGGGGATGTTTCATATAAACACATGTTTGGTTGTTTCCTAATTATAGTAGTATATGAGTATGTTTAACATTAGAAAGATGGTGATTTTTCTTATATTGTGAAAGCATGAATGTGTTTTTATTGAGAAGGGCATGGTAAATGCACTTCTTATAGGCAATTTGTTGCATTTACAACTAATATGGCACTGAAATGTGATTGGCATGATACAATTCTTCCATGTATGATGTTATGTTTACAGTAGAAAGGATGAAGTCGAATTCTTGTAATAGAATCCAATAACACTATATAATCCGTACAATGATAGAAATTGAAGCTATGGTGAGGATATGATAAATGGATAGTAGCCTGTCTTTTACTACATGATGGGCTAAAATCAATTTGGCGGCAGTTGGATGGATATTGATTAATTTGTGCTTGTTTTGTTATTGAAAAGATGTATACATTTCTGAACCTGAAGAACACATTTGACTAGTTGGAAAAAAAAGTTAAATGTCATATATGTTATGGATTTTGGGTTTGAATTGGACAATTGCAGTATAAACTAACTGGAGATGTCTCATTGAGGTTTAATATGTGAATTACTTGATTTAGTTCATATTTTCTTGTGAATTTATCTAAATGGTATCGAAACCTAATGGTGCTCAAAACACAAAAGATGATACCACATAGTCGTTTGTATTCATAGTGTAAAAATTATAACCCTTCAAGTGCAATTACACTTTTTTAGTTATAACATTTATCAAGTAAATATGCCAACAAATCACTACCATTAACCTCCTTCTCAACCCAAGGTTTTCCTCTTATGCATGAGTTTTAAAATGAATTATTACCATTTAGCTTTTCTTTCAAACTGGGGTTTCTAATATATTTAGGAATATTAAAGATTTATTTCTACAGTATGTAGGTTTTTTTTCTTCTTTTTTTCTTCGTCAGAAGTTCTATGTGAAGACTTTTATATACTGTTTACAGAGTTTTAAAAAGGATCAAGGGTCTACCACTATAAAATTAAACATGTTCACCTCACAATAATATGATTTCATAGTTGTAATTCTACTATAATTATTTTACTGTCTTTTTCCTATTGACATATAGTTTGTACGTATTATCATTCTCTTTCTTTAGCTCAATTTTTTACTGGTTTTATGGTGAATCGAATTTTGCTATTGTTCTTTATAGGTTTCCAACATCCAGTATTTACTTGCTTAGAGATTATTAATTTCATCACTTGAAGTGTCATTACTCTTCTTGTGAGTTGTGTCATCAGATGAGCATTCAAAGAAGGGACATTGAATTGATGTATTTTTAGTTTCATTTCTAACTTAGTTTGAAGAATTTCAAGAACAGTATCCCTTTCTTTGAGTTATTTAGATAAGGTTATTCTTCAATCGGAATGAATTTTGAATCTTACCTTTAGTTCGTCAATTGAAAATGTTGGAAAAGTTTGATTTGTAATTTGGTTCCCTAAATATATGGCAAAAATTAGTACTCAATTATATTGTTGATTTTAAAAGCGAATTTTGTTTCTACTTTCTCCTGACTGTGCTCTTATTCTGTTTTTTAACATCCAGGATTCAATAAACTATATACAGCACATATTTGATATTAATATGAAAAAAATCGAGAGCACTTTTTTCTATTGAGGTCATCCTAAGGCAAGATATTATTTATACTGTTATCATTGACAAAAGGATAAAGGTGTAAGCAAACAGCTCCACTCTCTAAGATACCATTAGGTATTGGAAGAATTATCTAATAAGACACTTGTGAATGCCCTTATTGATGGGGTTAAGTTGAGCAACTATAGCTCAGGAAAAACTACAAGAGGAAAGTTGAAGAGAATTGCTTCCTGCAGATTAAGGTACGGTTCCATGAATGTCCTACTGATAAGAAACTCAATACAAAATTGTCTCCATGGACATTTGTTAAAGATCAACTCGAAGGGCTATGTAAAGTCCAAAACACATGAAGGTTGAACAAACATAACTATCAATCTCAAAGAAGCTTCAAGTGTGGGTAATGATTAATGTTCCAAATTAAAACATATGCAGCATATAATTTAGCCACATTCCTCAAAAGAAGTTTCCAAATTTCAAAAAGATATTCCGTAAGAAACTAAGATAGGGTTAGGACTATAACGACCTTGATGACAAGGTCTTTTGACAGAGATGTATTGGTGAACCATGACCTATCAAGCTAAATAACCTCTACAATGGATCTACAAGTAGAACAAGAATTCCACCTCGGTCAAGTGATTATTGGACTATTTTTTAGTTCAATTTGCTGGCCTACCTTTTTTTTCACCCAGTAAAATTTAGTTTTAGAAACAGAAACTCCTTTTGTCACTGCAATTGGTGGGGTGGGGGTGGGGGTGGGGGGTAGACTTTGGAGTTGGAATCCTATAAATAGGAGATGATGGAAATTGAGGGAAGAAAGTTAAGCTCCAGTTGAAAATGGAGAAACAAGAGGTTTGTTGAGGCATCTGCGATACCTCAGTAATCCTACCCTACCTTTGCTTTGTTAGAAATTTTTTTTGAAGTATCATACCTCCGCTAATCTTATTTTTAGGCAACATCCGGCAAAAATTCAAATAACCCGGAGGGCTGGAAGCATCTGAAAAGCAGGTTATTTTCGTCCAACACTTAAGCAGAGGGAATCTACGTAAAGGTTACAAACCTCAACTTGCAGTACCTATAAGCATGTGAAATTTGTTTCAACACTGCCTACTAATTGAGAAAACCATAACCTCCAGTGTGTCCCATTCCTCTCTAATTCTTCTATCCTCATCTAAACTCTCTCCTCCGTCAAAATCATTGTAATGTCCAACAGCTATCGCACAGCTCACTCTCTGGTGACAACCGGGAATAAACATCAATGGCAAAGGAAACAGGACTGTTGTTGGGTTTTTTTTTGTTTTTTTTCAAAAGGAGCAATCGGTATTTCATAATATGTTACTTTCAACCTCCAATTCCTCGAAATAGAAAAATTCTGTTCAAACAAATTGTAGAATCATAGGAAAGGCATTTATCCACATCTTAGGCATAAGACCAAAACCAATCGGATCAAAACCTAGGTCTACGAAGACGAAAAAGAATAGAATCGACTTTCATCACAAATTCGAAACTAAAAGATGTATGTATGCTTAATTGAAATGAAATTTAGGGATCTGAGAAAGGGGGGGAAATACCTGCATCCATTTGGCTGTGTGGCTGCTGCTCACTAGAGAATTGAATCCCCTCGCGCTACCACGAGAATCGATCGAACCTAGGGTTTTCAGTAGATCCGGCAGTCTCCGAATCGCCATCGCCGACGAGTTCGCACAAAGGTGAAGCGATAGTCTCCTGTCTCCTAACTCCTAAGATATTGATTTGAGATTAACAAACCATCTGATGGCATTCATCGTAAATATTCTCTAAACCGGACCCCAAATTGTAGCATCTTCCCGCTGTTATAGTCACGAGAATTTACCCACCCTTTTCAACTTTGACAAATGCATTTAACTTTTAGAAATAAATTTTGGATTAGTGTTGTAGTCACTTTAACCCAAAATGTTACGCAAGTTAAATGATCTTTCGTGTCGTTAAAAAAATTTAATTAATTAATTAATTAAAAAATATGGGACAAAAAATCATTTTCTGCCTGATTACTTTTTTTTTCAAACAAAAAAACATCGAACTAAAAATCATTTACCGTCCGAGAGCATTTTTGATTAGGCAGCCTTAATTAAATCTTAATATGTATGCATAATATTTTTTATAGACCTAATTCAATAAAAAAACACTCAAATCATTTGGATTGAAAATTTACTGACGGAAAATGATTTTTCATCCATTCAATTTTATTTAAGAAATCGATCAAACATAAAATCATTTTCCGTCCATTCGATGGATTATTAATTTTTAAAAAAATAGAAAGATCATCTCTCGTCCGTTATTTTTTTAGTATAAAAAGTTGAACGGACGAAAATGATATTTAACTATATTGTACAAATTGCTATTTCACTTTCTGAATATAGCCGACTACTGTTTCTCTCAGATTCAAAAATTGATTATTTGGTCAACGACTGCGAGAAACTTATTTCCAAAATTTGACAAAACAGCCAACGACTACGCATGCTATTAAGAAAGGGTATTTTGGTAAACAAAAAATGAACCGACACTATGGGAATAAAGGGTATTCTGGTAATTCTCTACTTATAAAAGTGTGTTAATCTCCTCCCTTGGTCCCTCCTCTTCCTCCGTAATCAATGCAGTAGAACCACAGTCGAAACAGTTAAAAGTTGAACATCATCTCTACTTATTATTAGTTTTAGATCTAGTTGCAGCTGAAGCAGAAGTAAAAGCAAAGATCTGAGAGCGATGATGAAGAAGGAGGGGCGGGTGAGCTTAGGGATGGGCCTGAACCTCCTCCTCCTCCTCGCCATGGTCGCCGCCAACATCCTCTCCTTCTACCACCTCTCCTCCACCCGCTCACTCTCCCCTTCCTCCCTCCCCATCCACCCTCCACCTCCCATCCCCTCCCACCTCCTCCACCAGCTCCACACCATCCGCGCCACCATCTCCCACCTCACCCACCTCCAACAACCCTCATCCTCATCATCATCATCCACTACTCATCCTCCTCCGCCGTCCGATCTCCTCCTGTACTCCCACCTCTCCCCCATCGCCTCCGCCTGCTCCGACCACCCCGACCTCCTCCACCGCTACATGAACTACACCCCCTTCGCCCCCTGCCCCCGCGACACCCACTCCCTCGCCGAGCCCCTCATACTCCGCGGCTGCCACCCCCTCCCCCGCCGCCGCTGCTTCTCCCCCACCCCTTCCAAACCCTTCCATCTTCCAATATCACCATTCGAAAAGCTTCCTGACTCCGCCGTCAACTGGCCCCTCACCTCTTCGTGCAGGTCCTTCTCCTGCCTCCCCTCCCACCTCGGCTTCGACATGAATACCGAATCCCAACGCTTCACCTCCGCCAAATCCGCCCTCGACCTCTCCCTCTCCCAGCTCCTCACCATCGCCCGCGCCGCGCCCGGCGCTGCCCCCATCAAGATCGCGCTCGACGTAGCTGGTGGCACTGGAACTCTCGCCGCTAGGCTGAAGCAGATGGCGGATGTGACGGTGCTGACGACCACGATGAATTTGGGGCTTCCGTACAGCGAGGCGGCGGCGCTGAGAGGAGTGGTGCCGCTACACGCGCCGCTGCAGCAGAGGTTTCCGGTGGGGGATGGTGGGGTGGATTTGGTGAGGCTGGGCCACGCAGTTAACAGGTGGATTCCGGTGACGGCGATGGAGTTTCTGGTGATGGATGTGGATAGGGTGTTGAGGGGAGGGGGTTTGCTTTGGGTGGATCACTTCTTTTGCAGGGGTGTTGATTTGGAGGGGGTTTATATGCCGATGATGATCGGGAAGTTGGGGTATAAGAGGATCAAATGGGCGGTGGGGAATAAGACGGATGCCGGTGGGGTCAAGTACGGGGAGGTCTACTTGACGGCATTGTTGCAGAAACCGGTGCCTGCGAACATGTGATGTGAATTCAATCTACCTACCAGAATGTAGTAGCAAGCATGATGTTGTAGATTGATTGTAGTATTGTACGATGTTGTTCTACTGGATTTATTAGTTGATGCCTTTTATTTTAGCTCAGAATAACCGATTTTTTTTTTTTTTTTGTCGAGCATTTGGCTTTGTGATCTTTTTTGTAGGAACTTTTTTGGATCGCTGGATTTCTGTTAACTTTGCGCAACATTTGTCTATGTTGTATGGTGTGAGTGCAAAGAGATGCAATGCAGGATTTTGAAGTGTCATAAAAGCCTGTTCCTCGCATTCTTGGTTCAAATCGTGATGGGATTCTGTAAGAACATTCCCGAAAGGTATGTGAGGTTGATGCCCATGCGGGTTACAGCCACCTGCCTAGCCATAATCCATGTATATATATATATATATATCCTTATTAACAACGAAAGGGCCATTACCGAATTGCTAGCATTGGCTGGCCCTTTCATCATAAAGCACCATCAACCTTTTCCTGTCAAAGCACAGGTCGAGGTCAAGACTGGGGAACCTAAGATTCAATAGAAGAAGACAGTGTAGAATAATTCAAAATCTTTAGATGTCTACTTCGATTATGATGATAGAAATGAGGGTTGTGCTGACTGTGTGCGAAGGGCCACATGAAGATTCAGGTATGCTAAGTTATGGGATCCAGAAAATGTTTTCTTACAAAATAGTACCCAAACGTTACCTTAATTTTCAAATAACATCTCAAGTTTAAAAAATATTCAAATAGCATCCAAAGTTTTAAAAATAGGACAACAAAACCCCCCATTATGTTAATTTTAAAGCAGAAATAGTATGAAATTATATAAATTTCACCATACCTTTCCTCTTCCATTTCCATTTCTTCTTTATTTTATTTTTTTCCAGTTTTTCTTGTTTGATCTTTTTTTAATTTTGGTAGAGATGAAAGTGAAGGTGATGGGTTTCAGAGATGATGGAGATGGTGGTCGGTGGAGATAGGTTTCGAAGGTGATGGTGATGGATTTTAAAGGTGATGATGATGGGTTTCGGAGGTGGTGGTGGAGATGATGGTGGAGATGGTGATTAGCTGTGGTGATAGTGGTTCGAGATGATGGTGGTGGTGGTTGATGGAGAAGGTGGAGATGGTGGTTGGAGATGATGGAGATGGTGCTCGGTGGTGGTAGTGGTGGTCAGCGTTGGAGTTGGTGGTCGGTGGTGGTGATGGATTTGAATGTTAAACTTGTTAAAAGGTGAGGACAATTTCGACATTTCACTCTCTTCTTAATGGGTTTAAATCCGTTAAGAGATATATTTGAGGAATATTTCATTAAATTAACGACGTGTGCTTTTAGGTCATATTTTAAAAATTCCGGATGCTATTTGGGTATTATAAAACGTTTGAGTGCTATTTGAGAATCATATAAACTTTGGGTATCATTTTGTCCTTTTCTCTTTCATATAAAAGAAATTAAGCACAGTATTTTAATATTTTAACTTTAATACACGAACAGCCACTATATACTTGTGGTAGGGTAAAAATGGCTTGGGGCCCAACCAGGGCCCAATACAACTCTCACTCAAAAATGGTAAAAACAACAATCTGGTTCGGCTTCGAGCCGCTACAGGGTCGGCGCCGAACCTCAAGTTCACCCCCACAGATCTGGTCTCCTCGTATCCGACCAGTCTCGGTGGCCCTCGGCCCCCGATCCGCGACAGCCCCACGGGCCGTCCGCCCAGCCTGGTAAAGAATGAAGATGACCTGGCACAACCTAGGCCATCAGATTCTCCCAGGGGCACAGGAGCCCCATGATCAGCCATGTCAGCTCCAAATACCACCAAGGGCTTTGCCACGTCAGCCCTATACCACTCTTGGTACTGCCACGTCAGTCCTAAACCCCCTGGGCCTTCTGCCACGACAGACCCATGGGCTTTCGGGTTCAGACCCGGCCCCCAAGCGGATCCAAACCCGGTTGGAATTCCCTATAAATACCAGACCCTCACCCACCTTTTCAGGTAATCAATCTTTTGCCACCTAAATTCTCCTAGTTATTGCTACTCTCTCACAGAGACTGACTAGATCGTCGGAGGGTCCGCCGCCGGGATAAACCCCGGTATTTCAGGACCGTCTGCAGGTACTCGAGGAGAGGCAATCCGAGCCGATCCTCAAGAGCCGAAGCGAGCCTCCCGCTCGTCGTCCCGTGCCGCACTCTTCCCTCATTACAAATTGAGTCCGAACTCGCACCTGGTGCATCCACACTGCGACCAAAAACAAACCGCATCAGGTTGGCGCCGTCTGTGGGAAACTTCTTCTCCGGTACGGACGACAGTCCGAGCCGCGCCACCGACGCTCTCCTTCGACCCGATCTCCCATGGCTCCTCGAGTCCGAAGATCGGCCCGGTCCGTCCGAACAAACGGGCCTTACCCCGAGGGGGCCCCCGACGGAGGGCAAGCATCCAATAATCCGGGGGCGAACCCCGGACCCCAACGAAGCGTTTCGCGCGTCGTCGAACCCGACCTTCGTCGGATCATTGTAAACAGAAGGGCTAGCCAGGCTAGGGGAGGGACCGCTTCCAACTCGGTCCCAAACCATCCCAGGCCCGCACAAGGGGAAAGGCCGCCGGCACTCAGCCGCATCGGCCGAATTCCTGCGCCTCGACCTGACCCTTCCGACCATGGCGGGGTCACCAGGGGCGAATTCAGGAGCTTCAGAGAGGAAATCTTGGAGGCCCTCCATGGAGGGCCGAGGACTGCGACCTACGACCGAACCCCCCAAATGAGCGACGGAAGGAGTCACACCCGTGCGCCGCCGCCCCTTCCGGAACGCGCAGACGAGGTGCTCCGACGTCTCCTAGAGATGGAGAATCGCATCGAGCGCATCGGCGACGGGAATCCCCACCTAGCCCTAGGTCGGGGGCCTTCCCGACCTCCATTCTCTGCCAACATCATAGGAGCGGAGATCCCTCGGAACTTCCGACCTCCGCAGTTCGAGACATACAACGGCGAGGGTGATCCAGCTGATCACATGGAGGGCATCAAAACCCTCATGATGATTCACAGTGCTTCGGATCCCATGCTGTGCCGAGCCTTCCCGGCCACCCTCCGGGGTCCGGCCAGAGATTGGTTCTCCAAACTCTCCCCCGGCTCGATTTTCTCGTTCGACCAGCTGGAAGCCAGCTTCCTGGCCCACTTCATCACCAGCCGAAAGACGGAGAGAACGAGTGCTTCCCTGCTCAACCTCACTCAGAGGGAGGGGGAGTCGCTCCGTAACTTCGTCAAGAGGTTCACAAACCGAGGCCAGATCCGTCTCTGCCCTCGACGCAGGAGTCGCCTCGGCAGCTTTTCGGCACAATGTCCGGCACAACCAGCTCAAGGTCTCCTTAGCAAAGAGGCCACCTCTGGACTTCCCTGACCTTCTCAACCGGGTCAAGAAGTATATACGAGCTGAAGAAGCCCTTAACCCAGAGGGCAGCAAAGAAGTCGTGGGGAAGGGCAAGCGCCGGGTCGACGAGGCCGAGCCTGCCAAGAAAACTGCAAAGGAAGGGGTCGGCACGAAAAGGGCACCTCCGGTTCCTCGCTTCGAGAGGTACACTCCTTTGACACATAACGTGTCCGCCATCCTCCTAGAAATCGAAGACAAAGGCATTGTTCGACTACCTCCCCGACCAAATAACAACAAGAAGCGAGATCAGCGCTTCTATTGCCGTTTCCACAGAGATCATGGGCACGAAACTGACCAATGTCGAGCCCTGAAAGACGAAATTGAGGAACTCATCTCATGAGGGTACCTCCGAGAATTCACCAGGGAAGGCCCACGGAATCGGCGAGATGCTAGGAACCGGAGGCCTTCGCCTCCGAACCCTACTCCGAACCGCATCCAGGGTCAGGATCCCGAACCCGAGGGAGCCGCGGATACGCCATTCATCTTGCACTGTGTCCACGGGGGGCCCATGGGAGGAGAATCAAATACTTTCCGAAAGGCCTTCGTTGGAGAGGTGAATGCTATCCAAGACAACCCTTCGCCCAAGATACGGCCGATGCCTGTCTCCTTCTCAGGAGAGTACCTCGAAGGCATTCGCCTACCCCATTGCGACGCCCTCGTCATTGGCCTCCACATGGCTAATGGTGAGGTTCGACGAATTCTCGTCGACAACGGCAGCTCGGTAAATATTCTCTTTCTTGAGGCCTTCGAGAATCTCAAACTACCCAGAGGCAAACTCAAGCCAGCCGGGTACACCTTGCATGGGTTCTCTGGCGTCCCTGTCGTAATAGAAGGAATTGTTACCCTCGACGTCACCGCAGGATCGGCTCCTGTCAAGAGGACTGAGTCCATGGACTTCATGGTGGTAAACGTCAAAGCGGCCTACAACGCCATACTCGGCTGACCCGGTCTATGCTCCCTTCAAGTTGTACCTTCGGCATACCATCTGAAACTTAAATTTCCCACCCCCCAAGGGGTCGGCGTCGTTCGAGGTAGCCAAGAAGCAGCGCGGTCGTGCTACATGACCACCGTCGGAAGGGGTGTATTCCCCCTCGACGCCGTTGAACTCGAACATGAGAGGGACGGCCCAGCTCCCGAACCTGTCGACGAACTAGAGGAGGTCCTGTTCGACGCCGAGGATGAATCGAAGTGGTTCTGGGTGAGCCGCTCGCTCCCCGAGGACTTGAAGCCAGGCATCATCGCCTGCATCCGTCGCAACGTTGATCTCTTCGCTTGGAAGCCCTCCGACATGCCCGGGATCTCCGAAGACTTGATTATGCATCGGCTGAGCGTCATCCCTGACTCTAAGCCGGTCGTCCAGAAGAGGCGCAAAGTCGCCCCAGAGAGGCAGCAAATTGTGATGACTGAAGTCGACAAACTCTTAACCGCTCGGTTCATTCAGGAAGTTAGCTACCCCGAGTGGCTAGCTAATGTCGTCATGGTGAAGAAGGCAACAGGGGGCTAGCGGATCTGCATCGACTTCACGGACCTCAATAAGGCATGTCCGAAAGATCCTTTCCCCCTCCCCCGCATCGACGCCTTAATCGACGCAACCTCGGGGCACGAGCTGCTGTCCTTCATGGACGCGTTCTCGGGGTACAATCAGATCCGGATGTTTCCACCGGACATCTCCAAGATCTCGTTCGTCACCGACCAGGGTCTTTTTTGTTACCGCGTTATGCCCTTCGGGCTGAAAAATGCCGGAGCCACGTACCAACGGCTCGTCAACAGAATCTTCAAAGACCTGATCGGCCGCAACGTGGAAGTCTACGTCGACGACATGCTCATCAAGAGCCGAGCCGGGCCGGACCACGTCGCCGACCTCGAGGAAGCCTTCGGTGTCCTCCGGCGTCACAACATGAGACTCAACCCGGCTAAATGCGCCTTCGGCGTCTCCACTGGGAAATTCCTGGGGTTCATCGTCAGCCAACGCGGCATCAAGGCAAACCCCGAGAAAATCCAAGCCATTATCGACATGTCCCCGCCTCGGAATGTCAAGGAGGTCCAGAGGCTTACGGGCCGGTTGGCTGCAATCGGCCGTTTCTTCTCCAAGTCAGGGGAGAAGTCTCTCCCCTTCTTCAAGGCCTTGCGCGGAAAAGGGGGCTTCGAGTGGGGTACCCATCAACAAGAAGCCTTCGAACAGCTGAAGCAGTCCCTCGCCAACCCACCACTTCTCAGCAAGCCCGAGCCAGGCGAACCGCTTTGGCTCTACCTGTCCGCCTCGGATAGCGCCCTCAGCGCCGTTCTCGTCCGAGAAGAGGAAGGGATTCAAAGGCCATTGTATTATGTGAGCAAAGTCCTATTCCCCGCCGAGACGAGGTACGCAAAGATAAAGAAGGTGGCCTATGCTTTGGTCATGGCAGCCCGGAAGCTTCGTCCTTACTTCCAGGCCCATTCCGTCCAAGTACTGACCGATCAGCCACTAAAGACTGTCCTTCACAAGCCCGAAAACTCCGACCGCTTAGTCAAGTGGTCAATTGAGCTGAGTCAGTTCGACATCAGCTATCAGCCGAGGATGGCCATCAAAGGACAGGCCCTCGCCGAGTTCATAACTGAGTGCACCGTCTCCGAGCAGCCCAGCATCGGAGGTTCGGATCCGACCTGGGAGGTCTTCGTCGACGGCTTATCATGCGAAACAGGGAGTGGGGCTGGCATCATCCTTCGTGGCCCCGACCAATTCCTACTTCAATACTCCCTCCGCCTCAACTTTCTGGCCTCCAACAACGAGGCAGAATACGAGGCCATGATCGCCGGAGTGACCCTCGCCAACCGAGCCGGAGCCACGCAAATCCGTGCCTTCAGCAATTATCAGCTCGTGGTCAATCAGATCACCGGAGAATACGAAGCCCGCGATGATCGCATGGTGAGGTATTTGGCGGCAGTCCGGCGACTCCTGGCGTCCTTCGGCTGCGCCACGGTTATCAGAGTCCCTAGGGAGCAGAACACTCAAGCAGACGCGTTGTCCAAACTCGTCTCTTCCTCCTTCGAGGGTCTCAATCAGACGGTGCTCATAGAAATCCTCCTAAAGCCAAGTATCAGTGACCCAGAGCAGGAGGCGATGTGTGTGCAAGGCGGTACCAGCCCAGACGACTGGACCACTCCCATCCGAAGATTCTTAATCAGCGCCGAGCTTCCTGATGACAGGGCCGAGGCCAGACGGGTCAGGGTCCGAGCTAAAAGGTTTGTCATGATTAATGACATCCTCTTCAAACGCTCATACACCTTGGCCGACGGCAAACCATACCTCCGCTGTCTCACCAGCGACGAGGCCAGCTACGCCCTCAAAGACCTTCATGAGGGGATCGGCGGATGCCACATGGGGAGCAGGACACTTGCTCGAAAGGCACTGAATCAGGGGTACTATTGGCCGACCATGCTCCAAGACTCGCAAGACTTAGTCAAGAGGTGCGGCCCCTGCCAAAGGTTCTCCCCTATCAAGAGGCTTCCTCAAGCCAATTTCCGATCCCTGACGAGCCCTGCGTCGTTCGCCATGTGGGGCATGGACCTTGTGGGGCCCTTCCCCCCAGCGGTAGGACAAAAGAAATTCTTGATAGTCGCCATCGACTACTTCACCAAGTGGCTCGAAGCCGAGCCCCTGTCAAGCATCACTGAGCGCCAAGTACAACAGTTCTTTTGGAAAAACATCATTTGCCGGTTCGGAATCCCTAGGGTCCTCGTTACAGACAACGGAACCCAATTCCAAGGTCAGAACTTCCAAACTTTCTGCGCAGACATCGGCATCCAGCAACGTTTCTCCGCTATTTGCCACCCTCAGTCCAACGGCCAAGCGGAGAACGCGAACAGGCAAATCCTCGACGGCCTCAAAAAGCGCCTCGACAGTTCCCCCAAAGGGTTGTGGGTCGAGGAACTGCCTAGCGTGCTATGGGCACACCGAACCACCAAGAGGATCCCCACGGGGGAGACGCCGTTCAGTCTGACCTATGGGATAGAGGCAGTCATCCCCGTCGAGGTCGGCCTACCTTCTCCCCGGATCATAGCCTTCGATGAAGCTGACAATTCGTCCGACCTGAGGGCCAACTCGGACCTCGTCGCCGAGGTCCGAGAGAAGTCTTCAATCCGGAGAAGCATCTACCAACAACGGATCAAGAAGTTTTACAACAAGAAGGTCCGCCCCACAAACATCAAGGCGGGGGACCTCGTCTTACGAAAACTATCTGTCTCTAATCCAACCAAGAAGAGGAAATTGGCCCCCAACTGGGAAGGCCCATACCGTGTAGTCGAGGCTGTACGCCCTGGTACATACCGACTGGCAGATATGAACGGCCGGCTCATCAGCCGACCCTGGAACGCCAAGCACCTAATGAAGTTCCTGGAAGAGCGAACCTAGGTTCTAGTTTGGCTAATGTAAATTAAATCTTTTGTAAGCTTTCATGTGTAAAGTGCCGTTTTAGCTGCCCTCCCTATCTTATACGAAAGAAATCTCTTTTTGTCAAACTCCAAACGCCTCGGCAGATCTGACCTAACACCGGACAATGGGATCGGCACCCGAGTCTTCACTCCGGTATCGTCCCCAACGCCTCGGTAGGTCCGACTCGGCCTCAGGCCAGGGAGACTTCACAACACCCCACACCGATCCCTTACGGATCGACAGGGCCGAACCACACTCCCTTCATCATTCATTACACTATCAGCCAGAGCAAAGAGTGAAAAGAATTCCTTATTCATACTCCTTTATTGGGTTCTGAGAAAACAAACAAAGACCGTTACAGGAACACTCCACTCATCTCAAACTGAAGGAAGCCGCCATCTTAGGGCCCCTCGGGTCCGACGAATGGCGGGATCACTCCGACTGAACGACTTGGAACTCTTTCCTTGTCATGATGGTCCTTCGGCTCAGCCACGGTCGACGCACCGGCCACGGAGCTCTGGGCATCAACAGGTCGCATACGCTCCAACAGCAGCAGCGCAGAGGGAACCCCCTCCGCTCGCCGACCCCCCGAGGAAGATGTTGAGACACCCAGCATCGTCCTGTAACGGTGTATCTCCATCTCCTTCTCCACTATCACATCACGAAGTAGCTTCTCAGAGGAGGGCCTCTGCACCGAGGAACTCGACATAGTATATCCGAGTCCGACGCCCCCGAGCTCCCGATCCACCATCGCCCTCCTCAGCCGGCTTGCCTCCTCACTGAGGGCTTCAGACTTGTTCCTGTAATAATTGAAGGCCGCATCAGTGTCACGGGCCCCCTTACGGTACCGAACCAAAGTGGCCTCCAGGGCCTCAACCTTGCTCCGGAGCCACGCCACGTCGAAACGACGGGGGTCCACCTCGGGAAGGGGAGCCGCAACCTACAAGAGAACCAGCCCACTCAAAACACATAAGTAAGGAGGTTCGGAAATATCCGAGGTCAAAACACTTGGCCAGTCAAAAATCCTCTTTTTATAAATTGAGTTGCTTCTTACAAAAAATGCGGTGGCCAGTCCGCGGAAGGCAAATACAATCGAGAGATGGAAAAAGAAAGACAAAAGTTATACAACTTATTTTCCTACCTCAGCGTCGGCAGCCGGATTCACAGCAGGGTCGGCAGACGGGTCAACAGCGGGCCCTTCTTCGCCAGGGGTCTTCGGTGTCCCCTCGACCTCCATGTCGTACTCAAAATTGGACAGGTCGATGGTCGGGTAGAAGTGCCTCACATGACTGAGGGCCTTCGCATAACACTCGTCCTGGGCCTTGATCACCATCATCTGACCCGCATTCGTCAACTCCTCCTTCTCCTTGGCGAGCTTCTTCTTCAAAGAGACCACCCTCTTCCCCCATTCCGCCTCCTTGGCGTCGAGGTCGAGCTTCATCTTCTGCTCCCTCTTGTGCGAGCCTTCGAGCTCGATCCGCATCTCCTTCATCTCCCGCTCGCTCTTATCCGCCCGAGCTCGCTCTTGTGCCAGGACCGCTTCGTAGAGGTTCTTTACATTAGCCCCCTGCACGCAAGCCTGCGACCAACCGACGCAGATAAGAAGGAGACTTCCGCAGTAAAATTAACGAGGGGGATAGGGTCGACGAGCTTACTAGTACGGTGGCCTGCGCCAGGCGCGTGAACGCCACCTCCACAGGCTCGCTCTCCATCTCCTTACGGTCTCGAGGGGTTGCCAACTTCTCCACCACCTCAACGGCCTGGGCCTCCTCGGTCAGACAGTCCCCCATCCGAACCGACCAATCCGGTGCCCACCGTTGCCGCAACATCACCACCACCGGGTCCTCTTCCTCGATCTCGACCAAGGGACCTTTCCCATTGTCAAGATCGGATGCCTTCGCTTGGCCCTGGCCCTTCGAAGTAGCCGCCCCCTTGTTCGTCTCCGAGCGAGTCCTCTTGGTCCTCGGCTCGAGCTGGGCCTCCGAGACGGCTAGGGACGACTCCCTCGTCTTCATCGCCTCCCCCTTCTTCTCGGCCTTCTCCTTCCTCATGGCGAGCCTCTTTGCTTTAATCAATGCTTCGTCCATATCTGCAAAAAGATCCATTAAGAGCAATGAGCAAGAAAGTACGAAAGGATCAAGAGAAAAGGAACAACTACATACACAGAACGGCCGGGCTCAGTCTGACGCTTGCCAGATGACCCTCCGTCACCTTCGTCCAATTTATACTATGCGACAGACGGAGACGCTCAACAAACCCCCACTCCTCGGCCGTCAGGTCCCTCGGCCTCGGCGTTTTGTAGCTCGCTTGGAGTGGTTCCATCGAGTGGGAATGCCCCAGGGCTCCTCACTCCGGATCACCACATACTTTTTCTTCCAATCCTTGATGGAGTCCGGGTGGCTGTGGACGACCTTCTCCTTACTCCGGGGCGAGATGTAGTAAACACCCTCATCCGCCGAGCTGATCATCAACATCGCCCGGAACACATTCAGCCGAAGAGGTACCTTCTGCTCCTCACACATCAGCACGAAGCAGATAATCTGCTTCCAGGAGTTCGGCCCGTACTGCATCGGTGCCAGAGACGCCCAGTTCAACACCTCCCGAACAAACGGATGGACTGGCAGCCTCAGTCCGGAGATGAAAGCATCCACGGGGAAGACGCAATACCAACCAGACAGGGGATCGGTTGGCCGAAGTGTAGAGCTCGGCAACATGAGCTCGTAGCTGGACCCTATGTGGTACGCCAACTGCAGAGCCTCCAAGTCACCAGCCTCCAAAACGGACGAAAGTGTGTCCATCATCACCCTCTTCCTGTTCGGCGACGATGGCTGGACCCCAAAAAGCTCTTGGTCAGAAAGGTCGTCGGGGTACTGACGGAACGACTTCGATTGTACGGCGACCCTGTCACCAAATTACGGTAAACAGGCACCTGGCTCGAGCCACCGGCCCTCGACCCTGTCTTCCTCGGAGCCCTCTTCCTCTTCTTGGTTCGTTCCGGCGAGGGAGTAGATAATCGCCCTAGACCGGTCGGTATGGAACTAGATCCCCCACCCTGAACTGTGGATCTCCCTACTGTTTCGCCCTCGCTTGCACCACCCTCCTCCTCAGAGGTCAACTCCAGAACCCGGACTTCGTCCGAACTGCCGCTCCCCTTCTCAGATTCGCTGCTCTCCACCACAAAAGGGTTCCGAGATCGCAACGGCCTCACATTATACACTGGCCCCTCCTCGCCTACCGGCTCCTCCCACGAAACCGAATCCGAAGGCTCCATATTATGTACAGAATCCCCTTCAAGAACGGGCTCCTCCCACGACGTCAATTTGGAGGCGGGTTTCACTTCCCCCCTAGACGTCGACGCTGACGAGCCAGACTAAGCCCTGTCCATCTGTGCCTAAATTAAACAGACTTACCAACTAACCTGGGGTCGCTTCGGAAGAACGAGCCTGGTGCAGCAAACTGCGGGGACGAGCGCTGAAGTGTTGGAAGATTTTTTGAAAAGAAAGAAGCGAGAAAGAAGTGGGCGATAGGGGGAGAGAGGGGGACATTTATAGAGGATGAAAACGACTCCTCGATTTCCGCAATTACTGTTCACCGATTGATGTGTAACTGCCGCCTGAAAAATCGCGCCACGTCCTCGAAACGTGCGCTGCTAACGTCACCCAGTGCCAGGCTAGCAACCAGGCACAGGGGTCGGTTCGGACGGAGTGTTCGGCGGAGAAAACATTTTAATTAAGATTTAAGGTGCCGTCCTTCGACAGACGCCCCGGGCTCCAAGGCTCGGTCGGCTCCCCTCTCACCCGCGAGCAGCCCGGGGCTTACGGCCTCGGCAGCCGAAAACCCGAACTATTCGAGGGTGGGACAGAAGCCACCATCGCCTGGAGCCCTATCGGAAAACAGATCGGCCCACCTCCAATCTGAGACGACCCATCTATCCGAGGCTCTTCAGCCCCAGGTCCGGAATACGGTTGATGCCCCTCCCGTCTGGATCTCTCTCGGGCCAAACAACCGTGTCAGGGTCGTCTGACCCGAAAAAGGATCCAGACGGCAAAGCCACCACCAGTCCGAGGCTCCTTATCTACTGGTACGGATTTCGATCGTTACCCCTCTCGCCCTGATCTCCCCTGGATCTGGCTACCGTATCAGAGCCATCAGATCCAAGAGAAGATCCAGGCGGCAGAGTAGCCACCTCTCCGACACTACCGGAGTTAAAATTTTGCAAGAGACAGACGTCCGCCGAAGCAGACACCTCTGATGGCCAATGGACCACCCTTGCTATGATCAAACCCGCTGTGGGGGGAGGGGTACTTATAGCCTCCCCCATAGGCCGGCCATTATGATATTGGGAAAGCCAATCGACGGAAGCCCATGCGCCACATGCATTTATTAGGCGGCGCCATTAATGCCCCTAGGAAATTGGGACATCGCACAGATCCCGGAGCGCCTTCAATGCTCCGCAAAGACGGCGGGCCACTCCGCTCAAACCTCCTAAGGCACCACGGCTCGCCATCACCCTTGCCGACCCATAATCCCTCGAAAGCTCGAGGTTCGGTCTAGCACCAGGGTTGTCTTTTCAGGAAGGCTCAACGGCTCGCCATCACCCTTGCCGACCCATAATCCCTCGAAAGCTTGAGGTTCGGTCTAGCACCAAGGTAATCTTCTCTGGAAGACTCACCGGCTCGCCATCACCCTTGCAGACCCATAATCCCTCGAAAGCTCGAGGTTCGGTCTAGCACCAGGGTTGTCTTCTCAGGAAGGCTTAACGGCTCGTCATCACCCTTGCCGACCCATAATCCCTCGAAAGCTCGAGGTTCGGTCTAGCACCAGGGTAATCTTCTCCGAAAGACTCACCGGCTCGCCATCACCCTTGCCGACCCATAATCCCTCGCCAACTCGAGGTTCGGTCTAGCACCAGGGTAGTCTTCTCCGGAAGTCTCAACGGCTCGCCATCACCCTCGCCAGCTCGAGGTCAGGTCTAGCACCAGGGTAGTCTTCTCCGAAAGACTCAACGGCTCGCCATCACCCTTGCCGGCCCATAAACCCTCGCTGGCTCGAGGATCGCACTAACATCAGGGCAACCCCCTCATGAAGGCCCAGTGATTCACCATCCCATTTCTACAACCATAAACACTCCTCCACGGCTAACTCCCGCACTCCCATTTCTACAACCATAAACACTCCTCCACGGCTAACTCCCGCACTCCCGCAGGAGTGGGGGGCTTGTGTGGTAGGATAAAAATGGCTTGGGGCCCAACCAGGGCCCAATACAACTCTCACTCAAAAATGGTAAAAACAACAATCTGGTTCGGCTTCGAGCCGCTACAGGGTCGGCGCCGAACCTCAAGTTCACCCCCACAGATCTGGTCTCCTCGTATCCGACCAGTCTCGGTGGCCCTCGGCCCCCGATCCGCAACAGCCCTACGGGCCGTCTGCCCAGCCTGGTAAAGAATGAAGATGACCTGGCACAACCTAGGCCATCAGATTCTCCCAGGGGCACAGGAGCCCCATGATCAGCCATGTCAGCTCCAAATACCACCAAGGGCTTTGCCACGTCAGCCCTATACCACTCTTGGTACTGCCACGTCAACCCTAAATCCCCTGGGCCTTCTGCCACGACAGGACCATGGGCTTTCGGGTTCAGACCCGGCCCCCAAGCGGATCCAAACCCGGTTGGAATTCCCTATAAATACCAGACCCTCACCCACCTTTTCAGGTAATCAATCTTTTGCCATCTAAATTCTCCTAGTTATTGCTACTCTCTCACAGAGACTGACTAGATCGTCGGAGGGTCTGCTGCCGGAATAAACTCCGGTGTTTCAGGACCGTCTGCAGGTACTCGAGGAGAGGCGATCCGAGCCGATCCTCAAGAGCTGAAGCGAGCCTCCCGCTCGTCGTCCCGTGCCGCACTCTTCCCTCATTACAAATTGAGTCCGAACTCACACCTGGTGCATCCACACTGCGACCAAAAACAAACCGCATCAATACTTTTCTCACAACTCTTCTATATTAATGGGAGAGTTTGTCACCTAACACAGTCCATTTGTAACCAAACAAATACGTGCAATGCATATGCATAACTAATATAAATAAAGTCCTAGGTTCGATGCCAGACAACTTCAGAATTTATATATATATAAAGACTTGCTTCGCACGTGTAAATTACTAGTTATAGTGAAACCAAAGATCATTTTTTTTATTTTATAGTAACTCTATTATTAGGCTTTTTTGTAATTCTAACAAACCGTCTTTATTTGGTCGAAACAGCTCTGGGAGCTATTCGGTTAAATCTTTTTATAACTTTCTGAATTTTCGTGGTGTCAACTCTCCATTCGCCAATTTTATCTGGAGTAGTTGTGCCCTACTTAAAGTCAAAATCCTCTCTTAGCTTGCCCTCCACAATAAGCTTCTCACGGTGGAGGTGCTCAATAAAAGGAATCTAGCATGGGGTATACTTTGCTCTTTGTGCTCTAATGAGTTTGAAAATGTTGATCACCTTTTCATTCAATGCATTTTCATTCGCCCTGTAACCCATGTTTCTGATTATACGGATTTTCATTTCTTTTCTTTCTTCTCCATGTATTCTTGTATTTCAATTCCCGTATAAATTCTTCCCAATGCATTTAAGTCCTTTTGAATCTCCTATTGAAACCCAAATTTATATTCCAAATTAGAATCTTGTCTCTCTTCTTTTATTTATTTACTTTGAAACCCAAGTTAATCCATACTATCATTTTATTGATTATTTTGGAATTCATGAGAAGCCCAACAATTATTATTGAATTGATTATATTTAATTGAAGCCCAAACCCAAGCCCATCTCCTGTTAGACTCTAACCCTAAATCCAAACCCATATACTCACCCGTATACAATTTTTCCACATTTTCTCACTCTGCACAGTCCCTGTATATCCACATCTCCACTATCTAGTAACTACCCCCCCTTAATTAATATTTTATTAATATTTTATTAACCTCCCACTCTCTCTCATCTCATCTATCTTCCTCTCCCTCTTCTCTATGTTTTTCCCTCAACAGAAACAGAAACCCAAACAGATCACACACCTTCTTCATCGTCAACATCCCCAAGCACCCATCTTCATCCTTGCCTCTGCCTCATCGCCACCTTCACAGCGACGCCCTCTCCTCCGTCGACCCATCGTCTGAACCCAACAGAGGGTCCCTTCGTCTTCCTCCTCCTCTATGCCATTGACGAGCTCAGAGCTTCGCCGTCGAGTCACCGAACCCATCTCCATCTCTATCGAGTTCTCCATCCCCGTCGCCAACCTCACCTTCATCCTCTCGCTCAACTCACCTAGTTGAAGCACCGTGATCGCCGACCCCTCTCCTGCCCTCTCCCGCTCTCCCCTGTTTTGCCGCGAAACAGAGCGGCGCCATTGCCTGCCGTCCTCTTCTCGAGCGCCGCGCAGCTTGTGTCCACCACAGTCGACTGCTGTCTCCTCCATCGCCCCCACTATTGTCGCTCGCCACCCTCACGAGTCGCCTTGCCTCCCATCATCGCCCCCCGCTCTCCCTCAGTTGTGACGCCGCTCGCCACCTTCGAGCTCGTGCCCTCGTCCTGTGCACCACCACCCTGTCGTCCTCTCCGCTCGAGATCCCAAAAACACCTCACCTTCGACTTCTCTCCCTCTGCCATTTCTGCCCTCAAGCTCTCCCCCTTGTCATCGGCCTATCTCCACCTCCCGACCCATCGGCGAACCTCCCCCTCGACGCGTGTCGCCCTGCCATCCGCCGCCTGAGTCGCCGCTGTTGTTGACAGCCAGAGCCGAGGCCTCTCCCGCCCTTCCCTTCTCTCTCTGTCGAAGTGGGGGAGAGAAGCACAGTGGTGCTTTATTTAGTGTGCTTCTATTTCGCCAGTGAGAGGATCAGATCCCGTGTATGCTGTTTGTGTGAAGGGATTATGGTTTGGTGTGTATGCTGTTTGTGTGTGATTGGGTAATTGGCTGTTTGGTGTTGGGTTGAGGGATTAGTCGGTTGTTGTTTGCTGTTTTGTGTGTGTGGGTGGTGGTGGGGGGGGGGGGGTTGGAGTTTGGTGTTTGCCGTTTTTGAGGAATGGGGGATCCGATCTGTTTGTGTCTTGCTCTTTGGTCGTGCACGTGACTTGCACGTGTTATTGCTTCGTGTTCGTGGTTCGTCACCGGAATTCTGATCCCGTTATTCTGGTTATTCTAATCTAATCGTCTACAAAAAGGCAAGTTCACTTGAACTCATTTAATTTTTCTAATTCAAATTTATTGACCTCCCGCAAGTAGTTCCCTTCAATTATCTTAACTTTGCCTTGTGTACTTTCTGTTGGTAGTATCGAGGGTTTACACGAGCTAACCCGACGTACTCTTGACATCGTATTATTATCCATTGACTCAAACCCGAGCCTATATACACACATGACATGAATAAAATAAATAGAACTTGCATATGAGGAAAATATATCGTGATTGAATACATGTTGATTAATTGAGATCTTATGACTTGAACCATGACATGATAAATTGACTTGAACACTGTAAAATCCATTCTAATTGTTGTACATTAGTGTAATACATTTCATGATACAATAGCATGTTGATTATCGACTTTGATGAACATATATGTGATGACATTTTATAATTCCTGCTATCTTGTCTGTCTTGTACTGAGGTTTCAACCCATTTATAGTAGGAATCAGTTAAAATAATATAAAGATGAATTGTAGCCCTAAGTGTCTAGTTGCTGATAACATCCTGGAACTTCGAATTCTGAACTGTAACCTATGAGTTATCGTTGTTTTAGTATTACTGTGTCGGCTGTTTCAGATTCATTACTTCATGTATTTTATTGTGTAATGCATCATGTTGCTGCATTCTTATCATCCTCTGACATTCTTATACACACTTGCATGAACATGAATAACTTAATAAAATACCAAACAGGCCGGGGTTAATAAGGGTTGACTTAGTAGTGGATAGTCTCAGAAAATGTACTCGGTAGGGCCCTCTTGTTACATGGAATTTTGACATGGAAGGTGGAGAATTACTTGTGGAGTCGTGACTTGTTATCTTGTTATCTCATTATCGTGATACACCGAGTACACGCTATGTAGATCTCACCACGAAGTCTAAAACGATCATTATTTTGCATGCACCGAACCTGTGGTATGGGACGCAGTAGTACATGCACTGGATAGGAGAAACAACATGCTAATAGACCTAGTTGACACGTATATACTTGATTATAATCATTTTTTATTAATACTGTTATTGCTTTTGTAAATTTGATCTTGATCCATATTCCTTCATGTACCATGTTACCGTACTCTTTGATTTTCACTACTTGCTGTCCGTACTTGCTCTAAGTACATTTCTTTTCACTCTAGTTGATCCAGCTGCAGGTGAACCAGGAGATTTGCCAAAAGGCATTGATGAGCAGTTCTTCTACGATTGGAGTAGGAGCTTGCCAGAAGGTATTTATTGTTTATTTCTAGTTGTTGTTTAATAAATTGGACTATTGCATGTTTAGTCTAAGTATTTGTTTATGTGATTATGTATTTCTGTGTGGTTGTGATTATTTTCTTGTCATGTTGTCGAGTTAAGACTGGTATAGCTTATGGATGATATGAGTTGGCGTACTTATATCATTCGCTGGGCCTTAGTTACAGGCCTGTGTTCCTGTATTCTAGGAAGCGGGACATGATACGCCCGTTATGGAAGATTTATATTTTGGCTTGGGAAATTACCTATTTGCCTTCCAAAATGTCTTCCTGTTGGATTCCTCAGTTCATTAATAAAAAATATCGCAGCTTTTGGACCCTCTCCTTCATGACTATTATATAGGTGATTTGGTCAGAAAGGAATAAGCGTATTTTCACTCATTCCTTTGCTACGATCGAGTCTATCATTGATGTTTTTTTTATTTTTCACCAAATTTTGGTCTTCGACCTTAAATCAAGATTTGATTAGTGCTTTACATCTTAAGCGTCTTGAGGAGGTGCTATTTTGCTTACGTTCACTTAATGCTATTTGATTTTATCTCTTCTATTATGCTTTTTTTTTATTTTTCCTTCTTTGCAGACCTGAGGTGTTCGTTTGGGTTCTTTCTTTCTTTGGCTCTGGATCTTTGGATGGTTCATTTTGTGGTGTCTGATCCGCAGTGATCGATCCCAGTATTTTGGCCAATTCTAAGTTGTTGTTATTTGATGGGGATTTTCGTGCTTTTGGCTTAGTTTGTTGCCCTTTTCTTTTCTTTCTCCTGTTTTGTTGCCGTTGTTTAGGCATTCGCGTTTTAGTAATTCTGATGTAAATACTCCCCCCCCCCCTCTGATACTGTCGCTTTATTTTATGTTCTGTCCATGCTGGATTGTGATTTTCGGCTGAGTGTACAGTTGGATTTTGGTGGCTTAGAATGTTTCTCGTTCTGCTTTTGTTTGCGGCTGTCCCTGGCACCTTGATTGATGTCCCTTTTTAGCTAACTTCGGAAGTGACTGTTAAGCTTAGTTTTATTGGTTTATTACTTGTTTCCTTCACCCTTACCTCGCTTTGATGAGGTCATGTCTCAGCATTTTGGGTTCCTTCGGTTGCGCAGTCCGGACTCCTTGTTTTTGCACCGAGATTCTTATGGTTGTATCCTTGTTTCCCTTTTCGGAATTCGTGGCTTCACCCAGCTGTTCATCATGCTGGGTAGGTTTGGTATTTATTACTATTATCTTGCGTCTTTGAAGGTTTCTGTGTTTCATCCTTTCATGCAGCTGGCAATGAGCATTCGTTTGTGTTCTAGGCCGGAGTTTTGCCCTGATGGCTGTGTTTTGCTTACGGAACAGGCTGTTTAAATTCTTCCTTCTTGGCTTTTCGTTCTAACGGACTCTAATCTTTTCCCTCTAGGTAGATTCCTATGTCTATTAGGCTGAGACCGACAGTAAGATCATTTCTCCCCTTCTTCGTCGAGATTGATAGCATTTCTTGGGGACTGTTTTTACTCGTTCTCCGCTGTCCAGAGGGACGAGTCTGATTTCCTTATCTCATTTTTCTATATATCCTCCCAGTGTTTGCCTTCCTTGCTCCTGAAGCTTTTGCGGTCTCCATTTCCAGTTCGTCCCGCCTCCCCCGTCAGTATTGTGAGGTAGCAAGGTCTTAGGATTTTCGACTTGGGGCATTGCTTTAGCATCCCTTTCCTCGGTGCAGTCCTATTTGGTCGTCCCGTCGTTGGGGTCTGCCTTTGTTCTCTACTCGGCCTTGGTTTACTCAGTTTTGAGGGTCTGCTGGCGCTTGGTGTGCAGGGTCCAGTCGAGGGATATGTTCCTCGTTGTGCTTGTTTTGTTTTGCTGTATTTTCTTTTGTTTCTGTTTCAACTGTAGTTAGCATCTGTGTCGGTTTATTCTTGGGCAATTTTCTTAATTGCTCATCGGTTTTTGTTGCTTCCCCTATCGTTATTTTTTCTTGTTTACGATGGTGTAAATTGGCACGATTTGTATCTTTTGTTACCATTTATATATTGGGCTGGAATCGTTTGATTCTATCCTCGTTATCAAAAAACAAACCGTCTATATTGGAAATAAAAACTTTTGAAAAAGGTTTTAGCTACAATTTATTACAAGACATAGAACATGGCACAACCCTTAGGGTGATGAGACCGATGCTTTATGAGTTTGTGAAGATCACATAGCAAGATACAGGTAAATCCTTGCTAAAATGAGCAGTGCCGGATCTGTGATTTTGAGACCTGAGGCGAATTAAAAATGGTGCCCTCAAAACTTAATGTTTATATAAATTTATTTTTTTCATCAACGATGATACAATAGTATCATCAAAACAAAATTCAAGAAATAAAATAATAGAAAAATATACTATCCAAAATAATATATGTCATAATTAAATACTAATAAAATTGAGGATGTTTCAAACAAAAGACATAAACTTGATGTTCTAGACCAATACATAAAGAAAAGCTAATAATGTTTGGGGTAAGTCATAATGATAATAATAAAAAAGAGAAAAAAAATCATATGCCACCAAATGCTTCCTCAAATGCATCATATAGTCACTTAAATATTACTCGTCTCGCTGTTTTGGACTAGTGTTTCTCATTAACTTTACAATGGTTCCATTTATAATTAGGACTGGTGTTTCTCACTAATTTTACAATTGGTTAATTGATTACTGTTTGTTGTTGAAAATATGAAGGAAATTGATGCTTACATTCTCTCTGTAAAAAAAAGTTCCTCTAAATTCATTAGTTAAAGAATTGACTGTTAGGAAAACTGAGGATCTTGTTAAGTCTTTGACACAATCAACACAAACCATCAAGCAAAACTAGATCGCACCAATCACACAAAGCATACAAGAATTATCCCGGTTGGGGTTTTCGCCTTAATCCGGCGGAGGAAGAACCAAGATGTTATTTCAACTAAAGAAGATACAAGAATATTATAATTTTCACCACGATCCTCTTTCAAACCTAACTGGAACTTGGTTACTGCTTATAATGGAGAAACACTCTCACCCTCTCATATGAAGTACTCTTTTCTTCTATTCAGCACTCAATAGAATTATAGTGTTTTAGGAGCCGTTTACATTGTATTTATAGATATAGAGAAACCCTAGTTAGATATCTTGATACAGTAGCCATCCAATATATACTAAAGAGATAAACATACAGTTAGAGTCGTACGATCTAATCAGAAGACGAAGTGGGCTTCAATCGAATCAACAAACTCGCACCTGAAAATTCCATCAGCGCCGTGGACGGTTGACCGCACATAGTTACAGTCGACCGCAACTCCCAAACCATCAACCCGAGAAGGTGACAGTCGACCGCATAGTTGACTGTCCCTTTCTCTGTTGGCTACTACTGTTGCTGGCTGTTACTCCTTCTCTTCGATCCTTCGCTTCGAACCCTCTACTTGTAGCACCATCTTCTCTTCATACCGAATAAGTATGCAAGAACCCAACAATCTCCACCTTGGATTACATACTCATGAATCCATACATGTGTGATTTAAAACTCTTATAGAGCTTTCTTCTCCGCTTTGTAAACAACACATTTCTATGGCTTCTTTTGCTAGTTGAACAAACATCCACCTATTTTCCTCCAGCTGTGTGCCCCCCTAAGGGCACACCCCTATAGATGTAATCATGGAGGTACCACCCTTCACACGAACTCCACCTACTTTAAGGCTCTCTCTACCTTCCAACGGTATTCGAACGTTGCAGTCTCGATTCTGTAATTCTAGTGACGGTTACTAGATGATGCTTTAGGAACAATGAACTTCCATACACTCGGCCGAGTTTTCTTGCTCCCACAAAGCTGGTAGAGGTTGTGCTGACCCTACCCAATTCTCCTCTTATCTTTCATTACCTTGCGATGACTATCCCAAACTGTCAAAACTCCACCTCGAGCTGTGTACCTGCAGCCACGAGTATCAAGAGTCCCCAAGGATATCAGATTCTGCTGTATCGAAGGAATATGCATGACCTCTTCTAGTGTGAACCCTTTACCATATGGTGTCTCCAATTCAACTGTTTCCTCACCCACTAATTCACAAATCTCACAACTCCTCGATTTCACATTATGGCCAGTTGACGACTTGTAAGTAGAAAACATCTCCCTTTCGAAGTAAATATGAGAAGAACTTCCAGAATCAAGATACCAACTTAAATCTACATTTGAAAAACTTGAAACAAGAAGACATAGGTCATCATTATTACCTGTATCAGTTGCGCTGACTATGGGCTTGAACCCCTTCTTTAGTACCACTCTTTTGACTCAACCACTTGCGACACTCTCTCTTGTAATGCCCATCCCCTCTACAATAGTGGCAACAAATCTTACCCTTATGCCGCATCCCTTCCAATTGAAGTATCACCATCCACCGCAAAGCACCCTGTAGAAATAGACCCTCCGTTATGAGTCTCATTTCTTAGTTCATCTTCCTTCAGACACTTAATCACCCCGACTATTGTAAATGTCTCCTTTGATGACTCCCCGTGTAGCATGGTAGTTATCAAGTGATCATAAGAAGTTGGCAGTGAATATATCAAGTTGAGTGCTTTATCCTCTTCGCTAAGATCATCAGTGTTAATCGCCTTAAGATATTATCTTATTGAACTCCACAATATGATGAAGATAGGTACCTTCCTTTATTGAAAACCTAAACAGCTTCCTCTTCCAATACATCCGATTTAGCAACGACGATCCCGAGTAGTTAGGTTTGAGTCTCACCCACAAACTCGCGCACTTGTTTCCTCAAGAATATTACACTTGACTTCATCCACCAATTGCAATCTGATTAAACTCAAGGCCTTCAAACAAATCTCATCCCACTTCTCCAACTTCATGTCGGTTGGCTTCTTCTCTTCTAGGCCAAGGTACAAGTCATTCTGAACAAAAAGATAATACATGTCCACCTTCCATAGATTGAAGTTGATCTTACCGTCAAACCACTTGATCTTCATTTTTTGATCTGCCATCTTCTCCAAGGAACTCGAACAAACTCACGAACCTGATTGCTCTGATACCACTTGTTAAGAAAACTGAGGATCTTGTTAAGTTTTTAACACAATCAGCACAAACCACCAAGCAAAACTAGATCACACCAATCACACAAAGCACACAAGAATTGTCCTGGTTGGGGCTTTTGCCTTAATCCGGGGGAGGAAGAACCGAGATATTATTTCAATTGAGAAGATACAATAATATTACAATTCTCACCACGAACCTCTCTCAAGCCTAACTGGAACTTGGTTGCTGCTTACAATGGCGAAATGCTCTCACCCTCTCATATGAAGTACTCTTTTCTTTTATTCGGTACTCAATGGAATCATATTGTTCTAAGAGCCGTTTACATTGTATTTATAGATCTAGAGAAACCCTAGTTTAGATATTTTGATACAATAATCATCCAATGCATACTGAAGAGCTAAACATACAATTAGAGCCATACGATCTAATCAGAAGACGAAGTGAGCTTCAATCGAATGAACAAACTTACACCCGAAAATTCCATCAACGCCGACTCCCAAACCATTAACCCGAGAAGGTGACAGTCAACAACACAGTCGACTGTCCATTTCTCTGTTGGATGCTACTGCTGCTGACTGTTTCTCCTTCGCTTCGATCCTTCGCTTCGAACATTCTACTTGTGTAACACCTATTTCCCCGTATTTGTATTTTTTATACTGTATTTTTGCCCCATTATACTCTTTCATCTATTTGAGACCCCGTAGTTTATTTCCAATTGAATAAAATCATTATTTTGTTTCGACTCAATTTTTGGTCATTTTATCTAATTCAATCGTATGTGCTCCTTGTGTCCTTCTTCATGAAGGATTGACTGTTTCTTCTCATTCATCGCTTTATTCCCCATTTTAATATACTTTGACCAATTCTTCAGTTGGATCCCACTCGAAACGGATACCCTAATACCCATTAAACCAAACCCTCACTATTTAAACCTAAACACCCTAACCCTAACCCTACCCCTACCCCTCTTACTGTTTTAACCCAAAATCACCCAGCCACTATTTCCTTCTTCCTTCGATTGATCGAACCCAATTCCACCCACCGTCTTCTTCGACCTCGCCTCTCCACCCACCTCTTCGACCATCGACCATCCCTGGCCTTATCCTCACCGCCGTCCCCCTCGTCAACCACCACCGCCATCATCCCCTCGAACCTAACTCCTCCATTACCCCGTCCTCTTCAACCTCGCAACCCATCGCCCAAACCCATGTCTCCATCCCACTACCTCGCCGCACCCCTCATCGCCTCACCGTCGCCTCCTCAATCCGACCTCCGTCCATGCCGTTAACACCCCCGAACCACCACAGACTTTTCCTTCGCTCTCCTCCCCTGTTTCGAACTCGAGAACAGAGGATCGTCGCGTTGCCGCCGCTGTCGCTTTCCACCACAGTCGCGCCGCCGCTAGCGTTGCGAGCCTCACCTCATCACCGTCGAAGCCATCGCCACTGCCGGTCGCCGCCGCTCCCTCCCTCTCCCTTGTTCTTTGCCGATCGAAAGAAGGAAGAAGAAGTAGTTGGCGCCATTTGAGTTCGGCCGTTGGATCGCTTCAAGATCCTTGCAACTCAAGCCTGATCTGATCGCTGTCCCCTGTTCTACCACAGCGAATCCAGCGTTGTTGTACGCTGTTCGCCCAGATCCGATGTGCAGGAGAATCCCATTGGTGGGTTTCGGTGTTTTGCTGTTTTGGCGCAGCGAATCCCAAGTTGCTGTACGCTGTTTGGAGGATCTGGTATGGAGAAATTCGCTCTACTGTTGATTTCTTGCACGTGCTTCACACGTGCTTTTGGGAGATTTTGCCTAAGGTTTTTCGATCCCGTTTCCTTCAACTAACGGATCTATTCGTCGTCAATCAAGGCAAGTATTCATCTTGTACATATTTTTGTTCTAGTACAAGCCTTCAATTTGAAAATACTGCAAATAGTTAGTAGTTATGACTCCTCCTTGACTTGTCATTGTTGATCAAATATTAATCCTCATCAATTCTATAATCTTAAGAGTCACAACACTTTCATTGTATTATATTACAACTACTTGGACTTATTTTATCCCCTAAACACATGAACACATGAAATTAAGGAACCCTAGATTTGTAGATGTGTGTTATATCTTGTATGTGATGAACTTGCACCCATTTGAGTTGAGAAATAAATATTACTTGCTTTTTTGATAACCATTACCCTGTATTTATATCACACATTAACCTAGACGCCTAATTACCAATTATCATGCAACCTAAACATGTAAGACATTCCTACATGTTGCTGTCCTGGACCTTGCTATACTGTTTTGACCTCTTTAACATCAGAATCTGAATCTGAGCCCTGAACAGTAAACATAGCTCCAGATGTCTAGATGTTGATAGCCTCCATAATTTTCGAATTTCGGGTTACGGTCTAGGAGATATCACAATTTTGGTGCAGCAACGTCATACTATCCAGATTTGATATTTTCGTTGTTCTTGATATTTTAATTTGTTTAGACCCTCGAACTTGAATTCTATCTAGACTAAACTTATTCCATGTCCATGATTATAATTTGTTGACTTATTTCACACACTTGCATGCTTGCTTGATAAAAATTAATAAAAGTAACAAGTCGGGGTTTAAGAGAATGACCATAGTAGTGGACAATATAGGTAAGTATACTCGGAAGGGGGCGCGTGTTTCCCAGTACTCGGTTCATGAACTTGTTGCACTTGATGTATTCATAGAGTCAGTTACTTGGCTCATGAACTTGTTGTATTCATGAACCCACTGTGTGCTTCTTGAACTTGTTAGTATTCACGGACTCACTTCGTGAACTTGTTATTTATTTTCGTATTCATGAATCGTGCTTGCTTGATACTTGATACCTGAGTACACCGCCTTATAAAATCCATTACTAGGTCTAAACGAAATTGTATTGACTGTAGCAACTATGTAGTAAAAATATGGATGCATGAAGTGCTACCTAGATAGTAATAACTACAAGACTTGAACATGATACATGCTTACTCGATACTTGATTACATGATACATGAAACATGAAACTTGAACTTGATACATGTTACTTGATACTTGACAACTTGTTACTTGAGACTTGGCACTTGAATATAAAATTTGACACTAGACTTGAGACTTGATACTTGACACTAAACTTGATACTTGTTACTTGACACTAGACTTGAGACTTGTCACTTGAGGTTAGATATCCCTACAGGTTCACTTGTCACTTGTTTCGCCATTAGTATTTGTTACCTAGCCTGTTCACTTGAGTTGTCCTCTTTGCTAGCTAGTTCTTGGATTTTCACTACTTGTTGTATCTCTGTTACATTCTTGATTCCAATTCTTGTTCCACATTACTTGTACTCGTTTTTACTATTTGTGACCCTAACTTGTACTAAGGGCATTTTCTCTTGTTTCCTATATTTTTCCCTTTTTATATTTATTAAGCAGACTTTAGAGACGAGTTACCTACTGGAATTGGTGAGCAGAGGTTTTAGTCTTCACGTGAAGAAAGGACTTGATTAGAATATTTGTTTTTCTTGAATTATTTATTCTTTCTGCTTAAGAACTTGTAACGGGCTGAAGTTCCCGAGTTTTAACTTGATCCAGACTTGAAACTATTTGGATGTTATTATTATTGTTTCAATTATTTTCTGTTGCTTAATAAATTATTCATGCATGCGTGGTTGTGTATATTTGTTATATTCTTGTTGTGATGCTGAATCGATCCTACAACTTATGGATGATGTTAAAATCATCCGCTGGGCTTCTTCACGCGCTCGTATTCCAGGTTTTTGGGAAGCGAGGCGTGACAACTTGTATCACCATCTTCTCTTCACACCGAATAAGTATGCAAGACATAAAATCCAACATGGACAAATGTGGAAAAAAAAAAAACTAGCTAGGCAATTGATTCATCATCTGAACCTTAATTCATGTATCTACCAATATGATTTATTGTAAAGTGCTTATACTTATTTTTTTTTGGATATTATCATGACATTGTTTTACTTTCTCTGTTTTTTTAATCAATGTTATCATGACATTATTTTTCTATCAAAACTTGCAATATAGACTCTTTGTAACAAATTGAATCAATTGATGATATTGAAATTTTCTATTTAATTAACTACATTTCATTTTCCTACCAATTATCTTGATTTTTATTTTAACTCAATTGTATCCAAAACTAAACAGAATTTAGAAAATTTGAAGGGGGAACGATGATAATCATACCTTCTCGGTTACCGGCTATCCACAGTTCAGAAGAATTGCCAACTTGAAAAAATTAGCCCTTTGAGAAATTTTATATAAAAAAGAGTGATAACCAAGTTTGAATAACATACAGTGATTTGAAATTAAAAGTAGAAAGGAGGAAAAGATGAGAAGTTAACATTCTAGTGCTACTAGGGTTTCAAAAAAGTCACCAAACTGCTGCAAAAAGTATAAACCCTAGAAGGAGGCCACAAAAATAAAAAATTGCAGGGAGGGGAATAAAAGTTAATGACTTAAGTAAAGTGGACTTTATACATGCCCAAAGCACATGACCACAAGTTTGACAGAAAGGTCTGTAATAATTTGATTTCGATTCTACAAAAAAAGGAGGAAATCTGGACTTCAGAACGCCAAAAATAAAAATAACTAAAAACCCCACAAGAGCTCAAACTAGTTCACCGGTACTATTTAACAAACAACACTCAAATCAATCCAACTAATTTGGTAAACTATTTATTGTGGTACTATTATATCTAATCTTATAATGGAAGAATTGGAGTTGTCATTTTTCAACATACAAACATGTGTATTATACGTGCAACTCAAACTATTCTATTAATTACAAAAATAAAATAAAATTACCTATTTAAAACGTGCAACGCGCGTGCAAAACAATTTTATAATATGTTTTTAACACTAAACATACACATATGATACACGTACAACTCAAATTCTACTTATAAATACATATATTGCACGTACAAATTATAGCTTTCCTTCAAAATATTTTTTCCAATTACGTGCAACGCATGTCCAACTCCAAAACTATTTCTTAAGACGTATATCGCACGTGAAAATTCTCCAACTCTTATCAAAACATGCATCGTACGGAAAAAATACTAGTTTATCTAAGTTGCAAGTGTTTTGGGGCCCAAAAAATTGGCCAAAAATTGGGGGCTGAGGCGGTCGCTACGGTCGACTCATATCAGGTCAGGGCCCAAAAACAGGTATAATATAGGACTTTTGCTAATAGGTTCCTCATAAACTCTATATTTATCAAAACATTCCCATAATTCCATATCTGTACAAAACTTACTAAGAATTTGGGTTCACTTGCAGAAAAAGTTCTTATGGTTTAGTATGGTTAATAGCTAACCATGATTAGCCCAACTCTAAAACGCCCTCACTTCATCCCTTAACTAGCTCAGGTCTCTTACATTCTCTTTAATCTTCTAGCCCTAAAGCTCCCAACGTGTTAAATTTTAGGATTGAGGAGGATTAGGATAAAATTTTAAGCGATGGAGTTAGATTTTGAGATAAATGTAAGTTATCTGTGGTATCAAAGAGATTAAATTAGAGCTTTTTAGGACTTTAGCAAATTATAGTAGCCCATTAGAAGCTTAATCAAGGAACTTTTTTGCAAGTCGATCCCAATTGTTAGAGACTTTGTAAACCCTGAATAATGTAGATAGATCAAAATTGTTACAGAAAACAAAAAAAGTAAACCGATAGAATATGATCAAGAATAAAGTTCCAGCAGTTGTGTACTGTTTGAACCTTCAACTACAATTTGGTAATCAAAGCCAGAATATGATTGCAATCAAAGCCCGAGTGGAAGGAATAGGTCTGGTACACCAAGTCATCTACTTGAAGGTTGAACAACTGATCAATAATCCATTCACTAATAAACAAGGCCAATATCAATATCTTAACCAAAAACGAGGCCAATTATAAGTAATCAGTTAACGAAATTCGTTCTTGAGTCAATATAAAGATGAACACAAACAACTTGAACTCAAAATCTTATGCTTATACCCAACAAAAGGGAAGAGGGAAGAGCGAAACCACGACAAACACAAGGCTGCCATAACACCCACCAGGAATGGCGAAGAAATACGCAGTTTTGCTCTTATTGCTCTGTCTCCATGTATTCTATACGAATGGTTAGTATTTTAATTTGTATTGATCAAATCAAACTGTAAGATTGTTTTTTGGCCATTTTAACGACATTTCAAGCGAATATCCTCTTGTTGTTTAGGGATGGAGGGATGTAGATGGCAACAAAGTAGATTACGATGTGAGCAGGCATGTCTAGTTCTACCTGCAGGCTAGCTACAAATTCTTGTTTATAAAAGATAAGATGCTAATGAGGATGCTTTGTGTTGCAGGACACATATGGGTTGGGCGACATATCGCAGGAAGAATATATTGATTGGTATGCTTATTGTTCGATGTTGGCTCATGATGGTGGGATTATAGGGATTGAGAGTTCATATACAAGAGAGAAGTGCATTATTTTACTTTCGTAGCATGTTTTTTTTTTTTTTTTTTTGGTTGAGAAAATACTCTCGTAGCATGTTGATTATGAACATATGCACTTTATGTACAAGAAGAAAGGTAATGTTTTTCTCAAAAATAAGGGTTTGGGTTGTTCTGTAATCGCAAGAAGAGGAACCTAGCTGTATACGCGCATGTTTGTTATTTATATGCTTAAAGTTGACTGTGTAAGGTCAAATAAATGAATAATACAGAGGAAGTTCTTGTTGATTACTCTCTGTTTGCTGCAAATCTTGTTGTTGTTGTCTTTGTTGAAGGTAAATCTAATTATTAAGTGGTGCTAATCAGATTGTGTAAAGTTCACTGGTTTAATCGTGTACCATGTACTGAATCTTCACCTAGATTTCATCTTGAGCAGGACATTGCAATGGTAGGAAATGCTTTTGTGTTGATGTTCGACTTGTAGCTGTTGACATTAGTGTTATAAAATGAACATGACGGTCTGTCGTCCGTCTGAGTCTAGCTCAAGAAATAACCTGATCGTGGACCGTCCGAACTATTATACGAACCGAGCTTGAATAAATTATTAGGTTTGATGCCTTACCGAGCTCGAGCTCGGTCCGAATTGCATATGGAAGTAGGAAGCATAGTCCGATTCGAGTCCGGTCCGGTCCGTCTGAACAAATATAGCTTTTATAACGAATCGAGTTTGGATTATAAAAATTATGTCCGGCCTGTACCGAACTGGACATAAGCCCATATGAGAGTCCGAACTTTGATCATATGGCTGTCCAGTTCCGTCCGGTCCGTTTACAGCCCTAGTTGTGTTTCATATTTAGATTACTTTTCCGGAAAAATTTGCCGTACTGCCCTCTTTTTTGAAAATAATTAATGACTTGCCCTACTTTCCAAAACAATTAGCGATATGCCCTTGTTTATAACACGTCAGCAACAAACGTTATTGGAAAAAACGGCATAAGTTATTTCGATGCCGTTCTTCCCAATAACGGCATCTCTTTTTAAAAAAAGTGTCGTGCCGTTATTGAGAATAACGGCATAACTTATTTTTGTCTAAAGATCGTAAAGTATCAATTGTGACTCGAGAGAGAATTGTAAATTGAAAGTAACTGATGTCGTTCTCTGAGAGAACGGCATAGATTATACTGATGCCGTTATTGTGAAGAACGACATCAGTTATAATCGTTTTGCACAGCTTCCTATAATCGAAACCCTTTTTCTTCCCCATTTTCCCTTGCGATTGTTTCCTTCTCCATTCCGACTCCGAAATCCCTATACAAAGTGTGGGGACTTCACAATGTACCCGCACTTGAATATTTTCCTTGTTATTGTATATTAGTTATGTCTCCTCTTTTGTAAGTGTTTGTATGAAATTATTAAGTTGTTTTTTTATGTTGAGCAATTTAAGTTTAAATTGTTTGGAATGATATTTGTGGTATGAATGGGTGGTGGATATAGTTAAATTTGTTGTAAATAAACAATCACAACAAAACATGCACAGAAAACATGCACAACTGTTCAAACAACAGATGTCGTTATTCACAAGAACGACATTTTCTTTCTATGCCGTTATTCTCTAGAGCGACTGTGGAGACAAAAAGTTTGGCAGAAATCTCAAATTTTGGAATTTTGATATTTAACTGATGCCGTGATTCTGGAAAACGGCACAGTTAATAGATGCCGTTATTTTGGAAAACGGCAGGATTTGAAGTTACCGTTATCTTCAATAACGGCATACTTATGTACATCTTCAGATATGCCGTTATCTTGGAGGGCATGGGGTTATACGAAGATGCCGTTATCTTCAATAACGGCATTAGTTTAGGATACCGTTAATTTGGATAACGACTGTGGAGACAGAATTATTGGCAGCAAACTCCAACTTTACTAATTTTTCCTCTATGCTGATGTCGTTATTTGCAATAACGTTACAGGATTAAGATGTCGTTATTGCAAATAACGGCATCTTTTATTCATATTTTTCACATCCAGACATGCACAGATCATCCCCATACACATACTACATCCAGACTTCTTTGTGTCAATTCAATTCAATTCATCAAGTTTCACAGGCTTCGTAATAATTCCCATCAAGTTTCACATCAACCCATTCAAGAACATCACAGGCTTCAAAAAAATGCACATCAAGTTTAAAAACATGCACAACTGAAATCTTTCAAAACATGCACATCAAGCTTAAAAATACTTAAACACTTCATCAACTACATAGCATGAACTACATAAAGTCTATAATTACTAAAAAAACAAGAAAGATCAATATTACATAAAGTTTTCTTCAATTTAACTCGGCGTGAACTGTTGGGGTGGTCTCCTCCTTCGAGCCGGGACTTTCCGCCTACGTTCCCGGGTCTCTTGCGTTGCGGGTCCACTTGGACCAACTCCTTCTTCTTCATCACTTCCTCCTACTTTAATCTCCGGATTTGCCAGTTCACTTTGCATAGGAGGGAAGCGAACGGTCTTACCCCTTCGTGGATGATGTGACGGAGTTTGAGGTGCGAGGGGGTCTCCTAATTCCAATGCTTGTTGTGGTGGAGGTGGAGCTTGGCTAGCGCTATGTCGAATTTGTTGAGTTGATACTTCGGTCGACCGCATAAGGTCATTGAAACGTGAACCATCTGTAACGCCCCGCCCCAATACTCAGACAATTTTTAATATTTTTAGAAATACAAATTAGATACTATGTAGTACAACTGCCCACCACAGGCTGCCTCTCAAAAGGTGGTTAACCGAATTGGTGTCTCATAATCATAGGCAAACAGTATTTATACTCAAATTAGTTTTTGTATACTTCCCATGTGGGACTATATTTCTCAAATCCTTCTCAAATTCTCAAATCCCGCGCAGACCAGTCGACTGCTCAAACCACCAGTCGACTGTTCGCTCTTTAGAAATCTGGGGTATTACATACACCCCACCTTTAGAAATCAGCATCCTCGCTGAGTACGGGACACACATCTAGTGTAGGATCTGCCTTTCTAGCCGTTGTAGAATAGTCCTCGATCCCACGAAATGTGTAGAAACACCCGGTACATACAAATACACCCTGTCTATCCGGAGAATCATCTCCCTGCCGTGAACTAGATCATAGACCCTCTTCTACACTCGGTGTCGAAAGTCGGCTCTGATACCATTTGTAACGCCCCGCCCCAATACTCAGATAATTTTTAATATTTTTAGAAATACAAATTAGATACTATGTAGTACAACTACCCACCACAGGCTGCCTCTCAAAAGGTGGTTAACCGAATTGGTGTCTCTTGATCATAGGCAAACAGTATTTATACTAAAATTAGTTTTTGTATACTTCCCATGTGGGACTATATTTCTCAAATCCTTCTCAAATTCCGTGCAGACCAGTCGACTGCTCAAACCACCAGTCGACTGTTCGCCCTTTAGAAATCTGGGGTATTACACCATCTCCAACCTCTTCAAGAAAGGTACGACAAGTGCACAGGAGGTCTCGTGCCAATTCTTTGCATGCCTTATTGGCATTGCTCTTCAAGACACTCGCACATTTCCTCGCCATGTCTCATGTGTTGTCAATCTATAATAGTAAACCAAATTACACATAATTAAACAAGTATAAGTAAAATTCATCGAAATAAATGTAATTGACCAAACAAAATAATTTACCATTAGACGGTATGATGAAGCTTTTGGTTGATACATGGATTGCGATGATGAATGTGCGGGTGGTGGTTCAACTTGGTGCGCGGGTATCGGTTGTTGGATACCCGCGGGAAGATCCGTTTTCGGCGCAACATACAACCTTGTGATGCGACGGTACCATGCCATATAAGCTATTTGCATTGATCCGTCGTACGGCTGTACAATATCCTCTACTACCAACTCGTACCTCCGCTCATTCCAACATCCTACATGAGTACGTTGGTGATCGGCCCAATCCATATTTGGTAAACAACCTTGACCCGTGATGTTGTGAAGTCTACGGTCGAATAATGAGTTTACGGGGACGGGCTGTTGTGCATTGAATTGGCGAAGAACACGACCGGGGTAATAAAACTCCACAACTGAGAAGTTTACAAGTGGAGCTAATGTCAACCACAACTGATTATTGGCAATGCAAATGGGTGGTAGACGTTGCAGCCTATCATCTGTGTACGGGGTCCAATTGACGAACTCTTCCCTCAACTGATCGAGTTCGTCCCTATAATAGGTGAGACACTACATGGGTTATCCCTCTATGTACGCTTCCCTGCCCAGTAGGCACCGAGAGGAGCTCTCAGCACAGGATTTTCCTGTAGTACTCTCCAACTTTCTGACAATACCGTGACACGGGGTCGACCGAGGTGTATTCGTTCCTAACACCATATTTGCAATATAGACATCGGCCCGGTCATTTGGATACTACAACAAAATGATTTTACACCGGCGACTTTACTCCGGCGTTTTGGTAGAAATGCCGGTGTAGAGCCCAGGCCATAAACAGGGTATAATCCACCCCTTCTAGTCCGGCATTTCGTAAAAACGTCAGGGTAGAGTTGGGAAATTATACCCTTTCTTACGAACCCAGACACTGGCCCCCTTGATTTGTCTCTCTCTCACTCAATCCCTAATTTTTCCTCTCACTTCCGCGCGATCAAGAACCCAAGCCTCCCGGCCGTCGTCGTCTTCCACCATCGTCACCTTCCGCCCTCCGTTGCTGTGCCCCCCGTCCCCCCTCCCCACGTTGCCTAGCCCTCTCTCTCACAAACCTTAGCCTCATTCACAAATCCACGCCCCGACTACACCCCGAACCTTCCTACCCCGTCTCTCTCAGAAACCCTAGCCCCCCCCCCCCCCCCACGTCGTCGTTTCAGTCGCTCTCACCATTCCAGCACCGTCTCTCCGATGATCATCATCTTCCTCCATCTTGCAAACCTTAGGTATGAATTTGAGAATTTGGGAATTTGTTAATTTGTGAAGTAGAGAATTTGTTAGTTTGTGAAGTATAGAATTTGAGATTTTGGGAATTAGAGAATTTCATAATTTGAGAAGGTGTTAATTTGTGAAGTATAGAATTTGGGAATTTGTTAATTTGAGAATATGAGAATTGTTTGCTAGTAGCTATTTTTGAAGTATCTAAGTACTATTTAGTGAGAGTATTTTCTGTGCATGGTGGACATTTTCCATGATTTGGTTGTTGTTCCTGTGATAATCAACATGATGTGCACATTAATACTCCATGAGATGGGGGATTATGCATGCAACCCTTACAAACTTACAGAGTAGCATTTGTGTTTTCAGATGGAGAAGTCCAGTGGCATTTCAAACCCTTAATAGTATGAGGATCAAAGAAGGTGAAACAATTTTAAGGTTTTACGGTTACTTTTGTTTTGGTAGAGTTACTAAGTAGAGATTAATTAGAGATGACTAGAGTTACCTTTATGTCTGCCGGTAGGTTGATAATTGATTGTTAATATTTTATATTATTACATGGATCACTCTCTCTAGTGTACTCTAGAGCCAACTCCATTTTGGATGAGAAAATTGCTTAGCTGCTGTTGATGTTCTCCTTGTTAGCGTTTATATCGGAAAAGGTTGAGAGATATTGCCATCATGTTCCTTTGTTATGATATGAACGATAACGATATCGAATATCTAGTTGATTAGAATTCATAATCAACAAAACCAAATTAGGCTAATTTCTTTTCATTTCTGTTATCACTAGTTCCTTTGTTATGGTGTATGGAGGATAGATGATACCGAACAAAGTTTCTCAACTCATCCCTTCATAATCAAATGTGTTAGGCAGGATGTTCTTTTGTCAGTTATCGTCTCTTTTAATTTAAATCTTGCTCAACATGAGGTTAGCATGTAAAAGTTGTAAAATTTCAGCTTTTTTACTCTTCTAAACTAGAAAATGGGTGAGTGGACAATCATGGTTGTGCATTGATCTTACTTGTATGTGAATTTTGTTTTACTCTTTCTCTTGAGTTGATGTAGTTGAAGTTGTGCATGCAGACTTATCTGATACACCTCCTTGCATTAGTATTTTCTTATCATTGATAACAAATGTCATTATGCACTTTTTGTAATCAGTAGTAACTGGCCCTAAGAGTTCCAACCACTGAACTCCCAAAACTACTTCACTTCCATTTATAGACAACACATAGAAATCACTTCCATGTATAGGCAACACATAGAGATCAATGTGAAATGAATGGCCCTGCATAGTTATGGGATGGGAGCATATATGCACTGGCCTTGACAATCCAATGTAGCTCCATTGCCCACATTTACTTTGAAATTTGGAGCCTCTATAAAGTTGTGAATGCTACCAATATCAATTAAAATTTGAACAGAAGTGTTATTAATCATATCTTGACCTCTTAAAGTTTTAGCCTTTTAGGTGAAGGATGGACAGATATGGCATGATAAGAGATTTCAAGTACTCTGTTTGTTGCTGGAATCTTGTATCGTCAGCCATGTTGGAGTTCATCAATGAAAGCAGCAACTGTTTATTATGTTTATGAGATTACAATTTTACGATATTATACTGTTATTGCTTCATTCATATATATTATAATAGGTCGCTTTTTGTTTTGCAATTGGTTCTGATTAATAAGAGTGCTGAAGTTTTTTTGTTTTTTTGTTTTTTGTTTTTAAATTTTAAAAAAATATAGCTACACCGGCATTTTTACAAGCGTCGGTGTAGCTTTCAGCAAAAACCTGTCAGTATATACCGGCGTTTTAAAAACGCCGATGTAGGTAATGGCCGAAAACAGTACTTCCAAACGAAACCACACATTCCCCGGCGGCGGTCGTAAAAAATGCCAGTGAATGTCCCTGAGCTACAGCGACACACGATTCAGCGACACTTGCACCGGCGATTTATAAAATACTGGTGGTATCTACAGCGGGATTTATAAACACCGGTAAATGTCCAAAAAAACGCCGGTAAAGGCTGTTAGTCTTGTAGTGGGATCGACCCCATCGAACAATTACAAAGAGCACGGCAGAAGGAGGCCAGAGCCGCACTTCCCCAACTATATTGGCCGGCTGTCTGCAGGTCAGCAATGAGTGGAAGGTACATGAGGTGCACTACATCACCTGAAGAGTTAGGAAATAGAATCCCTCCAATCATCGACAATAGGTAAGCGCGGGTATAGTTCTGGAGCTGGATGTCCGTCGGCACGTCTGACAATCGATTAGTGAACTCCCCATCAAGGTATGAACGTCGAATGGATTCCCCAATGAATATTCCGTCGTCCTCTCCAGGCACCACCAAGCCAAGATAATCTCGTACCAATGCTACATTGTTGAACATTAAGTTGCCGGTGACGGCCACCCCATCAATTGGAAGACCCGCAATCACGGCTACATCTTGTAGGGTGACCGTTATCTCTCCAACCGGTAAGTGAAATGTGTGTGTCTCTGGCTTCCATCGCTCCACAAGAGCGATAAGTAGGGCGTGGTCACACTTGATTTTCGCCAGCTTTGACATCCCATAGAATCCGCTGCTAACCAAGCAATTTTCAATACGGAGGATCGCCGGCATTATGGTGTGCATTCGGAAACTCATCTTCTCTACATCTCCTATCCAAACGGCCTGTGATCTGTGGTCTTCTTGCAAATATAGAACGGTAGGATCTATTAGACCCGGATGTCCCCGTGGTCCATAAGAAGAACTAGAAGAAGCACCAACACCATGGAAAGAAGATGGTTGTTTAGGATCCATTGGCCTGTCAACAATAAAAAACACTAATCAACAACAGTTTTTGAAAAAGAACTTTGAAAATAAACTAAGTATAATTCATCACTAACTCGTTATTCCTCAAATCCAAATCATTCATAACATTGTAACAAAAATGAATTTTATAAACTAAGTATGAATTTTGAACTACTTGCAATCATCATAATGACAACGAACCCCCCCCCCCCCCAAAGTATCTTCCGATATTCTTTGTTTTCCTAACAACTTGAACAATTCCACCTTTCTCAACAATTCAACATTTTGTAAACTCTATATCACTAAGAATCCATAATATTATTTCTAAAATTACTACTTAAATAACACAAATCTACATCTATCATACTTTCAAAATCAACATTAAAAACAAAAATTAGGATTTTTGGAAACTTACAACAATTTCGGATTTGGATTGATTTGGCACTTTCAATGAGAGATTGAAGAGTAGACTCTGAGTACAAATCAATTAAATACTTAGGATTTTAGGATTTTTTTTTTTTTTTGGGTTTAGGAATTTCGCAGTCGGAATGGAGAAGGAAACAATCGCAAGGGAAAAGGCAGAAGAACAAGGGTTTTTCGATTATAGGAAGCTGTGCAAAACGATTATAACTGATGTCGTTCTTCACAATAACGGCATCGGTATAATCTATGCCGTTCTCTCAGAGAACGGCATCAGTTACTTTCAATTTACAATTCTCTCTCGAGTCACAATTGATACTGTACGATTTTTAGACAAAAATAAGCTATGCCGTTATTTCCAATAACGGCACGATACTTTTTTAAAAAAGAGATGTCGTTATTGGGAAGAACGGCATCGAAATAACTTATGCCGTTTTTTCAATAATATTTGTTGCTGACGTGTCCTAAATAAGGACATATTCCTAATTGTTTTGGAAAGTAGGGTAAGTCATTAATTATTTTCAAAAAAAGGGGCAAATTTTTCACTTTTCTGCTTCTAATATTTTTTTTTTCTTTGAGGGAAAAGGTGGAATTCTGCTTCTAATATTGCTGTCTACTTCTTGTTGTTGATGTTCATTTTAATGTTGCAGTCTCGTAACGAACATGATAACTGTCACTTTTCATTTCAGCTAAAAGTAACAACACCCTAATAATTTACAGAGCATTAGTGATTGAATTTATACATCTTTTTCTCTCCGTCCCTCTCACAATTTTGGATATATATTAGAGCTCCTTATAAATTGATGATCCGGACAAAGTCAAACCTAATACTTTGAACGGTCAAAGGCCTTTGGTTTACATTCCAAAAAGTCCAGCCTATAAGCATCATGTGCTCTGTTGACAATAGATCCTCTTTTTTGTCTACTTCTCTAACGCGACAACAAAATACGGACGGCTGGGGAACCCGATAAACAATAGCATGACCCGTTAATCATGAATTTTATGTCTTTTTTTAAAACTATTTATAGAAAAAGAAAAGATATCAAAGTAATTGTGCTCAAGAACTCAATAATTATACTCGCCGTTGAGTCAACAATTACACTTGCCGTTCTTGACGGCGAACACCCGAACACCCGAGCCAGATAATCAATAGATTGACCCATTAAGCATGAATTCATGATTTTTTTTTAATATATGTTTTTTTTTTGAAATTATGTGCAGAAAGATGACAGTTGTCTAAGTAATTGTGTTGATGTGTTCGATGACCAAACAATTGTACTCGTTGTTTCCAACGGTGAGCTTAGTTATTTCGTGCTCGCCGTTGGGATACGGCGATTGTAATTTTTTTTTGAAACTCGTCGTTCTCAATGGCGAGCATAAAATAACTATACTCACTGTTGGAAACGGTGAGTCTAATTGTTGAGTCTCTGAGTACAAATAGTTTGACAATTGTTCGCTTTCTACAAATAGTTTTGAAAAATGACATATATATCTATATAATAAAACACAAAGAAAGCTATCAAGTGGCTCACATTCAATCCCCTCAAAATTAAAGGCCCAGATCCTCACAAAACACATCCCCCCTCCCATTCTCTCAAATTTCAAACCCCAAAACCAAAATTTTTTCCCCAAAAATAAAAAAACTCATTACTTTATTACTATTTCTCTCTTTTGTCTTCACTTTTTTATATTTCTCTCTTTCTCTCTCTTCCTATTTTTCTCTCCAATTCTTTCTTTATTTATTTGGAAATTTAGATTTTAATATTTCAGGTTTGTAAATTTTTAGAATTTTTATGTTTTTTTATTGCACATATTATATTGAAAATAACAAATATTTCTTCAACAGTTAAATTCCATCATTTTCCGCACTTAAAGTTCTAAAAAGTTAGATTTTACACCCCCATTTATAATTATTTTTCAACATATACTAATGGATACATGAACTTTTATTTACAACTAATTATTGCCATACTATTCAAACTTGAGCTACATAATTGTTGTATTACTGTTTATAGGGCTTTTCGTGTTTTGTATTGTTCCGAAGACGTGCCGTAGGCATGTGCCCACGGGCAAATCTAGTTTACTTAGTAATTTAGATTTTAAGATTTCAGGTTTGTAAATTTTCAGAATTTTTATGTTTTTTTTATTGCACATGTTATATTGAAAAATGACAAATATCTATTCAACAATTAAATTTCATCATTTCCCACACTTAAAATTCTAAGAAGTTAGATTTTACACCCCTATTTATAATTAATTTTCAACATATACTAATAGAAAGATGGACTTTTATTTACAACTAATTATTGTCATACTATTCAGACTTGAGCTACATAATTGTTGTTTTACTGTTTACAGGGCTTTTCATGTTTTGTATCGTTCCGAAGACATGTCGTAGGCATGTGCCCACGGGAAAATCTAGTATGAAAAAAAATCATAAGCATGAAGACTTGTCAAATTTGGCCAATTTTTAGCAATTTTCAAATCCGTTTCAAAAACTTTTTTCTTCTTAATACTAAAATTTAGACAAGGTCCATTTTTAATTTGGACCGTCTGCTGGTTGAGAATTATTAACTTGTGTATATGCGTATAAGTTAGTTTTGCAAAGTTACCCCAAGTACGAGGCAAAGGCGGATCTGGGCCCAAGCAGCCCAAGCGGCTGCTTTGGGCCCCCAAATTATATAGGGCCCCTTTTTTAAAATATATACACTGTTATACCCACACACAAAAAATTACTTGATCTCACGGTGACGATTCGCATTCACGCATGATTGCATAAAGCATCCATTTATGGCCGATTGGCTTCTCAAATCAAATTTGCTTTTGGTTTTTGGGTTCTTTCTTTTCTAACTTATATTGGGTTGGGCTTTTCTTCTTCTAACTTTTGGTGGATTGGCTATTCAAAATTGTCGCTACTCGCCAGTCGCCCGTCGCCCGTTGCCCGTTGCCCGTCGCCAATCGCCCGTCGTCAGTCCGCAGTAATTCTTTTTCTCTTCTTCAAGTTTTTTGATTTTTTAAAAATTCATTTGTTGTTATTGAGATCAATTCAAAGCACGATCCCCCATTTTTTGATTTTTTTTCTTCTTGTGGTCGATGAGAATGATATCAAATCAAAGCAGAAACCTCCACCTCCTTCTGTCCTCCTGCATTCTGGTTTTTTGATTTGTTAAAGTCCTTCCAATGATTTTTTAAAAAGTAATTTTGGTCAAATAATTTATATTGTGTTATATCTCAAATCAAACATTAAAAAAATTGTATTGTGTTACTAACCACTGAATGATTTGTATTGTAGTTGGGTATTTGTGAATTGAGATTATGCGAAGAAATTATTTAATTATTAATTTGGTACTTTTATTTTATAATTTCAGAATTCATTGAAGAAGAAGTATTCATTTTTTGATTTGGGACTGAAATTGGAGACAATTGCTGAAGATTTCAAGAAAAAGTAAAATTTGGAAGCTGTAATAATTAGATACTATTGTTCCTTAACTTTGTTATTTAAATCTTGTATTGTTAGAGTTTGTCATAGTTTTTTTTTGCCATGAGACATTTCATGCAAAATGCGTACGTTATCAATTTTTTTTTTTAAAGCATACATATAAATTTGATTTCATTTAAGTAGTTTGTCCTCCAAGGCTCCAAATTTGTTTGCATTTAAATAATTCTCATTTTTATTTTGTAAACTTGCAAAAGGCCTCATTTCAGAACTTGCTTAGGCCTCCTTGAAACTCGGATATGCCCCTGGTTGAGATTAGATGGTTGAATGTCTACAAATGAACTTTGAGGGTATTATGGTAACTAACTAATAATAGTTGAATAAATTAATGGTTAATATAATTCTCACTTAAAAATAAATGGTTGAGATTATAAGGTTGAATGTCTACAATTGACAAACCCAACTCTTCCAGTATAATATTAGAGATTTGTAAACTTGCAAAAGGCCCCATTTTAAAACTTGCTTAGGGCCTCCTGAAACTTAGATACTTCCCTGGTACGAGGGTCTGGTTGAGTTTGGTTCTGCCCCTGGTACGAGGGTCTGGTCGGGTTTGGTTCTGGCTCAGTCAAGTATTTTTAAAGATGTTTTTTCTAACTCACCAGTACAGATTTTGACGAATTCCAAGGTTAAAACTAACCACTTGTTCAGATTGGATCAGTCCAGAATCTAAGTATCCAAGTAGACTCTAAAAAATCAGTTGTTCAACCCAAATGATATATACTATTGCAGTACAACAGTTATGTGTATAAGTCTCTTAGCGGTAAGCCAAAGTTTAGAGCATTTACCATCGTTTTGCTAAAAATTAAAATTTTGCAATTTGATTGAAAAAATACTTTCCACTGTCGTTTTCTAAAAACCCAAAATTTAGAATAAATTTGAATAGTCGACTGCTAAAAATAGTATCGGCTTTAGACGATTGCTAAATATAGATGTTCTGTCCGTTTTTTTTATATTTTAAATATGGTCCGTAAAATTATTCAAAAAATTTCTCAAAAATTAATAAAATGTCATTCATAAATTACGAAAAATGCCATTCAGAAATTATGAAAATGTCATTATTTTTTATAAAAAAAATCTCAGTCGGGAAGATCTTCTTCCTTCCGATAACTTCTTCCAAAAAAATCTTTCAAATATCTCTACTATTTTAATGGCAGAGTTTGTCACCAAATAAATTCCACTTGTAACCAAACAAACGTGTGCATTGTAACCTAACAAACACGTGCAATGCACACGCATAACTAATATAAAAGAGGTCTTAGGTTCGATGCTAGACTACGTCGAAATTTTTTTTTAAAATATATATATTTATAAAAGCGTGCATTGCACGTGTAGATTACTAGTTACTAAAATGTCATTATGTAATTACGAAAATGCTATTTTCATAAATTTAAAAAAATATTGGTTAGACGGAAGATGATCTTCCGTCTCTTCCAAATTTTACTCTAAACGACTGCCACACTCTGCTTCAAATGCTATTTTCTAAATGTTATATATGCAAATTTTAACCTCTAGTGAGCATCTGTAGTGTACGGCTATTTCCCCAAATTTTCAAAAAAAAAGAAATTTATGTGTTGTAGTCGCTGGCTATAAATCTAAAATTTAGGTTTTAGAGGAATAGTAGTCTGCCAAATTTGGCAGACGGAATAGAAATTTGAAAAAAATAGCCGACGAAAGATGATTTTTTATCCGTTCGATCGGACGAAAGATCATCTTTCGTTGGTTGAATTTTATTTTATTTTACCAGACGGGAAATGATTTTTCATCCCAATTTTTTTTATATAATAAATCTTCGGGTCGGAAATCATTTATAAAAAAAATTGGGACGGAGAATCATTTCCTGTCCCACAATTTAATTTTAAAAGAAAATCGGCAGACGGGAAATCATTCTCGTCCCGTCAACTTTTTTTTAAAAATTGATATATTTTTTTTTTTTTTTTAGGAACGGTGAATCATCCTTCGTCCATTCCAATTAATTAAAAATAAATAAATCAGTGACACGATAAATAATGATTTTTTTTTTTAAAGAATTTAATAGTCAAAAAATTCAAAATTTGTGTTGCGACAGCATCACAAAGTCATATATATATATATATTTTTAAATGCTCTTATCAGCTAAAAGATGAAATTCCTGCCAGCGAACCTGTAGGAGCTTTTGTGGACCCGACCCGCTATGAGAATGAGCCGGGCTATTGGAGTGTGGATTACGCACGTTGCACGCTCATCAATGGATCCCATTCCCACCTACCAAATTGGAGTCTTGGCCCCAACAAAGTTACAAAACCCACACGCCGCCCACTCCCCGTGGCCCCCACGCGCTCTTCTTCTTCTTCTTCTCTGTTCAACATTTCAACCATTCCGACCAAACCAACCGCCAACAAAAAGGGTGTAGAAGAAGAAGAAGGAGAAACCAGGGATAACCGTAACAAGATATCAAATTACATCCAACTCATCTTCTTCTCCCTCTCATCGATCCACGTTACTTCTCATGGCGGCTGCAACGACCGGGTTGACGTCATCGTTCGTCGGCGGCACGAAGGCTGAACGCTTCACGGTTAACGCTTTGAGATTCGGGATCGGATCCAAACCTAATAACGTCGGGCTTCGGGTCCAGAGAAGGATGATCCCTAGGTGTGAGATTGGAACGAAAGATTTGGAGGAGAAGATCGCTTCGTTGGCTTCCAGCGTCTCCGCTTTGGAGCAGTTCAAGGTCTCCGGCTCCGATCGTGAGTTTCCCCTCTCTTTTTTGACACGAATGTTGATGAATTTGGTGTTGAAATTAAGTCGCAATCTTTATTATCTAGGGTTTTGGATTCACAACTGTCATTCGATTTTATTTTTAAAAAAAAATTTGTTATAAGTAGTTTGATTAGTTATTGAATTTGGGATGTTTATTAGGGTATATGAAGGAGAGGAGTAGCATTGCTGTTATAGGTCTTAGTTTCCATACTGCACCAGTAGAGATGCGCGAGAAGCTTGCGATTCCTGAAGCGCAGTGGGATAGAGCCATAGGAGAGCTTTGTAACTTGAATCATATAGAAGAAGCGGCGGTTCTTAGTACTTGCAACAGGATGGAGATATATGTGGTTGCGTTGTCGTGGCATCGAGGGATCAGAGAAGTGACAGATTGGATGGCTAAGGTAAATATTTTTTCTACTTTTTTTACAACTCTTGTTTGATGGTAATTAGATTCATATTCTAAACTTCAGTCATGCGCGCTTATTGGGTTGAGTTGAGTCTTTGGAGTCTTCCACATGATTCATATTTTTATTTTCCATTCAGCTCTATTTGGATATGGGTTTTTTTCGAATGGAAGATTTCACTTACTTTGTATATGCTCATTAAGGAGGGAGTTACGAGCAGATCTTTGATAGTTATACATTATAATGTAGACCCTGTGAATTGTCATCCCACTTTGTCAATTTTATCGTAAATAATGAAAACATCTCATTAACAACAATCAAAACATGGTACTTCTTGTACAAATGATAATTTATCAGTACTTTTTGAGTCTGACAAGTTAGAAACCGTCGAGAATGGATAATATTGGTAACAAGGAAATAAAACTGAAACATCGTGTTAATAATATGTCAGATCTTTAACAATATCACCTAATAAACTGATCCATAGCCCAAATACTTTGATTTCAGATTTGGATTTTACACCGATACCTTGGTACCGACAAGTCACGCTTGTTTGTAATTTTGCTCTTCGCAGACTAGTGGAATACCTGTTCAGGAGCTTCGTGAACACCTCTTCATGCTTCGTGACAGCGATGCTACACATCACCTCTTCCAAGTATCAGCTGGGCTTGAGTCCCTCGTCCTTGGCGAAGGCCAAATCCTCGCACAAGTCAGGCAAGTTGTCAAAATTGGGCAACAAATCAAAGGAGGGATGGGGAAAACCATGGACAGGCTATTCAAGAACGCAATCACAGCTGGAAAAAGAGTTCGTTCCGAAACCAACATCTCTTCTGGTGCAGTATCCATCAGCTCAGCTGCCGTCGAGTTGGCTCTGATGAAACTCCCAAAATCTCACTTCATATCGGCCAGAATGCTAGTAATCGGAGCAGGCAAGATGGGGAGGCTCGTTATCAAGCATCTTGCCTCTAGAGGTTGCAAACAAATCGTTGTTGTCAATCGCTCCATTGAAAAGGTAGATGCCATCCGTAATGAATCGGCAGGCGTTGAAATTGTTTACAGACCACTCGATGAAATGCTCTCATCAGCAGCCGAAGCTGACGTTGTTTTCACGAGCACTGCATCAGAAATGCCGTTATTTTTGAAAGACAATGTTGAATGCTTACCTCCAGTAAGTGAGGATGTTGGGGGTGTGAGGCTTTTCTTAGATATATCAGTTCCGAGGAATGTAGGATCATGTGTTTCCCAAGTGAAATCTGCACGAGTATATAACGTAGATGACCTCAAGGAGGTTGTGGAAGCGAACAAGGAAGAGAGAGTAAGAAAGGCAATGGAAGCTGAGGAGATTATCAGCCAAGAGGTGAAGGATTTTGAAGCATGGAGGGACTCTCTGGAGACTGTTCCTACCATCAAGAAGTTGAGGTCTTATGCAGATAGAATAAAGTTAGCGGAGATGGAGAAGTGCATGCAGAAGATTGGGGATGAAGCACTAACGAAGAAGATGAGGAGGGCAATAGAAGATCTCGCAAATTCTATAGTGAACAAGCTTCTACATGGGCCATTGCAGCACCTGAGATGTGATGGTAATGATGGTAGAACGCTCGATGAGACACTCGAGAATATGCATGCTCTTAATAGGATGTTTGGTTTGGATACAGAGAAAGCCATTATTGAGCAGAAGATCAAAGCTAAGGTGGACAAAGCTCAAAGTTAGAGCAAAAGTATGGTTACTTTTACTTTAAGAGAGATACGCTCAGATTACCTTTTTTTTAAGAGAGAGAGAGAGATTTACTCGGCTTCTCATTGAGAACTGATCAAGGTTTATAGAGATTGTAGAGGTTCGTTCTAACTTTATTGTTATCTTGTTTTAGCAGATTCTTGTATTTTAAACCATTTCAAAAACATTATAAAATTTGAATATGATTTCTGTTCAGAAAATCTTTTCCTAACCATTACAATTGCTGCATATTTGACCAGTTCTCCTGTTGCTTGGTTCTTTTTGAAAACCAAATTGTCCAATATCATTCAAACTTGCCAAAATAGGGGGAAAACATCTTAGATTTCCTTTACCAAAATATCATTCAAACTTAGGTAGGTTCTGATAGGATGGTGTGAAGAGTGCATCGGTAGTCCTGCTGCATCTCGATCACGAAAGTTGTGGGAAAGTGCTCTTCCTACTCAAAACGGGAGTAATTTATGTTGAGTAATTAGTTGGTGGTCTCGTTCAATTTCTGTGCAGCGGTAATGTTAAAGCACCCCGGCCGTTTCCCAATCATTTTGACTGGTTGAACTGGTAATTATTTTATGAGCTAAATGTGAAAAACCTTGTTTCAAGTGTTGCTATTTTTTTTAAAAAAAACACATAACTCCACATAACTTTGTTTTTCTTTTAAAAAAAAAATCTATCTACTATGTTTTCAACACATTTTTTTATTATAAAAAACATTATTTATCATTGTCTTGAAAACATAGTTGACAAATGTTTTTTTTTAATTTTAAAAAAAATTGTGCGCGATTTTTTTTAAAATTGGCAATACTTGGGTCAGGTTTTTTTAACATGGGACTTTGTTTTCTTTATTTTGAGAACATCTGTAGTCGTTGGCTATATATTCAAAAAATGGATATTTTGAAAGAAATAAAAAACTCTCAGTAGTCGTCGTTTATATACCCATTTTTTAGGTTTCGAATGAACATGAGACAGCTATATTTGGCAGCGGAAATGACTTTATCCATATTTTAGAAATCGGAAGATTATCTGCCGTTTTATAGTCGGACGGTATATGATTTGTTGTCTGAGACAAATTTTTTAATTGAGAAACTTTCGGACGGCATATGATACGTCGTTTGAAAAAAAAAAAAAGTGAAGACGGCAGATGATCTGTCGTTTGAGGAAAAAGAAAAAAATTAAAATTTATGTGTCGGTCCATCTTTCACAATTTTTTTTTAATTTTAAAATTTAATCAGACAGCAGATGATCTGTCATCCTTCATTTTTTTCCCGCTTTCTATGGTAAATCTTCAGACGGTATATCATGTTCCGTTTGTTCCAACAAAAAAAAAAATCCATTTTATGAGTATTCATGACTGGAGCGCTACCCCTTATTCGCTATTTTTTTAACAAAACGACTACAGATGCTCTGAGGGACATATTAATAGGGTACTCACTATAGCTGACGCATTAATATTCTTATTACACCCACATTTTTTTTTTGAAGAAAAGGTGGAGTATGACCACCCTATTTCATTAATAAGGGATTAATAAAACAACTCAGAGTACTGATCCAATTACAAGGTCCTACAAACATAACAAAAGTACATAAACTCTACCCCAAACATGGGGGGTGGGACAAAAGAATACCAGAAAGGCCGCAACATACATGCGACTAAACAAAATACATCACATCCCCCCAACAAACCCTGGGGCGGTGGGTGTCTATCAACAGTAACAGCTACGTTGGCTGTCAGTCAATCGTCGGACTGATCTCGACTTCCTCATCATCAAAATCCTCAACCTGGAATACGTTTGATATCCTCCCCCTGGAACCAACTTAATTGAGTTTTAAAAAAAAACAAAACAAATGCTTTATAACCAGCCAGCACTGTTTGAAAAATTCAGAAAAACGAATTTACATTTTTGCCCCTCTAAATGGCAAATTTGCGAAAAGATCCCTTTTTATCAAAACTTGCAAAATAAACCAAATTCATTAAAACAAAAAGTAAACTCTTTACCTCTGAGTTGACTAGGCACCATACCCAGTCCAAAAATCTGGAGTTTTTTACTCCAAGTGGTAATTTTGCATAAAAATCCATCTTTTTGTAATATTTGCAAATAGGTCAAATAATTATCAGAAAAATCCAAAAAATTCACAAATAATATTTAATAATAAATAATTAGTTTTCCCAAAATATTTTTTGATTTTGAACTCCCCAAAAAATTATTTGCACGTATTTTGCACGTGTAAAAAGATAAATTTTCAGAAAAATATTTATTAAATCACCAAAAATTATTTTAATTCATTTATTAATCTTAAAAACATTATTTAAAATCTGGGGTATTACATCACTCCCTCCTTAGAATAGTTCTGTCCTCATAACTACTACTAATAGGGTCCAAACAAAAATAAGCAAAGGAATTGAAATCTCATAAATGGAAACATAGTTTAAGAAATACAATTACACAAGAGAATGTAATCTAACAAAATAAATACCACCAACTCAAAGAGCACAATCATACAAAAGAATATAAAAAGGAACATAATCATACAAAAGTTTAGGAAAAACCTTCCGCATTGCGATCCTTCGACTTCCAAGCAGCTTTTGCCACGGAACTCTGATAACTTGCCATCGGAACCATGCTGCAACAACCTCTGGATCTCTGCATCTAGCTTCTGACATTCCACAATCTGCCTCAACCTTCCGAGGATCAGTGGCCACTCCTCCTTAGAAAAGACATGACCAGGAAAAGCTACCTTAAGCTTGCAGTTCAATGAGATCAATACCAAATAATCTCCCACCAATCTCGATATCATAGTGCTCGTAATATCGATCAGCAATCAATTCTTCTCTTATGGTGTTGCCACCGTCAAGGCTCCCCCTAGAAACACCTTAAGTTCCACACCTAAGACTTAAGCAAAAAAAAATTTGGGCGACACAAATGTATGCAAGAACCAATATCAAATAAAACTTTTTGTTTTTATTCCATCAACCAAAACAAATTCTGTTACATGGAGAACGATGCTCAAATCTCCAATTCATTCTCAAACAAAGTTTTACTTAATACATAAATGAATGAATTCAAAATTCTTGTACACCCTGGATCACATCCCTAAGTTACCCGCATCCTCCTCAGTCAATGCGAACACTAGCCCCTACCTCTGAACTTTGCCTCAGCCTGCACAATCTTTCTTCAATTGCGGACAGTTTGGTCTGAGATGCCCTTCACGACCACACTGATAACAAACCTGCACCTTCCGAGGCTTGGTGCATGCTGCCTGATAATGACCTGCCTCTCCAGAGTTGAAACAGGTCACGCCTTGAACTACGGGTGCCTTCTGCTCTGGCCCACTGAACCTTCCCTGCTTTGCTGGGAACTCCTTCCCACTCTGACTATTAGCTGGCCTCTTGTGTTGTTCCAGGTATCCTGCTTCTTCTGGAACTGATCCATGTCCTCTTCTGTCATAGCTGCTCTCCTGATGCCCAATGGAATCATCCTTGACCTCAAATTCGGCCTCAAGCCCAGCTCGAATTTCTTGGCTTTCTTCACTTCATCCACAATCAGCTCCGGTGCATACCTTGACAGTTGAGCGAACTTAGTCTCATATTCGTGCACTGTCAAATTGCCTTGTTGCAGATTCAAGAATTCCGTTGCCTTCCTATCCTGAATATCCAGGGGAAAGAAACGATCCCTGAATTCATCCAGAAAAGCCTCTTAAGTCACTTGCTGATCTCTGAGAGTCCTCTTCACTGACTGCCACCAGACGCCAGCATCTTTCTCTAATTGTATCGTAGCCAATTTCACCTTATTGACTGTTGGAGTCTCCAGGACTTCAAAGATCATCTCCATTTGTCTAATCCAATCATTAGCCCTATCTGGATCAGACTGTCCCTCAAACACAGGTGGCTTCATCCACTTGAAGGACTCAACTTGCTTGATCGGATCGGCATTAACAAACACTGGTCCAGCTCCCTAATTCTAATTCTGATTCTGCGCCATGCTAGCTGCCATGAATGTGTTCCAGGTCTGATACACCCTGGCAATCTCAGTCTCAAGATCAAGTTCTGCTCCATGGGAGCCTTCAGTCCCATCTCCATTACCACCATTCCTGGTCCTGGGTCCTGCCATTCTGCTAAATACTGCAAAATGAGGGTAGAGTTAGAGCATCACAACATAATTCACATTCAAATCAATACCTCGAGGCAAAACCTAAGTCATACCCCAAACCAAAACATCATGTTCTAACTCTATGTGATACTCACACTCTGATGTCCACGCCCAGGTACTCACGCTCTAGTGTCCACACCTAGGTTTATTTTTACACCATGTTTATTATTACTATTGAAGCATACTCTGATACCAATCTCTGTAGCGCCTCGAATTTTCAATATGATATCTCAGAAATACGTGGCACAATTCTCAGCATCAACTTCAATTGCAATAGTAAACATAGCAAAAAACACAGATAACTTTTATTTCAACTTTTATTACATCACTTGTTTATAAAACACAACGGAATACAAAACACCTTGAATTACAATCTTTCTTTTACAACACTTTCTTTTACAATTCACATAAGCTCTACATTCTAGCACAAGCATCCAAATCCCAAGCTATAAATACCTACCTGTAAAATACGAGGCTAGAGATAATCCTAACCCCCAAAACTACTTGGGTCAGTCATAATGGTGTGAGTGACATTAAAAAAAACAATATAAATAAAACATAAGGCATAGAGTCATAACAACATGTATTAACAGTAAGAATAAATGAAATAAGAAATAGCAATAAATAAAACAAGAAAACATCAAGGAATATGAAATAGTAAATAGTAAAGCATGAAAACAACAAGTGAAACTAGACTAAGTGTCAAGTGTAGGAAAACAGAAAAAAAAACAACATGCATAAAACCAAGTCAAGAAAACACAATGCTAAATGATGACTCTCTAATGCATACTTGTCGGATTCTATGCATTCCATACTACATAGGTCTGGTGCAAGCCCTTATCGTTCTCCACTTTATAGGGTTAGATCCCTCGTTATGCAACTAATCCTACTACGGTGATGGAAACAAGATCCAGAATACTCCGTGAATATGCACCACAGCCCTCGACGCACAAGTATTATGTAAGAATGGCTCTAAAACTGGAGAATCACCTCCCGACCGTGTACCCCACGAATAGGCCTGCGAGGTCCTCGACGTGCAGATACACCGAGTACATCCCACGAATAGGCCCGCCGACCCTCGACACACGAATGCACCCTGCATGCTCCATGAATAGGCCTGCAGACCCTCAACACGTGAACATACAAATGCCCTCTCGAGACAGGACAACAAATAGTCCTGAAACGCATCCGTTGGACTAACAGACCAAGAGCATATACTTATGTTTTTCAAATTCCATCACATCTCCACTAGTGTATGTCCTTAAGTTAGTTATTATTAAAACACAAAAATTCTCATCTCTAGAGTTAGTGTATCCTGCCGGACTTAAATCCACAAAACAAACCCAAGACCCCACAGGTCTAAATCCACAAATTTCATCTGCCGGTTCACAGGACTCCCACTTAATTTCTAGAGAAAACACAACTCATCCATCAAGACTAAAACTTTCAATAAAACTCACAAATCCATCGTCAAAACGATTATATGAAGAAACTTCTTAAATCAACAAAAATCCAAATCTTATATAAAATTTCAGAATCCTAATAAATATTAAATCTATTAAATAATCGAAAATCATATTTTTAAGTTGTAGAATATCACAAAACGTCAATTCCTTTGAAAATACGTATAACTCAAATAAGGTCCAAAAGAATACATTTAAAGCTCCAATATAAATCTCTGTAAAACATTTTTAATCTGTAGCAAAATATATTTTAAAACAATATAATACTGAGGGATCAATCGTTCAAAAGAAGCATAAGAAAACTCAAGAAAACATCAGTTAGAGCGGTAGCAGTCGACTTCATAGGGTGGTCAGTCGACTGTCCCGCGTGAAATCCAAACTCAAGAAATCTATCAATAGAGCAGTGACAGTCGACTGCATACTGTAGCCAGTCGATTGTCCCGCGTAAAATCCAAAGCTTTAAGAAAACATAAATCAGAGCAGTGGCAGTCGACTGTGAAAAGGGGTCAGTCGACTGTCCTGCACGAAAATTCAAAACTCCAAGAAAACACTGCAGCCAGGTTCGCGACGGTCGACTGTCGAAACTTACCAGTCGACTGTCACACATACAGACTGCAGTTTTGGGTTTGTGCATGTTTTAAACCGATACACGATTCCACTTTGTAAAATCACAAATTTGAAGAACTAATTTCCTGAGATGATTAATTTTAACTTGTATAACATATATGAGTTACACTTCAAAATATATCAAGATCTCAAAATAGGAGTTTTTCACAAAATCCTTCAAAACAACATCTTATATACATATATGTTTAGATAGAGTTTAAGCATCCAATTTAGCATCAGAAATTCACCAAATAAAAGTAATAGGTTGTTTAAACCATATTAGGACAAAGCAATTGGAAATCCAACAAAACTCCATCAAAATTCACAACTCTCAAAATAGTGGATTAAGAATGTGAAGGTGTGTGTATGTGTGTTTGTGTGATTGTGCATCAGTTGATCATTGTGAATCATTGTATAAATGTAGTATATTGTTCCAAACAACCTCAGTGTCAAATAACCCAGATCCAAATCAAGATTTTCACAAAAATGCATCAAAACAACCTTCGGCCTGCACACTACAGACCCGAAGGCAAAACCTTTCTCTTTACATCAAAACTTAATCTTTTTGATCCAAAAATCGTTCTATAACTTGTTATACACATACCCAATCACTTACATCAATTACTCATGAACATATACACTCACAACATGCAAATAATCAAATTTTTAACCATCGAAACATCTATAACAAAACCACATATGCCTACACACAGTAGGGTTCATCTTTAATCAAATTTTGTTTACTTTTATGCAACAATCAACATACAATCTTCTTATAACAATTAAAACAGCAAGTATATGAAGGAAAATGACCTACTCATGATTTCTATTAGATTCTTAACAAATCTCAAGCCATCTATATGTAATTTAAATCATCAAAGCATAGGTTTCATGAAAAGATTCAATTTTTATTTCATCTACTCATCAAAAATGCATTATATCTTCATCCAAACCCTAATATACTTTCTAATAGATAAATCATCACATACGACATGCATAGAACAAAAGAAAATAAAAATATGTCACTCACCTCTTTGAAGATTCAACCGAAGAAAAAATAAAGAATAAGAGAAATCCTCCTTCGCAAGAAAACCAAGAATCCTCGCTTGAAAACTCCAAGAAAATAGCAATAATAAAAATCCTTGTGTAGCACGGCAAGAGACGGCTGCACCCACTCTTATATAGGCCGAAAATAATAAGTTTAGAGTTTTGTAAATAGATTTGCAAAATACATCTTTTAAATATATCCTTCTATATATAAATCTTTATACTTGGAAACCAAATAAAACCAACTTAATTAAGTTTTAAAAAAAACAAAACAAACACTTTATAACCAGCCGGCAATGTTTGAAAAATTCAGAAAAACGAATTTACACTTTTACCCCTCTGAATGGTAAATTTGCGAAAAGATCATTTTTTATCAAAACTTGCAAAACAAACCAAATTCATTAAAACAAAAAGTAAACTCTTTACCTTTGAGTTGGCTAAGCACCATACCTAGTCCAAAAATCCAAAATCTGGAGTTTTTTACTCCAAGTGGTAATTTTGCACAAAAATCCATCTTTTTGTAATATTTGCAAATAGGTCAAATAATTATCAGAAAAATCCAGAAAATTTACAAATAATATTTAATAATAAATAATTAGTTTCCCCAAAATTCCCAAGAAATTATTTGCACGCGTAAAAAAATAAATTTTCAGAAAAATATTTATTAAATTACCAAAAATCATTTTAATTCATTTATTAATCTTAAAAATTTTATTTAAAATCTGGGGTATTACAGTTTGCAGAGATTATCTTCGGGCTGTTTCTCGCTTGTTCCCCTAGCTACGATCTCTACTGGCTTTTATTGGTGGCTGGTGGTATCTGGGTTTGGCGCTGTTTTGGCTTTTGATTTTTGTGCTGGTGGTTGGAGCTCCTTTGTTTTGTTCTTTTTATGGTTTTGCATCGTACCTTGTTGGGGATGTGTTCATATGGGATCCTAGCTTTACTTTGTTGCTTACTACCTCGCTTTATCTTAATTAATTTTGTTCTATTATTCTTGGGCTGCCTCTCTTGAGGAGGTTGTTATTACCTAACTCCTTATCTATCGGTTTTTCTGTTTACTATTTTGTTCTCTTATTGTTCATCTCGATTTTTGTGTGTTTTGGCTTGTTTGTTTCTCTGAAGCCTGGGGGTGATACCCTTCCCTTGATGGTCGACCTAGTGTGGCAAACTTCGCCTGTTGTTCGGCTTTAGCTCAGCCACTCGACCCAGCCACCTGGGTTGTAGCCCTTTCTTTTGTTAGTTGGGGCGAGCATCAGTCTCTGATGCAGTCGTACCCCATACTTCACCTTTTTCCTTTCTTTGTGGTTCCTCTGCTCGTCTGGGTGACTGCTTGGATTTTTGAGTTGCAAAGTAGGTCATATTGCCTCTTTGCGTGTTTTTTTAGTTGTCTTGGGTGCTGTCAGGCCTTCGGTGATGTTTTAGGGGTGGTCTTGGCTCTTGCGATTCTCAGTTTTTGCCGTTGATGGACCAGCTTTCGTCTGTGTCTCCGAGCCACTCTTCTGTGCCGATGTCGTGTGTTGCTGAACCTTGAGCTGCTGCCCTCCTTGTCGTCCTCTTGCACCTAGCTTGGTGGCCTATTTTGTGTTGTTGTTGCTACTATTGTTCGCAGGCTAATCCTTCATTAGCATTGTTCCTGTGTTATGTTTGCTTTTTGTGCGGATATGTTTGGGTTACTTTCAGTTTACCCTTTTGTAAACTGTTTTTACCGTATTGTTCTTGTAGTTTAATATAATTGTTTCTGGGTTGGAGCCTTAGGCTCTATCCTGTTTCTTAAAAAAAAAAGAAAAAAAAGTGGCCTATTTGTTGGGGGGCACAATGTCGTCCATCAAAGGAATATACATCCCTCCTCTAGTGTGTATCCTCTTCCGTCTGTCATCTTCAACTCATTTGTTTTCTCACCCCTTACTTCACAAGTCTTGTCAATCTTCGTTCTCACATAACAACACGAGGCAAACTTATAAGTAGAAATCATAACTTCACAAATCTTATCAACATTCGTTCCCACACGACGATATGATGCAAATTTGTAAGTAGAAACCATCTCCTTCTCGGAGCAAACTTGAGAATAACTAACCGAATCAAATGAACAACCAGAATTCCATATAAAGAATTTGAAACAAAAACACTGTTTAAGTCATCACTTGATTCAGCGACACTGGATTTAGCGTCCTTTTGATTCAACCACTTGCAACAGCCTCTCATGTAATGCTCAATCCCTTTGCACTGGTGGCCACGGACCTTACCACTACATACACTTTTCCTTCCATTCGAATTACAATCCACCTTCAAGCAACTCATAGAAGTTGACGCCGATTTCTGACTCTCCTTCCTAAGTACACCATCCTCCAACCCGTTGATCATACCTGCTATGAAAAACTTCTCCTTGGTAGATTTCTCATCTAGCATGGTTATTGATATGGCTAAAAATAGGATTAAATCGGGACCGTTCACATCGGACGCGAATCTCAAAGCTCAGGGGTAAAACGGTAATTTCACCTACCAGCGGGTCCGAAGCGGGTACTGGGTCTCCTTCTCACAGATCCAATAACCCGCAAACGGATCCACTCCAACTGGTACGGTCCCGACCCAAGACAAACCCAGATCAGCAAGAGGAAAATCAGGGTTACTGATTTGACCAAATCAACATGTCTGATTTGCTCTCACCGGAAATTAGGGGATCAGTTTCCTAAACTGATTAAGAGGATTTTACTCCTATCACAGGAAATCAAATCTCTAATCAGATCCCTAATTAACTCTCCCATGGCGACTATAAATACCTCCTACCCACCACTGTGACCAGGTTAATCAATCTTTTACCTGCTTAAGCTATTTTTTAATCTCTTCTGGTTACTGACAAGAGCGTCGGAGGGTGCGTCGCCGGGATCAACCCCGGTGTTTCGCACTTTCCTTGCAGGTGCACGGCGGGAGCTCAACTGCCCAACTCAGACGAACAGGTTCGGATCTGCTATTCAGGTTTTTCCACGAACCCACAAATTCTATCTGTTTACCGCCACACCAGAATCAGCGGTAACAGTTATCATGTTGGATGGATTGGTGGTGAATATATCGAGTTGGAAACCTTTAGATCATCTGCGTTGAACGCCCTCAGTTCAGATAACTCCATATTGAACTCTACTACATGATCTAGAAGAACGGTACTTTCCTACATTGAGAAATCCTACAACTTCCCTTTCTGATGCATCCGACCCTGTAATGACGATCCCGAGTAGTCAGTTCTGAATCTTGCTCAAAGACTCGCCGCGCTTCTCCTACACCTGACTTCGCTCACCGAATACATACGGATTAAACTCAAGGCTTCAGAATAAATCTCCTCACAATTCTCCTGCTTTGTGCCGATTAGTCTCCTTTTATCTCCTTCTAGGACTAGATCCAGGTCCTGTTGAACCGATGCTTTATGCATCTCCTCCTTCAAGAGATCAAAGTTGATTTTACCTTTGAACTGCTTAATTTTCGTGATCTGATCTGTCATCTTCTCCAAGGAACTCGAACAAACCCTTGAACCCGAAGCTCTGATACCATTGGTTGCGGTTCGGGTCGAGGGAGAGGAAGAAGTGGACCGTCCCCCTCTCGTGAACTCCTGCATAGTAGAACGGTCGACCACACCCCATGATCGATTGACCGCAACCTGTTGTTAACTGTTTTCCCTTACTTCCACTTCGTCTCTGATCGTTTCAATTCCTCCATCGTCTCATCGTCTTTTTATCCAACATAGCATGCAAGACATAAACCCAACAGCTATAGCTACACCATCTGCCCCTTCCATTCCAAGCCATTCTGGTATTTCTTCTTCTTGTTTGATAAATAATTTGAGCGTTTTGTAGTTGAAGTAGTTTGGAGGTTATATAATTTGAGTATCTTTAGACTTTGTATGTGATATACAATGGTGATATGAGATTAATCAATATTGAATTTTTTTTTTGTTTCATTTTCAATCGATACACGGCTAACCATTACTTCAACTGAACCTCCTTCGTACAAAATCCGCAATGTCAACAACGACCTGCTTCGCCTCCGGCAAATCCACGAACATTTGGAACGCATGAAACGCATTCGCATAATCCGCAACCTCCACTTCCACCCCCACCCCCTTCAACCCATCCACATACCACCTCTCCCTATCCTGCAGCGTATCCATCCCTCCAATCACCACCATCGTCGCCGGAAACCCACTCCAGTTTTCTTTATCCGCACCGGAACCCGGCCCAAACACGTTCGCCGCCTCATGATCCAAACCCGACCCCACCGGCAAGAACGACCTCCACATCCACTTCTTCCTCTCCCTCGACCCGAACGGCACCCCCTCCAACCTCCTCTCCGATTCCGTCTCCTCTTCCCCGCCGAAAAACGGCTGAATTAAAACCAATCCGGTTAAGGTCACTTTGTTGAACGATGACGTCAGCGACATGCGGGCCACGTGGTGGGCGATGTTGCCGCCGGCGCTGTCGCCGGCGAGGAAAACGGCAGAGAGATCGGGGATGAGGTCGGCGGAGTCGAGATAGTGGAGGACTTCGAGGCCGTCGTCGTAGGGGGCGGGGTGTCGGTGCTCGGGGGCGAGGCGGTAGTCGACGGAGATGACGTGGCAGGGGATTTGGCCGGAGATGCGCCGGCAGAAGGAGTCGAAGGGGCGGGAGAAAGCGGAGTTTGTGACGAAGCCACCGCCGTGGAAGTAGACGAGGACGGGGATGGCGTCAGGTGAGTGGGAGGGGGAGAAGAGGCGGATCTTGAGGTTGTGGGAAGGGTTGACGGTGTGGTCGTAGGTGGATACGCCGTTGACCGGGGTGGGGTTGGGTGCGGCTTTGAAGTCGAGGAGGGAGAGCAGACGGCGGTTGACTGTACCGTCACGGCGGCTTGCGGCGTTGTTGATGGCGTTGACGGCGGTTGACACGATTCTGGCCTTGAGTGGGATAGATGAGGGCATTTTGGATAATGTGTATTTTTCTGACAATTCTTTTTTCCTCCTTGCAAGACGCCCACTAAATAACAGACGATGTGGGCCAATTTTATTAATTTTTCTATAGGTGGGCCAAAACTGATATGGACCTAACCCATAACTTTGATGATATATATTTATCTCTACTATTTTAACGCGGGAGTTGGGTTTTTTAACAAACAAATTCCAACTTTGTAACAATATAAACACGTATAATATAAGTCTAAACTATATCCAACAAATATAAATGTGTACCGCATGTGTAGCCCAAATCAAAATATTCAAATATAAAGTTTTTTTTTTTCTTATTCGATATATATTCATTTAATTTGATGACTTTACATTTTGTAGACGTGCATCGCATGTACATTATACTAATACTTATCTCTACCACTATAATGGGAGAAGGCCTTAGTGTAATTTGTCCATCTACCAACCCGTGCAACGCACATGCATAATCTCTACTCTCTACTACTATAATGAGAGAATGCCTTAGTGTAATTTGTCCATCTACCAACCCGTGCATCGCACGTGCATAATTATTGTACTACTATAATGGGAGAAGGTCTTAGTGTAATTTGTCCATCTACCAACCCATGCAACGCACATGCATAATCTCTACTCCTACTCTCTATTACTATAATGAGAGAAGGCCTTGGTGTAATTTGTCCATCTACCAACCTGTGCAATGCACGTGCATAATTATTGTAAATGAGGTTTTAGATCAAATTCAGACCACGCCTGAATTTTTACTTTTAAAAAAACTATATTTATTAAGACGTGCATCGCACGTGTAAAATGGAGTTGTAATTTGTCAACATACAAATCCGTATATTGTACGTGCAACTCAAATTCTCCCATTAATTACAATAAAAACTAACAAACAAATAAAATTTCACCTATTTAAAACGTGCAAAGCACATGCAAAATAAATTTTCAATATTTTTTAACACCAAACATACACATATGATGTACGTACAACTAGCATTGGTATAAATACCCGAAACCTGGATCCGACCCGAACCCGGCATTGGACCGGAACCAACGCGGCCATTCCTTGTCCGGGTCCTAAAATGGGAACCATTGTACTTTCGGGTCCGGGTCCGGGTCCGCTCAAAAGAGACCCGACCCGGACCCGGATCCGTTAAAAAAAATCCAAAAAATCAACATAAAAATAAATATTCTATCATCATTCCTCCCCCCTTCCTCCTCAATTCTAAATCTTCATCTTCCAAACTCAAAACTCATGCATTTTTCTTCTCTCCTCTATTCAAAATCTTCCTCTCGCCGCCTCCGCTCGCCGCTCACACTCCCGCTCCTACCTGAATGGGTAAGAATATTTTAATAGGACCCGGACCCGGTTCTCTCGGGTCCAGGTAGTGAAGGACCCGATCCGACCCGACCCGATATCAATGCTACGCACAACTCAAATTGTACTTATAAACACGTGCATTGCATGTACAAATCATAGTTTTTTCTTCAAAATATTTTTTCCAATTACATACAACGCAATATTTTTTCCAATTACATACAACGCACGTCCAACTCTAAAACTATTTCTTAACACATATATCGCACGTGAAAATTCTCCAACTCTTATCAAAACGTGCATCACACGTGAAAAATACTATTGATATATTAATGTGAGAGTTGGGGTTCAAACAAACAAACAATTTATTATTATTTTTTTTGTCACTAAACAAACCCGTGCGTCGCAGGCACATCTCCATCTCCATTTATTAACACATGTATCACACGTCCAAATCAAACTTTTCAAACAAACATACATTTTAAAAATATTTTTTTTACCAATCAAATCCGTGCATCGCACGCGCACCTCCATCTCCATTTATCTCTACTTATTAACACGTACATCGTACGTGCAAATCAAAGTTTGTATTTGCACTTTTTTGGAATTACGTCTATCACCCGTTTAACTCCAACCTTTTCAAATAAAACATCACTTTCTCATCAAACAAACCCGAACACCACACGTACAACTCTAACTCTATTTATTAACACGTGCATCGCACGTGCAAATTAAAATTTTTTCTTCGACATCCTTAAAAACTTAAAAGTATCGTCCGTTCAACTTCAATTTTAAAAAAAAAAATTAAGACATTTATTATACGCGCTAATTACTATCGATTTACGTATATCGCACGAGTTTAACTCAAAGTCTTTATTAAAACGCGAACCTTAAACTTAGAAGTAAATTGATCTCTGACTGATTGGACAATTTTGCAGAATAAACCTTAACAAAATAATTTTATACGAATCGACCTCCCCACAAAAATTTGGACGAATCGACCTATGTAGGCTCGACTCAGTGGAGCTGTGAATGCGAAAACGACTTTTTGAATGCCAGATTCTAAGAAAAACAGGTAAGAACTCTGACTTTGACTTTTGAAGGTCACATTCTTTGGTTAATTTTTGTTTATAGATTTTTGAAAAAAAAATAACGAACTAGTCGTTCTGGCAGTGTTTTGAAAAATGTCAATGAATGGAATCCGTATTTTCAAAACTCCGGTTCTTCTCTAAAAGTATAGGTTTTTTTTTTTTTTTTTTTCTAAATTTTTTTTTTAATCTCTTTTCTTTCTTTCTTTCTTTCTTTCTTTCTCCATAAAAGAAGCCGGCTTCTGAAACGTTGGTTTCTTTGTTATCTCTTCTACAGAAAACTCACCCAAGTTTCACTTTTTTCAAAATTGTTTAATTAAGGGATAATTAGAGCATTCACAATGGTGTTTCTTATATTTAAAAAAATAACACAAATGTATATAGAAAATCGATATAATGTGTACAGTGATCGTTTGCTAAAAGTTTCTCAGAAAATAACTAGACGAAACGACTTGTATCGTCTAGATCGATGACTAAAAAAAAACATTTAAAAATATTTAAGTTAATAATATTTAAGTTAATTAACTATTGATTAAATAAATTAAATATTAAAATATATGCTAAGCTACCTAATTAGCTACCTAATTAATACACTAACCTAATATTAGTTGGGCTAAGGTGAAATGGGCCGTCCACGCCAAAACTGGCTTCAAATGGGACACCATTTGACGATTTACGGTTTTTATTTTTCTTTTTTTTCCAGACAGTGCATATGACGGTACAACATGTACCGTCTGATCATTAAAAAAAAGGGTCAGACGAAACAACATGTTTCGTTTGATCGCATTAAAAAATAAAAAAAATAGGGCCGTCTCCTATAATTTGAGAATTGTCAATTTCGTTTCTCAAATATGAGAAGCGATTGTAGCGTTTTTGCCAATATGACAAAATAGTAAACCATTTCTCACAAAATGAGAAAATGGAAAAATAGCAAACGACTGTGGATGCTCTTAGTGGGTGCTAATTATGCACGCAAATTGTACATAATTTATTTTGAACAAAAGTTTTGAAAGTATCCCCATCATCTTTCTCTCTTAACTCTCCCTCCTTTTCCCACTTCACTGCTGCTCCTTCCTCCTCCACCTCCTCCACTTCGCCTCCCTCCTCCCCTTCTTCCCCAATTTTTTTATCCCGAACTCAAATTCAAACACAAGCATCCTCTTCAAAATCCTCCTCCGCCACCATCTCCTCCTCCTTTTCCACCACCACATGCTCCTCTCCCTTTCTCAACTCCTTTATCTCCCTCAATTTTTGAACCCGAATTCAACCCAAACTCAAACCAAACATCCTCCTCTTCCACCACCTCCTCTTTGCCCCATCATCTCATTCGCTGCCATGGCCTCCTCCTCCATCCTTCAATTCCTTCATTCCAGTACAAAACCCTAGCTCTAAAAGTAATTTTGTCAAATCTGTAAAAATAAAACATGCAATAGGCATTATTAAGAATTTTTTTGCCGTCCTGACCCACTTTTTGAAAATATTTAGTGATCGGACCCACTTCCGAAAATATTCAGCAATCTGGCTCAATTTTGGATACGTCAGCATAACTCGTGATTGAAAATAACGGCATAGGTTATTTTTATGCCGTCGTTTTCAATAGCGGCATCTTTTTTTTAAAAAAATCGCATGCTGCTATTTAGAGTATCGACATTAGTTAATTTATTTCGTGTACTCTCTCTGACTTGAAAAAAAAAATGCAAGTGTAAGAAAATCCTATACTTGATGTCGTTGTTTAGAACAACGGCAACCGTTCATTTTATTACTTATACTTGGTTAATTTATTTCTGTGAACTGTTTAATGAGTATTATAACTGATGCCGTTATCTCCAACATCGACATCAGTAATTCGAATGTCGTTCTTGGGGATAACGACATTATTTATAAGTTGTTTCAACACTCGGAATATTTTTCAAGTCAAAAAATTCACAGTTGTATAAAAAATGTACTGATGCCGTTTTTCCATACAGCGGCGTGCTAAAAATAAATTAAACCGATACCACTTTTTAGAAGAACTGCATGGTAATTACCTATGATGTTATTACTTATTTCTAATAACGGTTTATGCTGACGTGTCCAAAACTAAGTCAGATCACTAAATATTTTCGTAAATGGGCCAGATCACTAAATATTTTCAAAAAGTGGGTCAGTACTGCAAAAAATTCCATTATTAAGCCCACTTGATGAAAAACAATTCAAAAAGTAGAACTTAGAGGGTTTTCTTTGTTGTAAAATAGGTGGAAGAGTTTCTTGCATTTGACCAATAAACCCTATCAAAGGCTGACTTTGTGCAAATACTTAGTGGAAAGATTGTTTCGGGTATTTATTTGTTTTATGAGGTCCAATTGTCCAATCTTTAAAAAAATCCCTTATTAATAGTATTACTTGTGAAGTAGCAAGTAGCAAATGTGATTTGAACTGGTATTTTCACTCATTTTAATTCTAAAATATAAGATGAATTAGGGTTTTTATTATTTTAATAAGGCCGTAGTCATACACATTCACATTTTACGTGAACATATGTTAATTGAATTTTTTTTTTGTGCAAGTGATATTTGAACTTCGTTTATTCACCAACGAAGAGGCATAATAGTGGACCACACTAGCTCATACTTATGGTAGACATTGTTACGTTAGAGTTTGAGGTGAATCATGTAACTTCTATTCCAATTCTTTATGAAAATTTTGCCCAACTGCCCTTTTTTTTGAAAATATTTAGCGATATGCCCTACTTCCCAAAATATTTAGCGAGATGCCCTTGTCTGTGACACGTCAGCAAGAAACGTTATTGGGAAAAACGGCATAGGTTATTTCCATGCCGTTCTTCCCAATAACAGCATCTGTTTGGAAAAAAAATTGCATGCCGTTATTTGGAATAACGACATAGGTTGTTTTGTTTTTCGAGAGCTTGTAGTCTCCACTTAGAGAAAAAATTGCAAGTATGAAAAATCTTATAACAGATGCCGTTATTTCAAATAACGGCATTCTCAATACTGATGCCGTTATTTGGAATAACGGCATCAGTTATAAATTTTTTTAATGAAAAAGTAACTTATTATTCATCCTCTCTGATGAATAAGTACAAAAAAAAAAAAAATTATAACTGATGCCGTTATTCTGAATAACGGCATCAGTTATATATATATATATATATATATTTTTTTTTTTTTTTTTACTTTTTATCAATTGTTTCTGTTTCCAAACAACGGCAAGGGTGCATATTGATATATAACTGATGCCGTTATCACCAATAACGGCATCAGGCATTCGAATGCCGTTATTCAAGATAACGGCATTGTTTATAAGTTTTTTTCACACTTAGAACTTTTTAAACTTAGAAGATTCACACTTGTAAGACAAATATACTGATGTCGTTATTCCAAATAACGGTATGCAAATTTTTTTTTCAAACAGATGCCGTTATTGGGAAGAACGGCATGGAAATAACCTATGCCGTTTTTTCCAATAACGTTTCTTGCTGACGTGTCACAGACAAGGGCATCTCGCTAAATGTTTTGGGAAGGGCATATCGCTAAATATTTTCAAAAACTGGGGCAGTGCGGCAAAATTTTCAATCTTTATTATGTCCTATGTCCGCCATAACTGATATGAATCGCAACTGGTATTTCTATGATATCAATGTCAACAAGTGAAGCATTGTATGCGCATCATAGTAATCGACATTCAACCGCAGCTATTGTTCAGGATGATCAACTACAGGTAGAAGACACACATGGATAATAGGTTAAAATCACTTTCAAAAAATATGTATTAATCTACACAACGTGGATTTCTTGCATATATATATAGTGCATGCCAGAAACCGATCGAGTCCAATATATTCAAACTAATTACTCAGCATTCGCATCCCTTCCTCTTCCCATTTAACTAATTTCTACTACACACTACATTACTAGACTGTAAAGACAATTAATTTACACCTTGCAGGTTTTTCTGTACATCAACTGCTGCTTCACGAACTCATCCATGTCGACGAGCAACTTGTTGGCATCAGCCAGTTCCGGGAAACAGTAGAACGCATGAGTCGCATTCGGGAACTCCACCAACGACACATCCACCCCCACTCTCTTCAGCCCTTGGTAGTACCACCTCTGCCTATCCTGCAGTGTATCCCTCCCTCCAACCACCACCATTGTTACTGGAAACCCTCCCCAATCTTCCTTGTCCGCACTGGAACCTGGTCCGAACACATTCGCCACCTCGTGATCCAAACTCGACCCCTCCGGCAAAAACGACCTCCACATCCACTTCATCTGCTCTCTCGATCCAAACGGAACCTTTCCGTCCAACCTCTTCTCCGACTCCGTATCCACTTCCCCTCCGAAGAATGGCTGAAGCATCACCAGCCCGAGCACCGACAATCTATTAAACTGCAATGCCATCGCCATGCGTGCCACGTGGTGGGCGATGTTCGCTCCAGCACTGTCTCCAGAAAGGAAGACAGCAGACAGATCGACAATGAGGTCACCAGTGTCGAGCCATTTGAGGACGTCGATGCCATCATCATAGGCAGCAGGGTGGCGGTGCTCAGGGGAGAGGCGGTAGTTTACGGAGATGACATGGCAAGGGATATGACGAGAGATGCGACGGCAGAAGATGTCGAAGGGGCGGGAGAAGGCAGAGTTGGTGGCAAATCCGCCGCCGTGGAAGTAGACCATGACGGGGTTGCAGGGGCCACAAGGGGAATAGAACCGGATTTTGAGTTTACGAATGGGGTCGACGGTGTGATCAAACGAGGCGACGCCGTCGTGGGGGATGGGGGTTGGAGGGACTCTGACGTCGAATAAGTTGAGGAGGCCACGGTTGATAGTTCCGTTACGACGCTGAGCGGCTTCGGCAATGGTGGTAGCTGCGGACATGAAGAGCTTGGTCTTCCATGGCAATGAGGAATTTGTTTGGGGTGTGTCGGTCATTGTGTTAAATTATGTGGATTGAGGAGGGGGAAAATGTCGTAGGAAGGGAGGGATCGAGGAATTAATATTTCATGTTGTGGCCGGATGCAAACTCTCCTACGAGTTGCAGGGCTTTTTATGCGGATAACCATCAATCAATGCAAAAACGTGCTAGAGAACCCACTATCTACGTTGCCAAAAAAAAAACGCTTTGGTTGTGGGTATTCACGAATTTTTTCCCAAAATGACCCTCTTTTTGAAAGTTTTTCCAGAACTGACCCGTTTTTTATAAAAATTTCATAAACGATCCACTCGCTTTTTGAAAAAGCGAGTTTGGTTAAAAATAACTTGCTTTTTCAGAAAGTTTAAACTTTTAATTTTCGAAAGGTTAGACTCGCTTTTTGAAAAAACGAGTTATTTTTAACTAAACCCGCTTTTTCAAAAAGCACGGATGGTTATTTTGGTAAATATTTTCGAAAGTGGGTTAGCTTGGTAAATACTTTTAGAAAGTGAGTTAGTTTGGTAAATAATTTCAGTAAGTGGGTTAGTTTGATAATAAGTTCTTTCTATATCACATTGTCACTTCATCTTCTTTAGACTACTATATATGAAATCGTTTCTTTAGATTACTATATATGAAATCGTTTGTCAGGACTTTCTATATCACATTGTCACTTCATCTTCTTTGGTAATGATTTTATAAAGTTAGTAACTGTTTAGCAGTAGTCGAGAATATACATAACTTGACATTATTTCAGTATACACATAATTGATGTGTTTTAAGTTGTCGAGAATGAGCCCATAGATACTGTTGGATCCTGTAGGCGAGACAACAAACACTAGAGGGGGGGTGAATAGTGTTAATAAATAGAGTTCAGATCTCACTGAAAAGATCTTACAACAACTTTTTGAGATCCGAGCACTCTTTGAGAAAATTCTAAGTGAAAAATTTGAGAAAAAGCTTTCAAGTTCAAACTCTTTGGTTCTCTACATTCAGTCCAGTATAACAACGATTCTGTTCTGGACTGGATATAGAAGTCGACCTTGTTTTTAGCCACGTGCAACAACACAATACACCAACAAGGCTATAGGTTGACTGTAAAGTTTTTCTTGTTCATTTTGCTCTCAGTTGGAGAGTGGTTTTTGACTCTAGGTTGTAGAGTCGGTTTGTTTCACTCTTGGTAGTAGAGTGGGTCTGCTTTCTCTGGTTGAGAGAAAGGACTACGGGTTAGACAAGGTTGTTGTCTTAACGCCGTAGGGTATTCTTGTAAACTTTTTCAAGAATAGTGGAAATCTCAAGTGGGTTGCTTGGGGACTGGATGTAGGTCGGGAGGACCGAACCAGGATATATCTTGTGTACTCTGTGATTGGTTGTCTTGATCTTGCATTTACTTTTGTTTTCATAAGTTTTGTAAAACTTGTCTGGACAGTCGACTCCTTGCACTATCAGTCGACTGATCAGTCTCGTATAACTTGTACTGTCATTGCATCATCAGTCTCCTGCCTTATCTATAAGTCGACTGCACCGAGTTATTGTATTTACTGTTATTTGATCACTTCAGTCGACTGGTTCACAAACAAGTCGACTGTACCGAAGAAAATTTCCGCAGTTTTTTATTAACACTATTCACCCCCCCTCTAGTGTTTGTTGTCTCGCCTACAGGATCCAACAGTATCTATGGGCTCATTCTCGACAACTTAAAACACATCAATTATGTGTATACTGAAATAATGTCAAGTTATGTATATTCTCGACTACTGCTAAACAGTTACTAACTTTATAAAATCATTACCAAAGAAGATGAAGTGACAATGTGATATAGAAAGTCCTGACAAACGATTTCATATATAGTAGTCTAAAAAAGATGAAGTGACAATGTGATATAGAAAGAACTTATTATCAAACTGACCCACTTGCTGAAATTATTTACCAAACTAACTCATTTTCTAAAAGTATTTACCAAGCTGACCCACTTTCGAAAATATTTATCAAAATAACCATCCGCGCATTTTGAAAAAGCGGGTTTAGTTAAAAATAACTCGCTTTTTCAAAAAGCGAGTCTAACCTTTCGAAAATTAAAAGTTTAACACTCGCTTTCCGAAAAAGCGAGTTATTTTTAACCAAACTCGCTTTTTCAAAAAGCGAGTGGGTCGTTTATGAAATTTTTATAAAAAACGGGTCAGTTCTGGAAAAACTTTCAAAAAGAGGGTCATTTTGGGAAAAAATTCGGTATTCACTCCAGTTGTCCGTTGATTACATAATTTTTTCTATCTAATATATATAGCACTGTACGTACTTGACCAACAAGATTTGAATAAAATCTATAGGAATTAGTTATAGTTTTCCATGATAGAAAATATTCACTACGTACGGTAATATCACAAACCCTTTTCGTTTAAAAGTTTTAAATATCACGGCTTAATTAAAAGGCTTGTGCAGCAATGTTGTCAAAATCTGATCGATCTTTGGACCTACGTACCTGCAAGGTGATCGTTTCAATTTTAAGGGTCCAACCTGGTTTCATTTTAGTTGAACCAAGTTCAAATTTAGAAGTCACCATCATGTAATTTCATAGAGTACGAGGCTCTATTTCCTCTATTTCATAAGACAACATAGAAGTTTATAGAACACGTACTGATGTACATTGTTCTCAACAGTCAACACTAACTCTTTTTTTTGGCGAAACAGGTAAATTACTTTGAACCAGTCGGTTCATGCTCATGCCAGTTCAATTTTGTTTAATTTGTTTAGCGTTAAGCACCTATATACTCTGTTTTTCTGCTTTCCAAGTGGAAATGACGAATCTGTAATGTTAGCGACAGATTTAATATTGTCACGCCCCGCTTCCCAAAATACGGAATACGAGTGCGTGACGAAGCCCGGCGAATGATCTTAACATCATTCATAAGCTGTAGGATCGACTCAGCATCATAACAAGAATATACAAGAGAGATATATATAACCAAGCATGCATGAATAATTTATTAAGCAACAGAAAACAATTGAAAACAAATAATAATGTCCACATAGTTTTCAAGTATGGATCAAATTAAAATTCGGGAACATCAGCCCGTTACAAGTTCTTGAATAGCAAGAAATAATAATTCAGGAAAACAAATAATTCAGAGAACAAGTATTCTAATCAAGCCCTTTCTCCACTTGAAAGCTAGAACCTTTGCTCACCAATTCCAGCGGGTAGCTCGTCTCCAAAGTCTGCTTAATAAATATAAAAAGAAAAAGACAGAGAAAAACAAGAGAAAATGCCCTTAGTGCAAGCTAGGGCCACGAATAGTAAAAATGAGTACAAGTAATGGGAAATTGGGATCAAGAATGTAGTAGGGATATAACAAGTAGTGGAAAGAACCAAGAACTAGTTAGCAAGAGAGATATCTTAGTAAACAGGCTGAATAACAAATACTAATGGTAAAACACATGACAAGTGAACCTGTAGGGGTATCTAACATCAAGTGACAAGTCTCAAGTCTAGTATCATGTAAAAAGTGCCAAGTCTAGTATTTCAAGTGTCAAGTCTCAAGTAACAAGTTGTCGAGTATCAGGTAACAAGTTGTCAAGTTCAAGTTTCATGTTTCAAGTCTTATGTATCATGTTTCATGTATCATATCGTCAAGTATCAAGTAACAGGTGTCATGTTCAAGTTTTATGTTCAAGTCTTATAGTTATTACTATCTAGGTAGTACTTCATGCATCCATACTTTTACTACATGGTTGCTACAGTCAAAACAATTTCGTTTAGACCTAGTAATGGAGTCTATAGGGTGGTGTACTCAGGTATCAAGTATCAAGCAGGCACGGTTCATGAATACGAAAATAAATAACAGGTTCACGAAGCAAGTTCGTGAATACTAACAGGTTCAAGACCCACACAGTGAGTTCATGAATACAACAGGTTCATGAGCCAAGTAACTGACTCCATGAATACATCAAATGCAACAGGTCCATGAACCGAGTACTGGGAAACACCCCTTCTGAGTACACTTACCTATATTGTCCACCACTATGGTTTTTTTCTTAACCCCGGCTTATTACATTTGTTCAGACAGAATTTGTGTATTTGAGTTTATACATGTGAAACAGGGTTAAAATAATGTAAATTAATTCTAAGAAAAATTGAAAATGTCCTATAGGTTGTCCAGCAATTACATATAAAATTTCAAGTCAAACGCTTGCTGTTTACATAGTTACATTAATTTGCAAGGTAAAGGTATGCAGCAGTTTTACGAATCTGCGTCTACCAACACAGCTGCAGTAAAACTGCAATAACTCCTACACCGTAACTCTAAATTCGAAAATTTTGGAGGCTATCGATATCTAGACATCCAGGTCTACATTTTCTATTCCGGGCTCGGGTTCAGATTCTAATGTTAAAGGGGTTAAAACAGCGAAGCAAGATTCAGGACAGCAACATGAGGGAATATCTTACTAGTATAGATTATATGGAAATTTGTCATTAGGCGTCTAAGTTATTGTGTGATATAAAATACAGGATAATGATGGTCAAAACAGCAAGTAATAATTGTTTTTCCAAGTCAAATGGTTGCAAGTTCATCAAATACAAAATATAACATGTGCATACAAATCTAGGCTCCTTAATCTCATGTGTCAGTGTATTTAGGGGATAAAATGAGTCCAAGTGGTTATAGTTTAATACAATGAAATTATTGTGACTCTTAGAATTATGAAATTTTGAGGTTTAATATTGATCAACAACGATAGTCAAGAAAGAGTCACAATTTCTAACTATTTGTAGTATTTTTCAAAGGGTGCTTGTACTAGAACAAAAATGTGTACAAGTAGAATACTTGCCTTGATTGACGACGATTAGATCCGATTGTTGAAGAAAATGGGGTCGAAAAATCCCGGGCACAATCTCCCAAAAGCACATGTGAAGCACGTGCAAGAAATCAACAGTAGGGCAAATTTTCCCCACACCGGATCCCGCCAAAACAGCAAACAGCGTCGCGGATCTGCTGCGCCAACACACGGGACAGCAAAAGCGACCAGTGGAATCGCTCCTACGCAGCGGATCTGGCCAGAATAGCGAACAGCTCCTTCGGATCTGCTGTGGCCGAACAGGGGACAGCCAAACGAACCAATGGCTGTCGTCTTCTTCCTCACGACAGCAGCTAGCGGAAAGACGACGGCGCAGGGCTCGCGCGATTGCGGCGATGTGACGCAGCAGGCTTGCGACTCTGGCGGCGGTGACATGAGGCGGCGGATGGTCGGGAAGCGACTGTGGCGGCGATGGCGACGATCCTCTGTTCCTGGTTTCGAAACAGGGGAGAAGAGTCGGAGGAGTTGGTTAATGGCGAAGTTGGATTTGGATGGGTTTCGGGAGTGGCTCGATGGGTGAAGACGAAGGTGGATGAAGGGGTTGACGAAGAGAGTGGTTGAAGGGTGGTCGGAGGGCGAGGAGGCAGAGAGTTGATGGGTTTCGGCAATGGCAGAGTGGGTTCGAGGGTGTTTGGGTGATGGTGGAGGCGACGGCATCGATGGATGGTGATGGGGACGATGGAGACGAGGGAGGCGATGATGATGGGATTGAATTCTGGGGGTTGGAGCGAAGAACGGGTTGAGAGACGATGCGAGGGAGACGGAAGCGAGAGGAAGACGATGGAAAAGGGAGAAGAAGGGAGCGGCGGGTTGTTTAGGGCTTAACAATAACTAGGTTTAGGGGTTAGGGTTAGGATAGGGTTTTCGGGTTTTGGGTAATAGGGTATCCATTTCAAATGGGATCTAACAGGAGAATTGGTCAAAATGCAATAAAATGGGAATTAAAGAGATAAATGAGAAGAATTTGTCAATTTTTCATGAAGAATGACACAAAGTGCACACAAATGAATTCGGTAAAAGGACCAAAAAAATTGAGTCAAGGCAAAATAATGATTTTATTCAGACTGAAATAAAATGCAGGATCTCAATATAGATGAAGGAGTACAATGAGGCGAAATACAGTATAAAAATACAAATACGGGAAAACAGGAGTTACAAATATATTCTTTATCGACATTGGTATAGAAGAAAGTTAAAGGTAGATAATAAGAAGAAGAAAAAAAAAGTTCTTCTCTCTAGAAACACTAAAGAGAAAAGGTCTCAAACAAACAACCCAACAAACAAGCTTCGATGGTTAGACGTCGAACGGGAAGAGGGGAAGACTCCCTGCTCCCCCCCAGCGGTGTAGATGTTGTCAAAGATTCGACTAGGGCTTAGAGGATTTTTGTTAGCGGCGGTCGGCGCGGAGGGGTTTTGCGGCGTCAAGTGGCTGGCGTCAAGGATGGTGTTTGCGTCGCCGAGCTTTGTTGAAGCGGTATCGAGGTAGACTTGTTGATTGTCGTTGGCGGGATGTGCTTTCATCGGAGATTGGAGGTGCTGGCGATGTAGGTTGTCGTCGGGATGTTGACGACATTTAGGGGGATTTGATGGTTGCCGCCGACGGTAGAAGCAAGCGACAGTTGACTTTGTGGTGGCTGTCGTGGCGTTGATTGATGACGTGAAGTAAGTCGACTTATGGTGTTGCTGTTGTGATTGGCAGGCGGCATCGACGGCTGGTGCGGAGTGCGTGATCGAAAGAGCCTCGAGATGGGGGTGGAGTGGAGAGGGGCAAATGGTGGCCATTCTGGCTAGAGCGGCCGGAGTTGGACGAGAAGGTGATTAGGGAAAAGATGAGAAATTGATGTTTGATTGATTGAGATTGATCGATTGAATTTTGACTGATTGATTGATTGAGTAGTTGATTGATTTTTGAACATTTGAATTTCAAATTAGGGTTTAAAATTCAAATTATATTTGGAGATGTGAAGGAGGAGAGTTGAGGGGGATATTTGGATCATGTGTGAGTTTCAATTTAGATTTTTGAAACTCTTATCATATTGGGAGAGATAGTCTGTTTGATGTTGAATTTTGAATTTCAAATCCATGGTGTTGAATTTCAAATTTAAATTTGATTTGGTTAGTGGAGGAGGAGATTTCAATAAAATTCGAATTTCGATGTAGATGGTTGAAATTCTTATTATAGATTTTAGAGTTTGGAGAGATTTTCTTGTTGTAGTCCGAATTTCAAAATAGATTTTGTTTGAAATTCAAAGTACTGTATGGAGGATGTATGGTTCTTGTGAGAAATTCAATGTAGATTTTTGAATTTCGAATATGTGTGGAGATGGAAGCTAATTTGATTTTTGAATTTCAATATATACTTTTGAAATTCAAAACATATTTAGATGGGTAGATTTAGTGCCCATTAGAATTTCAATTTAGAATTTTGAAATTCAAAACATATGTGAATGGTGGAAAGAGGACCATTGGTTGTCTTATGAATTTCTAATTAGATTTTTTGAAATTCTCATCTTGTGGGAGGAGCGATGGGTTAAGAGGGGGATCCCCAAAGATGAGCTGCCAAGGCGGAAGTGTTCGTCGGAAGTTCGTCGAAAGCGTTGACGTGTTGGTCGAGAACAGTGACTATTGTTGAGGGCTGGATTTAACGCAATCGAAAGATGGCGTCGCGGTGGGATTGGATTGGTGGACTCGTCGGGTGTGATGGATGCATGCCGCCTTTAAATAGCGGTTGTGGTTATGGCCAAGGCGGCCGTTCGGGGGAAGGTGGGGTGAGTCTCTGGGGTGGAATGGAATTTGAATTTTTAATTGGATGAAATTCGAATTACATCTGGTTTTGATGGGTGAGAGAACATGTGTAGATGCTTTCGTCTACAAGTGTGGCTAGGGGAGTAACTAGTTTATGTTGTAGAGTGAGCTATGTAATTGTTTTCCGTTGTTCCGTTTTAGGAACATAGATGTAGGTTATCTGTAATACTTGTTTCGTTAATATATTATTAATGAAGCGGTGACGCGGTGACCTTTTTCTATAAAGAAAAAAGTTAAAGGTGGATAAAAAAACATGGAAATAAATCTATAACATAAGGAATACATTTATATGTATAGGTATGCATGTATGTATATATGTATGTATGTGTACCTAAGAAATGGGATTTGTGCTCATAGCAAATAAAACAAAAATTAAGATGGCAGTTCCGGAAACAAGTGACTCAAAGCTTACATATTAACCAAAGACAAAGAAGCCGAGAGCTAGCTAGATCCACCCATTTCTTGTTATTCCCTGCCATCTACATATGTATCAGTGTATTGTATATCAGAACATCGTTAAGCACGACGACAAGATGATATTAAAACAGAATAAATAAAAGAAAAACTCTCATTAACTTAACAAGGAAGTGGACCAACCGTCACCAACTGTAGGCTACTTATTTTAGAAACAACAAAAAAAAAACCGACAAGAGACTAAAACAAATCTTTCCATTGCCGAGCACACTTCCACATAACAATAACAATAGATCAAATGAAGCGGTAACGTGGTCAACTTTATTAAATGTAGCTAATAATCGAATAAGAATATAGATCTTAGAATACAAGTTAACTAAAACTCAAAAAAGTTTTTTACGTGTAATACCCCGCAAAATAAAATGATTTATTTTGCATTAATAAATAATATTATATTTGTAAAGTTAACTATTTTGACTATTTTCTTGAAACTGTAATTATGCACGTGCAAAGTTATGAATTTTTGAATACTTAAAATTTTATGGTTAATGATTGATTTTCCTTATTTATTTATGACATTTTAATTTTCAGATTTATTTAAATTAATTTGACTATTTTACAAATTTATCAAATTTACAAGTGCAAAATACGTACAAATATTTTTGGATTAAATATCCAATTTTATATTTTTATTAAATTCTCCTAATTATAATTGAGTCTATCCTAAATTTTGGAATTTTTCTGAATCAAGAAACTATTTTTATAAATATCTCGAAAGATAGGGGCTTTTATGTAAAAAGCCTTTTGTATTTCAAACAAATAATAAAAATTAGTTTTTACTGACTTTTTGGCTTTCCATGGTCATCATTGAAATTAAAATATATTTAAACTTTATTTAGAGTTGATTTGGTAAAGATTTAAACAAATATGGTGTTTTTGCAAATATGGAATTTATGTTGGATCTTGTGAAAAGATTTTCTAGGAAAGTAAAAGTCATATATTTTAATTGGAAAATCTAATATTTATTATTATATATTATTTATGAATTTTCTGGATTTTTACGAATATTTTATGACGTATTTGCAAATATTACAAAAAGAAGAACTTTTGTGCAAAATTGCCACCCTGAGTACAAATCCAAATTTTCTTTATTTCTGGGCTGTTCTGGATTGCTGGACAACTCAGTAGTAAAAGGATTTGATTTGATTTTAATTTATTTAACTTATTTTAACTACTTTTTAAAGAAAGGTTTATATATGTAAAGTAATAATTTGTTAAGGGATGTTTCCATAAACTTGTAAAACCCTAAAACTCCAGATTTCAGCCTATATTATGCCCACTACAGCCGTAGACCTGGCAAACGGGCCGGGTCGGGTACCCATGGGTACGGGTTGCTTGACCCACGGGTCCAACGGGCCGGGTCGAAAAGTAACCGCAACTTTTTTTAAAGTTTTTTTCCAACCCGGACCCGGCCCGCGGGTACCCACAAGTACCCATGGGTACCCGTCAATATTTCATTGTTTATTTTGAGTTTGTTTTGGGGTTTTTAACAAAAAATTAAAAATTTATTTTAATTGAATAATTGATTAAAAACATTAGCAACATGCTATCATTTTTTTAAAAAATTGAAAATATAAATTGAATAACTAAAACAACAACAAATGTAATCAGGAATCAAGAACGATAATTTAATAAGCTTGTTGTTTGTTGTTTTTTTATGCTTCTTGTTCAAATAAATATACGTATCAACATTCAAAATCCAACAAGCATTTCAATTTATCATTTCATCAACAAAGACAAAAGAGCAATAATTTGTCCAATCATGAAAAGAAAGAGCAATTATTTTTCAAAGTATACAGACATAATTGAGTCTAAACAAAATTTAAACATAATCAAAAATACAATTGCAAAATCAAAACAATGAAACCATATGACAAGTTTCTAAAGTCTTGAAATTAATTACATTAAAAACAATGAAACCAAATAAAATTCAAACTCAACACACTCAAATAAATTACAACTCAAGTTGATGATTTTTTAATTGAATTTAATTTATTTAAATACATGGGTACCCATGGGTACCCGTGGGTATAACCGACTCGACCCGCGGGTTCACGGGCCGGATAAAAAAGTAACCGCTCATTTTTTTCAAAATTTTCCTTACCCGTACCCGGCCCGTACGGGTACACCCGCGGGTACCCACGGGTCACGGGTCAAGATTGCCAGGTCTATACAGCCGTCCCTCTCCTCTGCAAAAATAAAATATATTTTTACTATTAATTTCTTGGAGTTTTGAAGAGGTGATTTTGGATTTCGCAAAAGAATGGATTTTCTTATTCTTCATTAATTCGATTGGATTTCTTCATTTAGGTGAGTGACTTGTTTTGTTTTGTTTTTGTTTTGTGTATGTTGTATGCGAGTGATATAATTGTTTTGATTGTTCTTGAATGTTGTATGTGGTATTTCATCTACTAGAAAGCATGGTAGGGTTTGAGTATGAATATGTACATGATGGATTGGATGGATTGATGAATTAAAATTGGATCTTGTGAAACCCTGGTTGTTTATGAATAAAATTGTATGTGGGTAATTCGAGGTTGATGAATAATCTATTTGGAGATCGTAGGTATGCTATTTCTTTTGGATTAATGTGGGATTGATTGAATATGGTAGATTTCACGCATAAACTAATAAAGATGAGATTTTTATCACTTTTGAGTATTGGTTGAATGAAACTTGATATGGTGATGTTACAAATTGATTATGGTTGTGAGTTGTAATGGTGATTCAGTTTGAGAAATTCGGAAGAAAAGTATGAATAAGAAATCATGTCTTGAGAATCAAAATTGAGAATTTAGTGAGTTTGTGGAAATGAATCCAAATTGGGGATTTTCTTTGAGATTTTGATATTTATATGGTTTGGATCTAAATACGAAACTATTTCAATGATCAATAAATTTTTAAGAAACTCTATTTTGATTATATGCACAATTTATGTTTGATTGAAAGAAATTAACAAATCGCTATTTTTATAAACTCAATATGTTTTGATTTAGTTTTGTGGGTTATTATAAATCCTACAAGTTGTATTTGACCATGTAAGAAATATGCTTTTTGTAGAAATCGTTTTCATAAAGTAAAACTACGTATTGGTTGAAATGTGCACAACCAAAAGTCTGCAGTCTGTAGGTCGACAGTCGACCGGTATGACTTCTCAGTCGACCGACGTGACCTGACTGCTGTGTTCTCTAGTTTTTATTGAAATTTTGTTCTGAACAGCCGATTGAAGACTTTTACAGTCGACTGGTACCACTTAGAATTATTCTTAAAGATTATTGGATTTTTTTCGCTCTGGACAGTCGACCTATGATTTTTTACAGTTGACTGCTATACTTAGAATTATTTTCTTAAAGATATTAAATTTTCTCTGGACAGTCGACCTACGACCCTTTACAGTCGACTGCTATACTTAGATTATTTTCTTAAAACCATGGAATTTTCTTTCGGGACAGTCGACTTACACTTGTCTATAGTCGACTGATACTGATGTATTTTTATATTTTTGAATGTTTTTTCAAATAATTTATTCTCTAAATGTTTATAACCTATAACTTACTATTCTATACTTTACCTTCTACTGGACATATGTTTTCGAGTGGTTTAACTGAGCAATTTATGTTGGAAGATTGGTTTGGATATTGGGTGTGAGTCTCTAGAGGGTATGTGCGACCCTACTATACCGGCAGTTGAGATATTTATGTTTGGGCCTGTTGAGGCATTTTAGTTGATCAATTGTTGAGTTAAGTCCGGTGGGGTACACCAACTCTAGGAGATTCGTAAAGTAATTAAATAACCTAAATGATAAGGACAGGCACTAGTGGTGATATGATGAATGAGAACATGGGTTATGGACCTCAGTATGGCTTGCGGTGTGAGATAATCCCCGGAATTATCTAGGTGTGAGTGAAATAGTCTCCGGAATTACCTGTGGTGTGGTATTGATCTCCGAAATTATCGGGGTCGAGGCGATGCGCATGTGGTATTCGTGTGATGGAGTGCCATCGCTTGCGGTGTGGGGTATTCTCGAAGACTCCCAGGTGTGAGTGAAATAGTCTCCGGAATTATCTGTGGATAGAGATTGACCTCTGAAATTATCGGGGCGTGGGCTAATACTCACAATTTATCTTTATCTCGTAGTAGTCATCGTGTTAGGATTAGTTGCATAGCGGGGGATTAAACCCTACAATATGGAGACATTAAGGGCTTGCACCGGACCTATGAAGAGTGGGATGCATAGACTTCGACAAGTACGCATTAGAGAGTCAGCATATAGAATTGTGTTTTCTTGACTTGGTTTCAGGCATGTGTTTACCTGTTTTCTACACTTGACACTTAGTCTAGCTACACATGTTTTTCATGTTTCCTTGTTATTTCTTATTTCTTTTATTCTTGTCTCTAGTACGTGTAGTTTATGATTCCATGTTTCACATTTACTTATGTTGCTTGTTCTATGTCACTCACACATTTATGGCTGACCCCTTTAGTTTTTGGGGTTAGGGTTATCTCTAGCCTCATATTTTACAGGTGATTTCTTAAGGCTCGAATTTGGGTGCTTGAGTTCAATTGATATAGTGACTTATGTAATTTGTAAAAGAAAGTGTTGTAAAGAAAAGAGAATTGTAATTCAAGGTGTATTGTATTCCGCTGTGTTATGTAAATGATTATTATAATGAAAGTTGAAATAAAAATTATCTGTGTTTTTGGACTGTGTTTGCTGTTACATTGAAGTTGATGCTGGAAATTGTGCCACGTATTTCTAAGATATCATGTTGGAAATTCGGGGCTCGACATTACGTGTCGGGTGCAATTACATGGAGATCATGATGATGAAGGCAATCGTTTTTTTTATCGTTAAACGGTGGGTAAATCCCCCCGCATTTCATTAAAGAGAAATTAACAAAACATACAACCAAAAATAAGGCTTATGAAGTTCAGATCCCAATAGCTTGGGTTCTGGAACTCATACACCCCAACCAACAAACAAAAAAAATACAGCGAACTCTAGTCCTACTGATCGGCCGCCCCCGTTAGAGCAAATTTCTCATGCCAATTTGGGCTCATTCTCTCACTCAATCCCTCGCTTGTACACCGTTTATCCTCTCCAACTATCGTACACTCTCCCTCGTCGTCCCCAACAGTGACCCAAACGACAAGTGTAAGCACCATATGAGAGATACCACAGGCACTCCACCAATCTGACAACTCCATGTCAAGATTGAGTCCTCGTTCTCATTCCCTCACTTCACCCTCGATGACTATCACCGCAACCTTGCAACGTGGATAGACGTCGCACCTGACCCCTGCGAGCCCTCTGACCTGAAAGAAACCAAAGGCACCCCTCACTTTGACCAACAATGGTCAAAGTAGAGCCCAAACTATAAATTTGCCTGACACCAGACGCCCACATCAGCTAGGGCACATTTTACTGCTAACTGTAAATCGGTTGTAATTTGGATATTAGGGACGAATTTTGATTTAAGAAGCTTCTCACCGTTAACTCGAATTTCAACACTTGAATTGAAATTCAACTCTCCCCCCTACTACATCACTTCCCAGATCAAAATCGAATTTCAAAACCAATTTTGAAAATCGAAAATCTCCTTCACCCCGACTCTCTTCCCGACCTCCCCCACGTGCCTCCACGGCATTCCTGACTGCCCCAAGTTCGCCGAATGCCACCCGACACCGTTGCTTGGCAGCACTCCCGCTGCAAGCCCTGACGCAACCAACTCGAGCTCCGACTGTTCGTGCGTCGCCATCCCCGATGCCGCCAACGCATGTCAAAGACTCCCACAACCAATACCACGAACAACCCTTCCCAATTCGGAGACCGATCCCCTCCGACATTCGGATTCCACCAACCCTGGCCCGCTGCCCTAGTCCAACGACCACCTATGGCCGCCAACCCTAGCCACCAGATAACTGTCAACCCCATGGCTTACTAACGTACGCCGTTGCCCTTGCCCTGGTCACGCTCAACGAACCACTCCGCCAATCCGTAGGCGCGCTCGATGAACCCCGCCGTCGGCCCAAGCCACCCGGTAACGCCCGCCCTGGTCGCGCCAACCCTAGGCGCCCTCGACGAGCCCCAACTGATCTCCATCCTGCCCTCGACGAGCCCCAAAGGTTCTTCTGTTCATTTTTTGATGTAATAAAGAGGGGATGCCATTAAAGGCAGAAGCATTTACGTGTCATAGAGCAAGCAAGAATTTTTGGTGACTGCAACACGGCCTGCATCAATCACAATGAGGGATACACTACCTGAGGAGAATAACGTGGTGTCCAGCGAATCTACATGTGTGCATTTTTCTGCACTAATTAATGCTTCCGCCTATGGATTAACTTTTTTGTTGTTATTTATGTGTGAGCAATGTTTGTTCTGCTGAATTGAATTAGAGCTTCGTCTGTTTCAATTTGATGTCAAGCATATATAGATCCTCAAGTTATTTCAGGTATATGTACTTCTAAAATTTCCTAGTATGCATGTATTGTACTAAACATCATTACGAAAGCTAAAATGACAGAAGAAAGGACCAACAGGAAAACTAATTGGACCGTAAATTGATACCTTAGAATACTTAGTGGCGTGCGCTCACACTACCATATGCCTACATAAAAAGTGCAAATCACCGGTTTAGTAATAATTAGGATGATTTTTCACGGATATTATCTTGAAGTATATGTTGGGGTTTGTGGATCCAATACACGATAATGGGTTGAAGAAGATGGACGAGGAGAGTCGAAGTGGGAGCAATCAAGTCAAGAGTGGTTTGAAGTTACAGGCAGAGTTGCGGTCGACCGCACCCCAGGCAATGTACGGTCGACCATCTCGCTCACTGATTCAACCTTGTACACTTGAAGAGGCGATTGGTCGACCGCACAGTCGAAGGCATGAACCGGTCGACCGACTTGGCATTGCAGTGACCGTCCTGACGTTGTTTGATGAGCGGCTGAGATTAAAAGTTTAGAAAACCTACATATATTGTATTGTGTACGACTTTAGGGTTAAGTACAAAGAAAATAGAGATATACCAGCCGTCATTGAGAGAGAGGGAGATAGAGTGAAACCCTACACTTTGGGGGTGAGATCTTGAGAGATTTGTAAACATATTCTTCATATTTCTAGTGGAAATCGCAGGAGTACCTCTGCGCGGGGAAGTAGCCATTGTTTTGGGTGAACCTGAAAAAAATCCCTTGTATTCTTGTATGTTGATTTTGGTTGCTCTGTGTTCTCTTGTTTTGATTCTATTGTTCTTGCATATCGTCGTCGTTGTTGAGTTATTCCGCAGTTAAAATTCAACAAAGTGGTATTAGAGCTACAAGTTGGTAGTATTGATTGAGATCAGGGACAAAAGTAGAGTTAAGGAGTTCGATGGAATAGATTTCACAATATCAAAAATCCAAATGATTGCGTATCTCCGACAGAATGATCTAGATGATCCGTTGTTTGGTTTGAAGCCAGAAGGTGCGGAGGTCGATCCGGTTGCGTTAGCGGCTTGGAATAGATTGGATCAGAAAGTGCTTGGACAGATTCAATTGTCTCTGAGCAGGAAGGCGCTATTTCACATTGAGAAGGCAAGGACTGCGAAGGAGGTAATGGAGATATTGACATACATGTTTGAGAAGCCAAATGCAGTGAACCAGATTCTTCACCTTAAGAAGTTGGTTAACTTGAAGTTGTCAGAAAGGGGTTCGGTTGCTGAGCACATCAACAATTTCTGAATAGTTTACAATCAGATGGAATCATCGGGTTTAAAGTTTGAGAAAAGGCCACAATCGTTGTTGTTGCTATCCAGTCTTCCCAATAGTTACGGCACAGTAGAGCAGACTATTTCAAGCACCATGAATGATACGACAACCCCAAAGGATGTTATAAGCAGCATTATGAATGAGGATGCAAGGAGGAAAAGACATGGAGAGACTTCGGTGTCATATCCTAGCAATGTCGCGCTGTCAGTTGATAACCGTGGTAGAAGTAACAACAGAGGGAAGTCACAAAGCAAGAATCACAGGTCCAAGTCATGAACAGGACATCGCAAAGGTGAGTGTTGGTATTGCAAAAAGGCAGGACACAGAAGAGACCAATGCGAGGAGTATAAGAAAGCACAAGTAGGATCACAGGTAGCCAATGTGGTCAGTATTGAACCCCATCTAGATGAATTGTGTTTATTTACTGTATTTAAAATTATGCAAGATGATTGGTATATAGACTCAGGTGCTTCTTATCATTGTACCCTCCATAAGGGATGTTTTTTAGGCTTACTGTCATGCCCCGCTTCCCAAAACTACTGAATGCAAGCACTTGACATGGCCCAGCGACTTGCGTCATCCATGAGCTATTATCGATTTAAATCAACAATATAAACAGGAAGTAATACAACCACACATGAAATAAAGGAGTAAACACATGAATAATAATACTTGAAATTTTAAGCATAAAATAACCAACATGAAATAAATCCAACATCTGGAATCAGCAACAATAATATTCGGGTCAAAAGCCCACAAATACAACAATGTTCAATTAGTAAAGTTCAAAAAGAAGGAGAAACAATGATTATTTAAACAGTGCAGCAACACAAGTCTTTCACCATTGTTATTGTCCTAGTCCATCAGGAAAATCTCCCTAAATACCTGTAAGTTGCTCATCTAAAAGAAAGGAAAAATGTCCTCAGAGAAAGTCGTGGATAACAAGTAGAGAAACAGAGAACAATGACAATAACGGTATAACGATGAATACAATGAACGATGAAATCAACAGTATTGAACAGTGACAATGCGATAATAGTACAATGTGCAATAACGATGATTTATAACAATAATAATAAACAATAACAATAATGGTAAACAATAACGATAACACTGTTCAATGAAGATGACAATATGCAATGCCAATGTGATGAAAATCTTAAGTATATTATTCATTTTTTTTATCCTAACTAATGCACGTACTACTGCATCCCATACTACAGGTTCCATGCATACAAACAATTTCGTTTAGACTAAGGTGGTAGATTCTATAGGTCATGTACTCGGCATAATATAACATTTCAATAATAACAAATCATGTAATGGATTATAGAGGTGACCCCGTCAATCCTTGATGTGGCACTTAGTTCCAGGTAATGAGTTCTAGAGGTAGCCCCCGTAGGTTCTAGAGGTGGCCCCATCAATCCTTGACGTGGAACTTAGTTCCATGTAATGAGTTCTACAGGTGGCCCCCGTCAATCCTTGACGTGACACTTAGTTCCATTTAATGTTAAAACATGGAAAACACGAGCCCCACTCTTCCGAGTACAGTCACTATATTATGAACTACCTTGGTCAACCCTTAACCCCAGCTAGATTAACATTCTTTATTCAATTATCATACGATAATGCGATTAATAAGGGAAACTCGAAAAGATGACAACACAGCCCTAAGATCATGTAATGTACTCTATACAATTAAATGCACCAAATATAACATTATAGATTCAATTGTATGTTATTAAAGATAGGAACTCAATTCTGGACAGCAGTAGGTTGCTGTACCAAAACCAGAATTTCTATTGCTACGAAATAGCAAATGTGGATCCGTCAGAAGGTCTAGAAACTAGACTCCTGCCCGGTTCCAATGCATATAAACAAGGTACATAAAAGTTGTGGCAACATGGGTCAAAATAACAAACTACACAGGATTTGTGTTCAGTCAGAACTTGTAAAATTGTGTTTATACATATGAAACATGACTGAAACTTTATTAATTAATTCCAGGAAAATTAGAGAATGTTCTCTAGTGTGTCTAGTATCATTATACAAAATTTCAAGTCATTATCGTACAGTTAGCATGGTTAAATTAATTATAAATCAGAGTGTGGCAGTAGTTTTTAGAATCTGGATTTGTACGACACAGTAGCAGTAAAACTGCGATATCTCACAAACCATAACTCGGAATTCAATTCCGTTAAAAGGATAATAAACTAGACATCTGGGGCTATATTTCATATTCAGCAAGTTATTAATTTTGACGACATTATCTAGGTCGAAATAGAATGGTAATGTTCAGGTTGGCAGTAAATTTCAGGGTTTCAACATGTTCTTTTTTAATAAAATGATTAAAAAGTTGTGAACGATGAGTTAGGGTTTAACAATCATAAATTACAACAAGCTATACCTATATGAACATGGTATTAAGATGTATAATTTCCATAATCTTACTAATCACAAATAACTAACACACTAACATCAATCATATAAACCATCAATACTAGTATGCAATCTATAATTGTTGTGAGATGTCATGACATAAAATACAATAATAGTCCATATTCCTATATTCAATAACTAACTATATGTATGCATGTACGATCTCTATACATTAGAGACAAAGATGGCACGAAGTCAAGGCTGCTATTTGGATTCGCTCGTGTAAAGTCGTAGTATCCCAACGATAGATAATAATAAGCAATATATGATAATCAATTTGGATCTACTTGCGGGATTCAATAAACATTCTTGAATATGATACAATAACTATTCGAATAGAAATAACTTGCCTTTAGGACGACGTTAGATTAATCCGAATATGCAAAGAATAACGGGATCGGAATCCCGGCGACAAGGCAACGAGCAAATGATCATGATAATCATGATCGAGCACGGATCTCGATGATCAAGATGGTGATCAAGATGAAGATCAAGCGAATTCAACGGCCGAGATCGAATATAAAATATTTAAGAATTAGAAGAGTACCAAGAGAGTAAATATACCATAATTGACAATTTGATGAATGAGAACAAAAAGTGGATCAAATGTTTAACTCACCAAGTAGAAGACGAACGAGACGATCGAGACGATCAAGGGCCGAGATCAAGTGTGATTAGTCAATCGGAAGGTTGAGATTGAAGATTAGGATCAGGATCAAGATGATGATCACGATTGTGATGATCAAAAGAGATCTGACGGTCGAGATCAAGATCAATCGAATGGTCCAGATCAGATGATGAAGATCCACACCCAATCAAACAGTAACGACGCTCTGGCTTCAACGGCGGGCGGCGACGCGGCGGGGACTGGTTGCGGGGGAGCGGGAGGGTGGCATGGCGGACAAGCAGTGTACAATAGGGACTGAAGGCACAGCGCGGGGAGCACGCTGCGGCTGCAGGCATCGGGGTTGAGCAGCGCAGCTGGCTGCTGCACTGGTTGCAGCATCGTCGAAAGGACAGGCCAGGGCTATCGCGGGGCGCTGTCGGGTGCTCTGGCTGAGTGACGGAACTCAGGCGAAGGAGAGGACGTTGGAGGATGGGGGTGCACAGCGGGTCGGGTGGCTTGCGGTCTGGTTGCAATCGTGACAGGAGAGGACGAGGACGATTGAGGGGAGATGGGTGCATGGAAGGATGAGGGAGAGAAGAAGACGAAGATCGGGATGAGAGGCAGCTAGGGTAAATAGCAGTAGGGGTAGGGTAAAACAGTATGGGGGGGTTTATATCAGATGGTATTGGGGTTGGGGTGTAACGGGTTAGAGTTAGGGCTTAATGGGGTTAGGGAATAGATTAGATAATGGGTCATTGGGTAGGATCCAATAGGAATTTGGGTAATGGATTTTGGGTTAAAAATCCAATAGGAAAACAATTAGGATTATAGGGTTTATAAAACATACATATATACATGTATATTATATCAAATTATGAATACGTATAAAATAGAGTATGATCGGCTCAAAATTAAATAATAATAATAATAATAATAATAATAATAATAATAATAATAATAATAATAATAATAATAATAATAATAATAATAATGATACTGCAAATAAAAACATTAACAAAAATAATACTAATAATAGTAATAATAATAATATATGTATATCAAAATCCAAATTCGAGTTTAACAGATTTATTAAAATGATCCAAATAATATATAATATAAATAGTAGATCAAATGGAAATAGAAATTAAAATTAAAATATACAATTATTCGAAATAAATAAAATTTTCGATTAGAAAATATTTTAATGGAGAATCTAAAACGAATTTAACACAAGGTAAATTATAATTAATCGAAATACGTAAAATATTCAGAAAATATTTATTTATGAAAGCAGGGGTTACAATTACAAGACATGTGATTTTGGTACCGTTTCAATTGGCAATGGGCATATATGTCCAGTTGTAGGTAGAGGTACAATGAGAGTGAAAACTCACAATGGTGGGCAATTGGTCTTGAATGACACAAGACATACTCCGAGCTTGAAGAAAAACTTGATCTCAACTAGCAAACTAGACAATGAATGGTTCACAACAACTTTTGGGCATGGAGAATGGAAGGTGACTACATGTGCCAGGTTGGTGGCAAAAGGAAAGCGTTGTGACACGTTGTACTTACTCAGAGGAGGTGATTCAAGTGATATCATTGCTACAACATCAGTAGGTAGTTCCTCTCCAATTCTATGGCATATCAGGTTGGGTCACATTGGTGAAAGGAGTGTCAAGAAGTTTTGTTCTAGGGATGTTTTGCCCGGACTAAAGAAGGTTGAGATTGATTTCTGTGAGAATTGTGTGATGGGTAAACAGAAGACAGTTAGCTTTCAGTTGGGTGGGTGTGAGAAGAAGCTTGGAAAGTTAGAGTTGGTACATACAGATGTGTGGGGTCGAGCTCAGGAATTCTCTTATGGTGGTAAGAGATACTTCGTCACATTCATCAATGATGCTACAAGAAAGGTTTGAGTTTATGCAATTCGTGAGAAATCAGAAGTATTTGAGGCATTCAGAGCTTGGAAGGTCAGGGTTGAGAATGAGACGGGTTGCAAGGTGAAAGCCTTAAAGTCAGACAACAGAGGTGAGTACACTAGCAAAGAGTTTGTTAACTATCTGGCAAAGGAAGGTATCAGAGGAATCAAGATAGTTCCTAAAACTCCACAGGAGAATGGTGTAGCAGAAAGGATGAACCGCACGATACTCGAAAGGGCGAGATGCATGAGACTTCATGCGTGTCTTCCGGTCTATTTTTGGGTAGTTACTGTGTATACAGCAGTGTACTTGATTAACCATTGCCCATCTAGTGTCCTTGATGGGGCCATTCCAGACGAACTATGGTCATGTAAAATTATCAATTATTCATATTTGAAATTTTATGGTTGTGTTGCATATGCACTAATTGACAGGGAATAAAGAAAGAAGTTGGATTCTAAGTTCAGGATGTGTGTATTCATTGTCTACGGTGGCGATCGGGATGGTTACAGACTTTGGGATTTTGTGGAACAAAGTCATTCGCAACAAGAATGTAGTGTTCAATGAAGAGGTCCTATACAAGGATAGAAACACTGGTCAAAACAGTACAACCAGTTCAGATTCAGATTGGGGTTCAGACTCAAATTCAGATTCAGATTTTGAAGGTTGTCCTAATGGAGGGGCTCTATAGTGCAGCATAAGGTACAGGTACCACAGGCAGCACAAGAGGCTCATGGTGAGCCTATTAGGAATGATCAGGTTATCCAAGATGAATAGGTACATCCAGAACAGTTCGAGGAACCTGAACCGGTCAGTAAATCGGTACCCAGATTGAGGAGATCGACATGAGTAAGGAGGCCAACCAAGGTATTTGATCCATCAGTTAGTATTGTTCACGAGCATTTCTGTAAACGGATTCAGGAGAGCCAGAGAACCATGAAGAGGCTTTGAGGGATGAGGCTCGAATTCAGTGGGAGTTAGCCATGAAGGACGAGATGAACTCCTTGGAACAGAACCAAACTTGGAAGTTGACCACGTTACCTGCAGGAAAACGCGCTCTTATGAATAAATGGATTTTCAAAGTCAAAGATGAGGCAGATGGCAGTAAGAGGTACAAGGCGAGGCATGTTGTGAAAGGATTCTCTCAAATAGAAGGTGTTGATTTTAGTGAGATCTATGCACCGGTTGTGAAGATGGCTTCAATTAGGGTTCTGCTTAGTATTTTGGCGGTTGAAGACTTGTACTTAGAGTAGTTGGATGTGAAGATAGCTTTTCTCCATGGTGATGTCGAAGAAGAGATGTACATGAAACAACCCACAGGTTTTGAAGCAAAAGGAAAAGAAAACATGGTGCGTCGATTAAAGAAGAGTCTTTATAGGCTCAAATAAGCACCGCGACAATGGTATTTGAAGTTTGATTGATTTAAGAGAGGAAGAGGTTTCAACATATGCGAAATAGATCATTGTGTGTATATTCGTAGATATGAAGACAAGATATAGTTACCTTGGCATTGTATGTAGACGATATGTTGTTAGTAGGTTCATGTATGGAGAAGATCAAGAAGTGAAGAAGATCAAGAAGTGAAGAAGATGCTAGCTTCGAAGTTTTCTATGAAGGACTTGGGTGAAGCAAAACAAATCCTCGGCATGAAGATTAGCAGAGACATGGAAAACAAAAAGATTTGGTTATCTCAAGCGGACTATGTGAAGAAGGTGTTGAAGAGATTCAATATGGATGGCGCGAGGCTAGCCACTTGTCCCTTGGCTGCTCACTTCAAGTCATCGATGGAATTCTTTCCTAAGACAGAGGCAGAGATGGAGGAAGTGGTTGGTATTCCTTATGCCTCAGCCATTGGGAGTTTGATGTATACGATGGTGTCTACAAGACCCGACATCGCACAAGCAGTGTGAATTGTCAGCCGTTACATGAAGAATCCAGGTAAACAACATTGGGATGCAGTAAAGTGGATTCTTAGATATCTAGCAGATACTTCAGATCACTCTGTTTTGGGAGAGATTCTTTGCATATACATGGTTATGTGGATGCGGATTTTTTGAACGATCGTGATGGTTGCAGAAGTACTACAGTGTATGTATTTACAGTTGGAGGAACAACTGTCGGTTGGGCTCCGCAGTTACAAAAGGTTGTAGCACAGTCAACCACGGAGTCAGAGTATATGGCACTTACAGAAGCGACGAAAGACATGTTATGGATTTCGGAGCTTATGAAAAAGTTGGGCAGGAAGCAACCCATATGTGAACTATGGTATGACAGTCAAAGTACAGTTTTATGGGCAAAAAACTCGGCATGTCACTCTAGGACTCGACACATTCAAATGAGTTATCATTTTATTAGAATGACGGTTGAGAATAAATGGTTGAAGCTAACTAAGATTTTTGGCACTAAGAATCCGGCGGACATGCTCACTAAGGTGGTGGATAGCAGGAAACATCAGTTTTGCTATACCGCTATCGGATTGTATCCAGGTTAATTGTTGAGGAGACTTGCAAAGGCACAGGCCTAGACTAGGCCAATGGAAGAATGAAGAACATATTAGAGACTTCGTGTATATGTCTCCAAGTGGGAGATTGTTGCGGTTTGTGGATTCAATACACGATAATGGGTTGAAGAAGATGGACGAGAAGGAGAGTCGAAGTGGGAGCAAGCAGGTCAAGAGTGGTTTGAAACTACATGCAGAGCTGCGGTCGACCGTGCGGCCGACCGCACCCCAGGCAATGTACGGTCGACCGCGCAGATGACCGTCTCGCTCACTGATTCAACCCTGTACACTTGAAGAGGCGACCGGTCAACCGCACAGTCGACGGACCTACACTTTGTTGGACCTTGCACAGTCGAAGGCATGAACCGGTCAACCGACTTGGTGTTGCGGTCGACCGTCCCGACGCTGTTTGATGAGCAGTTGAGATTGAAAGTTAAGAAAACCTATATAAATTGTATTGTGTACGATTTTAGGGTTAAGTGAAAAGAAAATTAGAGATCTACCAGTCGTCATTGAGAAAGAGGGAGATAGAGTGAAACCTGTAACACCCCGCAAAATAAAATGATTTATTTTGCATTACTAAATAATATTATATTGGTGAAGTTGACTATTTTCTTGAAATTGCAATTTTGCACGTGCAACAAACGTGCAGAGTTAGGATATTTTGAATTCTTAAAATTTTATGGTTTATGATTGATTTTACTTGTTTATTTATGATATTTTAAATTTCAGATTTATTTGAATTTATTTGACTATTGATGCGGTTTGTTTCTGGGAGACGTGTGGATGCACCAGGTGTGAGTTCTTACTCGATTTGTATTTGAAGGAGAAAGCTACTAGTCAGACGACCCTCGGTTGACCGGGCGGTTATTATTCACATTTAGGAGCAATAATCTTAATGCAATTAGGCATTTTAAAGCTCTATATGTGATATTTAACTCTTATTTTTTCTTTTCCATAGGAAATAGCCTAAAACAGAGAAACGAAGCAGATTCAGGACAATACACAGGAAATTGCAGATCATTAGTTGACTGGTCCATTACAGCAGGCGACTGCCCAGAGAAGTTGATTATCAACAGCCGACTTGTGTGATCAATTATGAAATCTTCAGAAATCTCGGCACAGTCGACTGGTTCGCTGGCAAGTCGACTGATAGGCGGCAGAGTTAAAAGATAAGATATTTGAAGATGCGTCCAAATCTAATCCAAATCAGAACAGAAAAGGAAGAATAGAAGAAAAGAGAAAGAAATAATACGCAGAGCAACGAGGGAGGAAATAAATAAAAGAAAAGGACTTTTCTATAAAAAGAAAAGTGCAAACCCTAATTCTCTAGCGGTGTTCTATAAATACCAACCAAGAAGCATTATTCGGGGCACGCACTACCACGCATCCTGAATCACCAAATTGCAGAGTTCCAGAGTCATCAACAAGAAGCACTTTATCAGCATCAAAGAAGAAGAAAGGAGATCAAGCATCAAGAAAAGAACGGCCGGTCGACTGGGTGACAGCCAGCCGACCTATCTGACCGAACTACATCAGTTTATTCCTTCTCTTTCTAATTCTTTTATGTTAACCATGTATTCGAACTTGTTGATTAATAAAAGTATTATTATGTGGAACTAATTTCATAGTTGGGTAGATTGAAGCCGTAGTTATGTAGTGCTATATTCTTCTGAATTCTTCTATTTTACTTATTGATTGAATCTGATTGAATTGATATAGATTTATGGTAATCAAACTTGTTCTCGAAGCTCTGAGAGCAGTCGACTGAGGTGACAGCCAGTCGACTGACGTACAGAACTTGAGAAATTCAAGTTTGCATTACCATCTATCTGAATCTGTTATATGAGCATATTGAGACGACCCGTATCTCGTGCCCGTAACTTGTAACAAGAGAATCTTTAGGGGTTCTTGGTTCAATCAACTTGAAGGATCTAGATCTGATACCAATTTCTAGAACTTCAAGTGTTTGTTCGTTTCCACTGATCTTATGTTTTCTTTAAGTACAACTTAGTAGATACCATGCTAAATACTTAAAGGGAGAAACGAATTAGAGTAGATACCATGCCTAATTCTTGGCTTAGGAAAACAGTACTTTAAGGAGTAGATACCATGCCCTTGAAGGGAACAAACATGAGTAATCAGAAGAAGTTCAGAAGGTGATTTAGCATTACTGACTATTGGTGGAAATCTAAACCCAACTACTCATAAACATTTGTGATTCAGCATTTCTTAATTTAGTTTTGATCTTTTTAGTCATTAGAACAACTCTTTATGATTTTTATTCTTTTTATTGGTTAGTAAGTTGAAATCTACAGTCTCTGTGGGATCGACCCTTGCTATTGCTACGCTTTTTCAAACGATTCGTGCACTTGCGAGGTTTATAATTTGTGTCTAGTTTTATCTATTTATTTAGGTAACTAGATTGCACAATAAGTTTTTGGCGCCGCTGCCGGGGATTGTTTAGTATTTTAACTTATAGATCAGTAGGAAGTTTTTATTTTCTTTCTTTTAATTTTATCACTAAGTATTTTTCTTTTAGGTTACAGGATTTTGGTGGATGCACGGAAGGAGATCACTTCGTCCAGAGCTACTACCAATTGACGCAGAAACAGAACGCACTTTGCACAGATTAGGTCGACTGACTTCGACCAACCAGTCGACTGCTGCACGAAACTAGTCGACTGCACAGAGACTCACTTCACGAGCAATAATGGCGGAAGAAGTAACCAATCGAGTACCAATGCAGGACAAGTTCACGCCAAAGAATATCGAGCAACCTTCCTGCATTGCGTATCAACCTAATGTAACAGGGAACATGCATCTATCTCCTCAGTTACTTAGTATGGTTCCCCACTTTAGTGGCAAACCTGACGAAGAGCCGCACTTACATCTGCAAGACTTCTTTGATCTTTGCAGGACACAAAGTGTCCAAGGGCTGACCCCTGAACAAATCAGGTTAATCTTGTTTCCTTTTTCCTTAAAACTTAACGCTAAACTATGGTATAATTCTTTGGAACCAGGATCAATAAACTCATGGGAGCAATTGGCGACAAAGTTCTTGAAAGAATTCTTTCCAGCCCAAAAGACCAAACAGCTGAAAAGGGAGATCCAACTCTTCCAACAAAAGGATGGAGATTTATTTTTCGAAGCATGGAAAGATTTCAAGAACAAACTTCTCAAATGTCCTACGCACAACATGCCTAAAGATGATCAGGTACAAGCTTTTTATGAAGGTTTAAACGATACTAACAAGGCAATTGTGGATTCAGCTTGCAACGGGATCTTAATGAGGAAAAGCGGTGAAGAGGCCATTGAACTATTTGAAGAACTCAGCGAGAATTCACAACAATTCTCAACAAGGAGGAGTCCTTCCAAAAAACAGGGAGTTTACGAAATTTCTAATAGCAATAACATTCAACTAGAAATGGTAAACATGAATAGGAAAATTGATATGCTTGTTAATGCAATGTCGATGATGGGTGGAGTTAAAAATCAAACAAACGAAATTTGTGCAATTTGTTCTCATGTAGATCATACCACTGATACATGTCCCATGTCTTCTTTCACAGATCAGGAGCATGCAAACTATGTTGGTCGAGGAGTGTTTCCACCAAAGAACAATCCATTCTCAAATACATACAACCCAGGATGGAGAAACCATCCAAACTTCTCCTGGAGCAATAATCAGAATAATCAAGGAACTCAATTCACACAAGGACATGCACGGAACTTCCAAATGGGAAGTGGGATTGATAGGCCAGTTCAAGAACAGAAGAAGTTGGATTTTGAATCCACTGTTCTTCAATTGCTCCAACAACAACATTAAACAACCAACCAGCAAGGGCAAGCAATTCAGAAGTTGGAAACACAGATTGGCCAAATTGCTAAAGAATTAAGCGAACGAAAGGTAGGGGAACTTCCATCACAAACTATACCAAACCCTGGAGGCCAAGAACATCTCAAATCAGTAACAACTCTCAGAAGTGGTAAGATAATTGACAACAAAGTTGGAGCACACACCGAAGAAACAGAAACTCAACCATCAAAAGTTGCGGGGGTTCCAACAAGGTAAGTGAAAAAGAAGGAACAATTCTGCCACCATTCCCTCAAAGGTTAGTCAAGCAAAAGAAAGAACAACATTTATTTGACATCTTTGAAACTCTCAGGAAGGTAGAAATTAATATCCCCCTACTTGATGCTATTAAACAAATTCCTTCTTATGCTAAATTTTTGAAAGAATGTTGCACTCACAAAAGAACATTTCAGGTTAGGGAGGATGTGGCTTTGACAGAAGAAGTGAGCACTGTCTTATTAAGAAAATTACCTCCCAAACTAAAAGACTCAGGTAGTTTTACCATTCTTTGCAGGATTGGTGAGCACTTCTTTGAGAAAGCGCTACTAGACTTGGGAGCAAGCATCAATCTTCTCCCGTACACCGTTTATGAAAAGCTAGGATTGGGGGAACTCCAACCAACATCCATCACCTTGCAATTGGCAGACCGTAGCATCAAAAGACCTAGAGGTATTTTAGAAGATGTCCTAGTTCAGGTAAACGATTTTATTTTGCCTGCTGATTTTGTTGTGTTAGACATGGAGGACTCTTCAATGCCATCATCTCTACCAATCATTTTAGGTAGGCCCTTTATGAGTACGGCTGATATAAAAATTTGTGTTAAAAATGGTACTATAAGCATGAAAATAAATGGAGAGAATGTTGAATTTAAAATGTTTGATACATTAAAATTACCACATGATGATCATGAATGCTATAATGTTGATGTGGTACAGGAGATTGTTGATCAAACATTTCAGGTACATAGCATTGAACCACTACAAGCCACGATTACACAATCTCTAACTTCATCTAATGTTGAACAGGAGTACGATGACTGGGAGATTGCAGAGACAATACACCACCTTGAAACTCCAAAGTCATACTCAGGTAAGTGTGCACCTGTGTTTGAAAAATTGGTGACTGATGACATTTTTGTTTCTGCAGACAAGTCGACTGGCGGAAGAGACAAGTCGACCGGTGGACATGATGAGTCGACTGACCCGGCTACATCTAGGAATCAGTCGACTGCACCAAGACTTTCAGACGAAGAGCTCAAGCAGTTGCCTGACCATTTGAAACATGTATATTTGGGCGAGAACCAGACGCTACCAGTGATAATTGCTGCGAACTTAAGTGCACAGGAAAAAGATAAGTTGCTGAGGGTACTACGAGAACACATAGGTGCAATAGGATGGACCATTGCAGATATCAAGGGAATAAGTCCATCCAAATGCATGCATAGAATCCTCCTTGAAAATAACGCAAAACCAAGCCGGGAGGCACAGAGAAGGCTGAACCCACACATGAAAGAAGTTGTAAGAGCAGAGATTCTGAAGCTGCTAGATGTTGGCATCATCTACCCCATCTCAGATAGCAAATGGGTAAGTCCTATACACGTGGTGCCTAAGAAAAGTGGAGTCACAGTGGTGAAGAATGAAGAGAATGAGCTTATCCCTACAAGAGTGACCACAGGATGGAGGGTATGCATTGACTACAGGAAGCTCAATAACGAAACCAGGAAAGATCACTTCCCTCTTCCTTTTATTGATCAAATGTTAGAAAGATTAGCAGGATATAGTCATTATTGTTTTTTAGATGGTTATAGTGGCTATAATCAAATTGCTATTGCTCCAGAAGATCAAGAAAAAACCACTTTTACATGTCCTTTTGGTACTTTTGCATACAGGAGGATGCCCTTTGGATTGTGCAATGCACCAGCTACATTTCAGAGATGCATGATGAGTATATTTTCAGACATGGTGGAAAGGTTTATCGAGGTATTTATGGATGATTTTAGTGTTTTTGGATCTTGTTTTGATGAATGCCTTAATCATTTGCAGCTTGTGCTTAAAAGATGTGAAGAATGCAATCTAGTGCTGAATTGGGAAAAGTGCCATTTTATGGTACAACAAGGTATTGTGTTGGGACATGTAGTGTCAAAAAGAGGCATAGAGGTAGACAAGGCAAAAATTGACATCATATCAAAACTACCTCCCCCTACTACAGTCAAGGGTGTTAGGAGTTTTCTTGGACATGCAGGATTCTATAGAAGATTTATCAAAGATTTCTCAAAAATCTCCAAACCCCTTTATGATTTGTTAGCTAAGGATGTTGAGTTTGCATGGACAGAAGAGTGCACAAATGCTTTCATTACATTAAAAAATCTTCTCACTTCTGCACCTATAGTCATGGCACCAGATTGGAGTCATCCTTTCGAGCTCATGTGTGATGCAAGTGATTATGCCTTAGGAGCTGTGTTAGGTCAAAGAATCAATAAGAAACCCCATGTTGTTTACTATGCTTCTCGAACTCTAAACGATGCACAGCTAAATTATTCCACTACTGAAAAAGAAATGTTAGCTGTTATTTTTGCTATAGAGAAGTTTAGATCATATTTAATTAGTTCTAAAGTTATTGTTTTCACTGACCACGCTGCTTTGAGATATTTGTTTGCTAAAAAGGATGCGAAGCCTAGGTTGATCAGATGGGTGCTGTTGCTTCAAGAATTCGATCTTGAGATTAGAGACAAGAAAGGAAGTGACAATGTTGTTGCAGATCACATGTCCAGACTACTGCATGAGGAAGAAAGAATTCTCCCACTTAATGAAAATTTCCCAGATGAACATCTATTTGAAATAAACATATCCTCTGGACAGTCGACTGGTAACAGGACCAGTCGACTGGTATCTCACTGCTCATCTTTTCCATGGTTTGCAGATATTGTAAATTATCTCACTGCTCATGTTTTCCCTCCAGGTGTGACAAGTCAGGAGAGAAAGAGACTGGTGGCTATGTGCAAGCATTACTATTGGGATGATCCTTATTTGTTCAAATTTTGCACTGATCAAATTATAAGAAGATGTGTGGCAGATGAAGAGCAATTGAGTATTCTACAACATTGCCACCAATATGCATGTGGAGGACATTTTGGACCAAAAAGAACAGCACTTAAGGTATTACAATCTGGATTTTATTGGCCTAAAGTATTCAAAGATGCTTTTTCTTTTTGCAGGACTTGTGACAAATGCCAAAGGACAGGCAATATCTCTTCTAGGAATCAAATGCCACTGCAAAACATCCAAGTAATAGAGCTTTTTGATGTTTGGGGAATCGACTTCATGGGCCCCTTTCCTAACTCATTTGGTTATTTATATATTCTTGTGGGTGTGGATTATGTGTCTAAATGGGTCGAGGCTGTCCCCTCAAAAACTAATGATCACAAAGTTGTTGTCAAGTTTTTGCAGGAGAACATTTTCACTAGATTTGGTACACCACGGGCAATAATTAGCGATGGAGGGAGCCACTTCAATAACTTTCCATTTGCTTCTTTGATGAAGAAATATGGTATCACACATAGAGTGGGCACCCCATATCACCCTCAAACTAGTGGGCAGGTGGAGATTAGCAATAGAGAAATCAAGAGCATTCTGGAAAAGACAGTCAACACAAGGAGGAAGGATTGGTCGCTGCGCTTGAACGATGCATTGTGGGCCTACAGAACCGCATACAAAACACCTATCGGCATGTCACCATACCGGTTGGTCTTTGGAAAAGCCTGTCATCTACCAGTGGAGTTGGAACACAGAGCCTATTGGGCCATCAAAAGATTCAATTTTGATATGCAACAAGCAGGGGAAAAAAGAAGGTTGCAACTTAATGAGCTTGAAGAGTTGAGGCACGACGCATATGAAAATGCAAAACTGTACAAGGAAAGGACCAAGTTGTACCATGACAAACAGCTAGCACGAAAGGAGTTTCATGAAGGACAGAAGGTATTGATCTACAACTCAAGATTGAGACTCTTTCCAGGCAAGCTTATGTCAAGATGGTATGGGCCATACATTGTTACAAAAGTCTTTCCACATGGCGCGTTGGAGGTCCATAGCCAAGAGAAAAATCAAACATTCAAGGTAAATGGACATAGGGCGAAGCCTTACATGGAGATGAGTCTAGAGCCGCAAGAGGAAGAAGTGAATCTCCAAACCATTCAATACATGGCATGACCTCATCAAGTCTAGCTGAAGACAGAAAACACAACGCTTATTGGGAGGCAACCCAATTTTTCAGGGGAGTATTTACACTTTTCCTTCATTTCTTATATTTTATTTTTATTTCTTTTCGCTATTTTCATCTTTTATTTTCAGTCTCTCCTTACTAGATGGTAACACATGCCTATTTATTTTAAATTTTGTGCGAACATTGAGGACAATGTTCCATCTAAGTTTGGGGGTATTTTATTAGGGGTATTTAGTTATGTGGAGTCTTTTGAATTTTTCTTTTAGGATAAACAATTTCTTATAAAGTAAGAGGAAGGATACTTATTTACTTTAGGATTGTTGAGTTTCAGAATTCCCTACAAAATTGTATAAGTCATGCGATTATACATAATAAACAATTATGGTGCTTTTTCTAGTAATTATTCCCTTTGATTTAGTCCTAAATCGAGTTTAAGTAAATAGAGACATAAAATGTATATATATATTTGAATAAAGTCAATCTACTCCAATGTTTTAAGTGCTTAGTAACTAGGGGTATTCATCACCAATGTTTACCTTTACGTCAAACGGCAACTTGAAATATGAGTATGCAAAGCACTTTAAAGTTTGTGACTTGTTGAGTAACCGGGTGGATTCATCATAAATGTTTTGCATTCGCGTAAAAAGGCAAGTGACAACTTTAGAGAAACAAAAAAAAAAAAAAAAAAACACTCTAGTTTGCTACTCGGTTTGTAGTAGAGAAAAGGGGATAATCACAGATTGAGTAGTTGCATACTATAACTACATTAGTTGCATGACAAATATGATTGGGTTTGGGGATTATGACTAAACAATTGCACTAGAGAAAGTGGGTATGTTTAATTTTACTTTATCTGAAATTGTTTATAGTTTAATATGTTGATGCTCACATAATAAGAATTCTTGGCTGAGAGTACTATCATTTTTCCCCTTGTTCATAAATTCACTTTTTGCTTGAGGACAAGCAAAAGCTAAGCTTGGGGGTATTTGATGAACACAATATTATTCACATTTAGGAGCAATAATCTTAATGCAATTAGGCATTTTAAAGCTCTATATGTGATATTTAACTCTTATTTTCTCTTTTCCATAGGAAATAGCCTAAAACAGAGAAACGAAGCAGATTCAGGACGATACACAGGAAATTGCAGATCATTAGTCGACTGGTCCATTACAGCAGGCGACTGCCCAGAGAAGTTGATTATCAACAGCCGACTTGTGTAATCAATTATGAAATCTTCAGAAACACTACAAAAGAAAGTAGATTTCCCGGTGCTTTTTGACGTCTTTACCGGCATTTTTTTACGCCGGTGAAACTTTCACCGGCGTTTACAATAGCGCCGGTCCAAATGCCGCCGAAGCGGGCGTCGCTGAAACGAAGGGGTCTACACCGGCGGTTTTGATGGACGCCGGTCAATGTTAGAACTACACCGGCGGTCATAAAACGCCGGTGTATGTCGGTCTCTGAGTGCCGTTCTTGTGCACCTATATACATTCACCGGCGGTCGTAAACCGCCGGTATTTATCCATTCACCGGCGTTTATTAAAACGCCGGTGTAGAACGAAAGTATACCGGCGGTCAAGGAGCACCGGTGTATGTGCGTTTATGAGTGCCTGGTTTTCCCTATTTACGAACACCGGCGCGACCAAAAAACGCCGGTGTAGTTATATACGCCGACGTTTATAAAACGCCGGTGTACGTGTGTTCCGTTACAGCTGACAACATTCACCGGCGTGCGTTGAAACGCCGGTGTATCAAACAATCCAACAATTAGAATAGATAGACCGGCGTTTTTTAAAACGCCGTTCTGGCTATGCCCGTTTATTTTTGATACTCCGCTTTTCCATTCGATTTCAATTCACAGTTTCATTTACAAAACCTGTAAACTAATTCTCACAACTTATTCAGTCAATTTCGTTGCATATTACTGTGCAAACCACAACCAAACACAAGAATAATTAAAGATAATCAAGTTTCACACGTGTCATATCAACGTCCAAATTCATTGATTAATTAACAGTGTCATAATTAACAAATTAATATAGAGACTAACATCCCAAATATCCAAACAAACCAGTCTGACAAATATCCAAAATATCCCAAATTAAAAGTCTGACATAACTCTCATAAAAAAAACCAGTCTGACATAACAACAGCAAGGAGGAGGACATAAGAACAACAACCATACAGCAAGGAGGACATAAGAACAGCAAGGAGGACCGCAGATTCATACCCCTCGAGTAGCTTCAGCTCTGATCATCAGAATTTCCTTCATCTTGACGACCGCTCTGTGAAAAAAAAAACAATAGTTTAATTGAACAGTAGACCACAATACAGAATATACATATTTTTTGAACTTGCAAAAAGAACTACCTGTATCTTAAATTATAAGATCAAAGTGCCAACTGCAAATGGAATTGTTAATGATATATACAGAGGTAAAATAATTACATTGCAATGCTAAAAATCTAGTACTTAATTTTGTTTTTAAATATATCTAAAATAGCAAAACAAATGAAAATTCAGTATCTAACTTGAAACCTTTATATTCTCCTCTGATTGGGAATATCCACTATCTAAAACAGTAAAACAAATGAAAATTCAGTATCTAAGCATGTCCTTCATGGATTGTTCAGACAATCCATGAAACTGTCATCGTGGACAGAAACCAAATATAAGAAAAATAAGAAAAATAAGATAGGGCTCATATCAAGTGTATTTTTAGGAAACTGTCATCGTGGAAGGAAACCAAATATATATAGAAGCCAGAAATGGAAACAGAAAGAAGAAAGGTAGAGACTTTGGATACACCAGGCTAACATAGCGGCATTTTCCTCATCTCTCTCTCATCCCTTGTTTCCCTTCAGCACACGAACACAAAGAGACATCAGCAACATCAGTAAGAGCGACAAGAACAACAATAATAATAAATTATTATGAACAAGATGTCTCTATATGGGTTTCCAGATCTCCACTCGAGCCCACACTTTCTAATCACAGTCCAATTAAGAACATAGACAACATCCACTAAACAATCCAATCATAGCCCAGTCAAAATTTGTCATCCTGGATCTTAATGAAATAAGCTTCATTAACAGTGAAAGAAAATGAGGATGCTAGCAGCATACTTAGTTTGGAAGTGAACCCATTTTTTGTTCAAAAATCATGCCAAAGATGGCAATCAGCTTTATTAACAGTATCTGAAAATGAAAATTTCTCCATTATCTGAGCTTATATGTTGCTCTACTAATTCACTGTGCCCAACTAAATCTAAAACCCAATTGTTGTGCGTATCCGGAGGATTTTGGCATACGTACCTATAGCATCCTCAGTTCACAGTGAACCCGTTTTGGTCAAAAAAACATGCCAAGATCACAATCAGATGCATGAAAATAAGCTTCACTAACAACAAAAGAAGAAACTGGGGATGCTATGCAGCATACTTAGTTTGGAAGTGAACCCATTTTGTGTTAAAAAAACCATGCCAAAGATTACAATCAGGTTACATTAACAGTATCTGAAAATGAAAATTTCTCCATTATCTGAGCTTATATGTTGCTCTACTACTTTTTTAGCCCAACTATATCGCAAAACCCAAGTATTGTGCATATCCGGCCGGAGGATTTTGGCATACGTACCTATATACCATCCTCAGTTCACAGCGAACCCATTTTTGGTATAAAAACAAACATGCCAAGAAGACAATCAGGTGGATGAAATCAGCTTCACTAACAGTTAAGTGAAAATGGGACCAAAAAATAGCTTAAGAAGACCATCAGGTTTGTGAAATAAGCTTCACTAACAGTGAAAGAAACTGGGGATGCTATGCAGCATACTTAGTTTGGAAGTGAACCCATTTTGTGTTTAAAAAATCATGCCAAAGATTGCAATCAGGTTACTTTAACAGTATCTGAAAATGAAAATTTCCCATTATCTGATCTTATATGTTGCTCTACTACTTCTTTAGCCCAACTAAATCTAAAATCCAATTGTTGTGCATATCCGGCCGGAGGATTTTGACATACATACCTATATAATATCCTCAGTTCACAGTGAACCCATTTTTGGTATAAAAACAAACATGCCAAGAAGAAAATCAGGTGCTTCAAATCAGCTTCACTAACAGTTAAGTGAAAATGGGACCATAAAATAGCTTAAGAAGACCATCAGGTTTGTGAAATAAGCTTCACTAACAGTGAAAGAAACTGGGGATGCTATGCAGCATACTTAGTTTGGAAGTGAACCCATTTTGTGTTAAACAATCATGCCACATTAACAGTATCTGAAAATGAAAAAATTTTCATTATCTGAGCTTATATGTTGCTCTTCTACTTTTTTAGCCCAACTATATCGCAAAATCCAATTGTTGTGCATATCCGGCCGGAGGATTTTGGCATACGTACCTATATACCATCCCCAGTTCACAGTGAACCCATTTTTGGTATAAAAACAAACATGCCAAGAAGACAATCAGGTGGATGAAATCAGCTTCACTAACAGTTAAGTGAAAATGGGACCAAAAAATAGCTTAAGAAGACCATCAGGTTTGTGAAATAAGCTTCACTAACAGTGAAAGAAACTGGGAATGCTATGCAGCATACTTAGTTTGGAAATGAACCCATTTTGTGTTTAAAAATCATGCCAAAGATTGCAATCAGGTTACTTTAACAGTATCTGAAAATGAAAATTTCCCATTATCTGATCTTATATGTTGCTCTACTACTTCTTTAGCCCAACTATATCGCAAAACCCAAGTGTTGTGCATATCCGGCCGGAGGATTTTGGCATATGTACCTATATACCATCCTCAGTTCACAGTGAACCCATTTTTGGTATAAAAACAAACATGCCAAGAAGACAATCAGGTGGATGAAATCAGCTTCACTAACAGTTAAGTGAAAATGGGACCAAAAAATAGCTTAAGAAGACCATCAGGTTTGTGAAATAAGCTTCACTAACAGTGAAAGAAACTGGGGATGCTATGCAGCATACTTAGTTTGGAAGTGAACCCATTTTGTGTTTAAAAAATCATGCCACATTAACAGTATCTGAAAATGAAAAAATTTTCATTATCTGAGCTTATATGTTGCTCTACTACTTTTTTAGCCCAACTATATCGCAAAACCCAAGTGTTGTGCATATCCGGCCGGAGGATTTTGGCATACGTACCTATATACCATCCCCAGTTCACAGTGAACCCATTTTTGGTATAAAAACAAACATGCCAAGAAGACAATCAGGTGCATGAAATCAGCTTCACTAACAGTTAAGTGAAAATGGGACCATAAAATAGCTTAAGAAGACCATCAGGTTTGTGAAATAAGCTTCACTAACAGTGAAAGAAACTGGGGATGCTATGCAGCATACTTAGTTTGGAAGTGAACCCATTTTGTGTTTAAAAAACCATGCCAAAGATTGCAATCATGCCACATTAACAGTATCTGAAAATGAAAAAATTTTCATTATTTGAGCTTATATGTTGCTCTACTACTTTTTTAGCCCAACTATATCGCCAAGTGTTGTGCATATCCGGCCGGAGGATTTTGGCATACGTACCTATATACCATCCCCAGTTCACAGTGAACCCATTTTTGGTATAAAAACAAACATGCCAAGAAGACAATCAGGTGCTTGAAATCAGCTTCACTAACAGTTAAGTGAAAATGGGACCAAAAAATAGCTTAAGAAGACCATCAGGTTTGTGAAATAAGCTTCACTAACAGTGAAAGAAACTGGGGATGCTATGCAGCATACTTAGTTTGGAAGTGAACCCATTTTGTGTTAAAAAAACCATGCCAAAGATTGCAATCATGCCACATTAACAGTATCTGAAAATGAAAAAATTTTCATTATCTGAGCTTATATGTTGCTCTACTACTTTTTTAGCCCAACTATATCGCAAAACCCAATTGTTTTTGCCCAATTGGGTTTTGAATGGAGATTGTAGTCATAGATCAATTCTTCATGGAAGAAAAATACGAATAGGGCTCATAGCAAATGTAGTTTTAACTGGAATTGTCATCGTGGAAGGAAACCAAATATAGAAGCCAGAAAGAGGAATGGTAGAGAATGAGGATACACCAGGCTAACATAGCGGCATTTTCCTCATCTCTCTCTCATCCCTTCTTTCCCTTCAGCACACGAACACATAGAGACATCAGGAACAACAGCAAGAGCGACAAGAACAACAATAATAATAAATTAGTATGAACAAGATGTCTCTATATGGGTTTCCAGATCTCCACTCCAACTCGTCTCTTTCTAATCACAGCCCAATTAAGAACAATTGTTCACAGTCACTGTTAAAGAAACATATATGCTCAGATTATGGAAATTTTCATTTTCAGATACTGTTAAAGAAGCTGATTTCATGCATCTGATTGCTATCTTTGGCATGATTTTTTAGCCAAAATGGGTTCACTTCCAAACTAAGTATGCTGCATAGCATCCCCAGTTTCTTTCACTGTTAGTGAAGCTTATTTCACAAACCTGATGGTCTTCTTAAGCTATTTTTTGGTCCCATTTTCACATCCTCCAAATCAGTACAACAACACGGCTGAACAATCCTTGTTTGCAGGTCATACAATGTCATCTATACCAGGTTATGTGCCAAAGTGGGGTTGGGCATACGATGCAAGGCCGACAAGTATTAGTTGTTTGTGAGTACGCAATAGGGTGCAGCTATGAACATGGGCTCATATCAAGTGTAGTATTACGGACTGTCATCGTGGAAGGAAATCAATTTAATATAGAAGCCATATATGGAGCCAGAAAGAGGGATGGTAGAGAATGAGGATACACCATGCTAACATAGCGGCATTTTCCTCATCTCTCTCTCATCCCTTCATTCTCTTCAACACACGCACACAAAGAGACATCAGCAACAACAGCAAGAGGGGGTTGGTCCAACAATAACTGTAGATTATAATAAACGAGATGTCTCTATTTGGGTTTCCAGATCTCCACTCCAGCCCTTTCTTTCTAATCACAGCCCACTTAAGAAACATAGACGAAATGCTTATAGACGATAGCCACAATGCAGACTCACAAACACTAGTACGTGTCTTTCATGCATTCAAGTAACATAATCTCTTTAAAAATACCAATTTTAAGACTTACCGATATTTTTTGACAGTGGACGGCGTGCTACCCTCACTCTCATATGTTTGATTGCCACTATTATTTAGTGGTTGCTCATCCCCATGCCTCTCGTTGCCATCATTTATATTTACCCTCTTTCCACGCCTCGGCATGTTGTACCTGTCAAGGATTCGATAACTTCCTTAGATATGCAAATTTAAATAATAACATGTTGATAATAACTATCATAAAATTTGTACTTTAGTAGGATTAACAAACCAACATAATTGTAAAAAAATTAAAAAAATTAGATTTGTAACAGATTAAATTACAACGGTAGTTTGGTTCAAATGACACTAAGCATAGTTTAATGTAAATAATACCAAGCAGTAGAAAATAGAAAGATAATTAAACCAGTGTATTAAATTCACAATGAACATATTCGAAATTACAGACATAATATTACAACAAGATTTAAGACATAAAATTACAGACATATAATAAACCCAATTGAAAATCATGTAAACTACAATACGACATCTTCCAGTACATCGCCCTCTTCTCCATCCTTGCGGAGCCAAGTCCCGCAAATTCCAACATCGGTTGTGTTTACATCAAACACAGGAAACTCAGAAGCAATGTAACTGTTCATGTCTTCACCGTCTTCATCGTCTGAAGTATCGCCCAGTTGGAATACATCTCTTGGTTGCATAGGGATAGCCACATACGATTTTGGCAGGGTTGGATCTTCAATGTAGAACACTTGTTGCACTTGGGATGGAAACACAAATGGCTCATGGCTAATGTGTGTACCGATGTGAATCAATTTTGAGAAGTTTACAACTGTGAAGCCAAGCTTGTCCTTGTTGTTAGCAAAATTCCTATCAAACTCAGCTCAATCCCCACGAAATAAGACAACACGGAAATGGCCAAAATAATTCAACTCAATGATATCCGTGAGCACTCCATAGTAGTCGAGATCTCCATCTACAGGCCTCGTGTCCGATTTGGAAGCATAACTTCTAGTCTTAGACGTCACTACCATTCCACTATTTTGAGACTTCAAATTACATTCACGATCCTTAGTACGAAATCTAAAACCATGGAATATGTATCCTCCGTATCTTTTGACCATCTGATAGGGACCTTTGGCAAGTACTTGTATTTCAGATGATGCACCTTCAGGACCCAAAGAATGTACCTATTAATTTTGCGCAAATCGTATCAACACCATAGAAAATGTAGATATAATAAAGATTAACTTGCATAACTGTAATTCACCTACATGAGATTCAAACCACTTATGAAATTTTTCATTCATCAGCTTGTTTTGTTCACGTAGTGGTAGTCTTCTTGGTCTTGCCCTTCGTTTGATGTCCCTGACAAATTCGCTAAAAAACAAGCAATTGAAATTAGGAATAACAAAAGTATCAAAAATATCGAACTCCGCGGTTTTCACTGTATTCGATTTAAATTCAAAAGCAACTTACTTTCGAAATGGTTCCACTGATGCATGATGGTCTAGCACATATCGATGTGCCTGTTCCCACGCTAAGCTATCGAGCTCAAATGCATCAACTTTACCAACAGTAGTGCCAGCGGTATCCAAAAGATATTGCGCACCATCAAGGTTGGAAATGTCTGGATTTCTACGTGGTCTACTGGAAGATGTCTCCACACCAGGCAAATACCTGGAAAAAAAATGTGAGCACTCCTCTGATAGATATCCCTGGGCTATTGACCTTTCAGGATATGCTCTATTTTTCACATAACCCTTTAGCCGGTATAGGTACCTGAACATGTACAATTAATAAACTAGAGCGGATTAGGGGATTAAAAGAAATAAGCTTTTGAAAATTCAATTTCGTAAGATGAATGAATTATTTTACCTCTCAATGGGGTACATCCGCCGATAGTGAACAGGACCGCCGATTCTGGCTTCACCAGCAAGGTGGATTATCAAGTGAATCATAATAGTGAAGAACGATGGAGGAAATATCATCTCCATTTTACTAAGTGTCAATGCCGCCTGCTGCTCCAATTGGTCCAGATCTTCAACACGAAGCATTCTTGAGCAAATACCTTTATATATGCTACAAAGATCTTTCAGGACAGTAGTGACTTGCTCACACATTGAAGACCTTAGGGCCACAGGAAGGAGATCCTGCATTAGGATGTGGTAGTCGTGTGACTTTAGACCCTGAAGCCTCTACTCTTTAAAGTTGACACATCTTGCCATGTTAGAAGAATAGCCATCGGGGACTTTAAGTTCAAGTAGTACTTTGCAAAACAACTCCAACTCCGGATTTTGACATTGAATAGATTGCAGGAGGTAGGAGTACTTTCTCGTTCGGCAATTCTTCTGGGTGCAACTCATGTCGGATGCCCATTGACTTCAAATCAAGTCGGCTCTTGAGATTGTCCTTTGTCTTCCGATCATCTCCCATAATTGTTCCTATACAATTCTCACCAATATTTTTTCCGATATGCATCACATCTAAATTATGTCGCAGTAAGTTGAATTCCCAATACGGCAACTTGAAGAAAATACTCTTCTTCTTCCATGCACCTAAACTCGTCAAGTTTTGATCCTCATCTTCGCCATATAGATCGGTCTCCTCACCTTGCTCCGGCCTTGCCCTTTTCTTGCCCTTTGTCCTGACTTCTGGTTCTTTTTCATATTTGAATTGATGACCATCTACCCGCCTCAAAATATCTGAACCAGAAGAAGACCCAGGAGCATGTTCCCACTCGTCGGTGCCATCAAATGTCGCTGCCTCTGCCCGAAATATATGTGTGTCAGGCAACCATCTCCTATGACCCATATAGCAAAACTTTCTGCCATTGTACAACCACCTTGAACTAGTTTGGTCAGCACAACATGGACATGCATAACGTCCTTTAGTACTATATCCAGATAAATTTGCATATGCTGGAAAATCATTGATTGTCCAAGACAACACGGCACGAAGAGAAAATGTTTCTTTAGCCACAGCATCATAGGTTGGAACACCCACCCACAACTTCTGAAGTTCATCTATTAACGGTTGTAGGTACACATCTATATCATTTCCAGGACCTTTCGGTCCAGGAACTATCATGGACAAAATAAATGAGGACTGCTTCATGCATTTCCAAGGCGGCAAATTGTATGGTATCAACACAACCAGTCATATACTGTATGTACTACTCATTTGCCTGAAAGGGTTGAAACCATCACTAGCTAGTCCAAGTCTCACATTTTGAGGATCTTCCGCAAAATCAGGATATCTTTCATCAAAATTTTTCCAAGATTGAGAATCAGCAGGATGTCTAAGAATCCCATCATTAGTGCGACCTTCAGCATGCCATTTCATATCAGAAGAAGTTTTCGTAGACATAAACAACCTTTGTAGCCTAGGAATCAGAGGAAAGTAACGCAATGTTTTGGCAGGCTTCTTTTTCCTACTTCGCTTAGTAGATCCACTGGCTCCCTCGTCTTGATTTGGTCTTTCTTTCCATTTCAAAGAACCACACACTTCGCAATTCTCCAGACTTTCCTTACCACTCGTGAAAAGCATACAGTCATTTGGACATGCTGTTATCTTCTCATATCCTAGATCGAGAGAACTTAGGAATTTTTTGATTTTATAGGCTGAGTTTGGAATACAGATTTTTGGAAATGCTTCATTCAACAATTCAAGTAGCATAGTGAAGGACTTAGCAGACCACCCATTTAAACATTTAATCTGAAATAGTCTGACAATGAATGAGAACTTAGAAAATTTGGTGCAGTCGCGGTACAACGGAGTACTAGCATCTTCAAGTAACTTAGCGAAGGATTCTTGCTGCTTATTATTTTCAGGGGTGGGGCCAGACATTTTCTCGTCCACCCCACCACCAATCTGGTTTGTTTCTGTTGACTCATTGTGAACTTCGGTTGTTGGGTCATTGGTGTGGAAAGGAACATTATGAATCCCCATGGCATCTTGTAACAAAGCATGCATCTCATCGGGAACGCTTAAGTCTTCGTTCACTAAGGGCTCAGCTTCATTTTCTAATACAACCGGACGAACAGGAGCTGCCGTATGATCCTCTCCATGACAAAACCACCTTGTGTACCCTTGAAGAAAACCGTTGACAGCCAAGTGTGTATGTACTACGTCACATGTCCTCAGCATACAATTTGTACAGCGGAGGCATGGACAAAGGATTAGGTTGGGATCACGGGAATGTCGTTTGGCAAAGATAATAAAATCTTTAATACCATCACGGTACTCCTTGGATAATCGTGGTTTACTAATCCAACTTCTATCCATTATATCAATAGCACACAGTCTGAAATTAAAATTTGATATATTAAATAGTAATAACAGTAAAAGGCATTTTGTATATTAAATTTCACCTATTTGAAAACCATCCCTAGCTGCAAATAAATAAACGATATAATCTTTAACTGTAAAATAAAGAAATTGTGGCTCCAAAAAATGTACAAAAAAAAACTACATCTTAACACAATCTACTCTATTCACCAAACCCTAAACGACCTTTTGTGGAAATGATCACAACCACCTTAGTGGTATTTTATCGCACACCCTGTGTTCGAGCATAAAAAAAAATCGACTATAGTCTCCCCTGTATTTGGCTTTCCGTTCAAGGAGATGATGATGGTAAAGGGTATTTTGCTGATGAAGAGGAATCGGCCGAATAATGAGCGCGTCGTGCTGTAACTACGGTAACAAGAAGATCTGATGACTCATGAACTATTCTGTTCATGACTACTAATAATCACTTATCTCATAATAATAATAATAATAATAATAATAATAATAATAATAATAATAATAATACTAAACAAAAGAAACAGTAAAAGAAAAATGAAAATGTCTAGTATGTAAGCATATATTTTTCAGAGTGAACCAATTGTTGTACATAGCCGGAGGATTTTGGCATAGAGCTATAGCATCCTCAGTTCACAGTGAACCCATTTTGGTCAAAAAAACATGCCAAAATGACAATCAGATGCATGGGATAAGCTTCAATTCATTAACAGTGAAAGAAACTGGGGATGCTATGCAGCATACTTAGTTTGGAAGTGAACCCATTTTGTTAAAAAACCATGCCAAGGATTGCAATCAGGGTACTTTAACAGTATCTGAAAATGAAAAATTTCCCATTATCTAAGCTTATATGTTGCTCTACTACTTCTTCAGCCCAACTAAATCTAAAACCCAAATGTAGCCCAATATCCGGCCGGAGGATTTTGGCATACGTACCTATACCATCCTCAGTTCACAGTGAACCCATTTTGGTAAAAAAACATGCCAAGATGACAATCAGATGCATGAAAATAAGCTTCACTAACAACAAAAAAAGAAAATTGGGATGCTAGCAGCATACTTAGATTGGAAGTTAACCCATTTTGGTATAAAAAACCATGCCAAAGATTGACAATCAGGTTACTTTAACAGTATTTGAAAATGATAAATTTTCCATTATCTGAGCTTATATGTTGCTATACTACTTCTTCAGCCCAACTAAATCTAAAACCCAATTGTTGTGCGTATCCGGAGGATTTTGGCATACGTACTTATAGCATCCTCAGTTCACAGTGAACCCATTTTGGTCAAAAAAACATGCCAAGATCACAATCAGATGCATGAAAATAAGCTTCACTAACAACAAAAGAAGAAACTGGGGATGCTATGCAGCATACTTAGTTTGGAAGTGAACCCATTTTGTGTTAAAAAAACCATGCCAAAGATTGCAATCAGGTTACATTAACAGTATCTGAAAATGAAAATTTCTCCATTATCTGAGCTTATATGTTGCTTTATTACTTTTTTAGCCCAACTATATCGCAAAACTCAAGTGTTGTGCATATCCGGCCGGAGGATTTTGGCATACGTACCTATATACCATCCTCAGTTCACAGTGAACCCATTTTTGGTATAAAAACAAACATGCCAAGAAGACAATCAGGTGGATGAAATCAGCTTCACTAACAGTTATGTGAAAATGGGACCAAAAAATAGCTTAAGAAGACCATCAGGTTTGTGAAATAAGCTTCACTAACAGTGAAAGAAACTGGGGATGCTATGTAGCATACTTAGTTTGGAAGTGAACCCATTTTGTGTTTAAAAAATCATGCCAAAGATTGCAATCAGGTTACTTTAACAGTATCTGAAAATGAAAATTTCCCATTATCTGATCTTATATGTTGCTCTACTACTTCTTTAGCCCAACTAAATCTAAAATCCAATTGTTGTGCATATCCGGCCGGAGGATTTTGACATACGTACCTATAGCATCCTCAGTTCACAGTGAACCCATTTTGGGTAAAAAAACATGCATGCCAAGAAGACAATCAGATGCATGAAATCAGCTTCATTAACAGTGAAAGAAAATGGGTATGCTAGCAGCATACTTAGTTTGGAAGTGAACCCATTTTGTGTTAAAAAACCATGCCAAAGATTGCAATCAGGTTACTTTAACAGTATCTGAAAATGAAAATTTCCCATTATGTGAGCTTATATGTTGCTCTACTAATTCACTGTGCCCAACTAAATCTAAAATCCAATTGTTGTGCATATCCGGCCGGAGGATATTGGCATACGTACCTAGAGCATCCTCAGTTCACAGTGAACCCATTTTGGGTAAAAAAACAAACATGCCATGAAGACAATCAGATGCATGAAATCAGCTTCATTAACAGTAAAAGAAGATGAAAATTTCCATAATCTAAGCATATATTTTTCTATTAATTCTTCATCTCAACTAAACCGTTCATGTTAAGGAAATCAAAATGAATAAACTGAAAAAAGCTGCTTTTTTTGGAAAATAAGGGAAATCAAGAGATCATACCGAAGAGAGAGAGAGGGAGCGGGGCGACGAGGGCGGGGGCGTAGGAGAGAGAGAGAGAGCGGGGCGACCGCCGATTCACCTCCAAATAGAGAGAGGGAAGAGGGAAATCGAAAAGGACGAAGGGAAGAAGGGACGATTTCGAAAGGTCGAAGGCCGTCGAAGAGGACGAAGCGGCGGAGGCAAACGCGCGGGAAGTAGAGCGAGGAATGAGGGAAACGAAGCGCCTCTTTTTTTTTGGGGGGGGGGTATTGGGAAAATGGCGAGCGAAAGATTAGGGTTCGCGGGTTTTATTCCAGTTATTCACCGGCGTTTTAATTGGACACGCCGGTGAATGTGTCCGTATATTCGCCGGCGTTTATAATAAAAAACGCCGGTGAATAGTAACATTCACCGGCGTGTTTAAGTAAAATGCCGGTGAATACTAACATACGCCGACATTTTAAATCGACCGCCGGTGTATGACCATCCCATCTGGCGCCCAATTCCTACTCACTCCCTACCTCGGCGCTACTAGTAAAACGCCGGGGAATAATCGCCGGTAAAAGCAGTATCTTTTGTAGTGAAATCTCGGCACAGTCGACTGGTTCGCTGGCAAGTCGACTGATAGGCGGCAGAGTTAAAAGATAAGATATTTGAAGATGCGTCCAAATCTAATCCAAATCAGAACAGAAAAGGAAGAATAGAAGAAAAGAGAAAGAAATAATACGCAGAGCAACGAGGGAGGAAATAAATAAAAGAAAAGGACTTTTCTATAAAAAGAAAAGTGCAAACCCTAATTCTCTAGCGGTGTTCTATAAATACCAACCAAGAAGCATTATTCGGGGCACGCACTACCACGCATCCTGAATCACCAAATTGCAGAGTTCCAGAGTCATCAACAAGAAGCACTTTATCAGCATCAAAGAAGAAGAAAGGAGATCAAGCATCAAGAAAAGAACGGCCGGTCGACTGGGTGACAGCCAGCCGACCTATCTGACCGAACTACATCAGTTTATTCCTTCTCTTTCTAATTCTTTTATGTTAACCATGTATTCGAACTTGTTGATTAATAAAAGTATTATTATGTGGAACTAATTTCATAGTTGGGTAGATTGAAGCCGTAGTTATGTAGTGCTATATTCTTCTGAATTCTTCTATTTTACTTATTGATTGAATCTGATTGAATTGATATAGATTTATGGTAATCAAACTTGTTCTCGAAGCTCTGAGAGCAGTCGACTGAGGTGACAGCCAGTCGACTGACGTACAGAACTTGAGAAATTCAAGTTTGCATTACCATCTATCTGAATCTGTTATATGAGCATATTGAGACGACCCGTATCTCGTGCCCGTAACTTGTAACAAGGGAATCTTTAGGGGTTCTTGGTTCAATCAACTTGAAGGATCTAGATCTGATACCAATTTCTAGAACTTCAAGTGTTTGTTCGTTTCCACTGATCTTATGTTTTCTTTAAGTACAACTTAGTAGATACCATGCTAAATACTTAAGGGGAGAAACGAATTAGAGTAGATACCATGCCTAATTCTTGGCTTAGGGAAACAGTACTTTAAGGAGTAGATACCATGCCCTTGAAGGGAACAAACATGAGTAATCAGAAGAAGTTCAGAAGGTGATTTAGCATTACTGACTATTGGTGGAAATCTAAACCTAACTACTCATAAACATTTGTGATTCAGCATTTCTTAATTTAGTTTTGATCTTTTTAGTCATTAGAACAACTCTTTATGATTTTTATTCTTTTTATTGGTTAGTAAGTTGAAATCTACAGTCTCTGTGGGATCGACCCTTGTTATTGCTACGCTTTTTCAAACGATTCGTGCACTTGCGAGGTTTATAATTTGTGTCTAGTTTATCTATTTATTTAGGTAACTAGATTGCACAACAGGCAGTACCTGCGACGGGCTTGGAGTGAGGTGGATGCTGGGCTCGGATCCGAGGTCTTGTGTACCTGCAGACGGTCTAGAAACACCGGGGTTGGTTCCGGTGGCAGACCCTCCGACGATCTAGTCAGTCACTTAAGATATAGCAACAGTAACTAGGGTTTTGTGGAGAAAAGATTGATTACCTCTAAATAGAGGGGAGGGTCTGGTATTTATAGAGGAAGCCAATCGGGTCCAGACCCGTTTGGGGCTGGGCCGGACCCGGTTACCCGCATGGCTGAAGCGCTGGAAAAGCCGGACGGTATAGGGCTGACGTGGCAGACGTCGGAGCAGTTTCCGGGCTGACGTGGCGGAGCTCCGGGCGGTTTTCCGGCGCTGACGTGTCAGATCAGAAGGATCAGACGGCGCGCGCATCTCTGAGGGGATCTAGTGGTCCAGGATGGGCCATGCTATTTCTGACCCATATCACGAGCCCCACGCTCCTGTAGGGTTGGATGATCCAGCCGTGTAGGAGCGACCCTTTGCCTCTGGGGGAAGAGCAGATGTCGGGGTGAGAAGGTAGGATCTGTGCTTTCCTTTAAAGAGGCCAGGGGTCAGGAGTAATGGATCCCTCGTTTGGAGTTTCGCGCAGGAGGGGGAGCAAAAGGGTAAGAGAGTCAGGAACGCCTGAGTCAAGCTTTGGGGGACGGCGGACGAGCCCAAAGGTCGGAGGACGAACCAGGGGTTCGGCAGTTGGGACGAAGGGTTGGCAGGCGTGCGGACGGATCGGAGGACGAACCAGGGATTCGGCAGATGGGACGAAGGGGCGGCAGGCGAGCCCACGGGACGAAGGGTCGCCAGGCGAGCCCACGGGTCGGAGGACGAGCCAGGGGTTCGGCAGACGAGACGAAGGGTCGCCAAAGGGTCAATAGACGACTATCTCGCTAGTTGGAAGAGCGAGGGGAGCGCTTGGTGTTCGGGATTCCATCCGAGCGTCGAGTTCCGAGCCCCCACCGAGAAGGATGAAGGTGGTGTGGCCCGAGATTCCATCCGAGCTCCGAGCCACCTCCGAGGAAGATGAAGGTGGTGTGGCTCGAGCTTCGATCCGAGCTCCGAGCGTTCACTGAGTAGGGAGAAGGTTGTCTGGCTCGAACTTCGATTCGAGCGTCGAGCCCCCACTGAGAAAGGAGAAAGTGGCCTGGCTCGGCCTTCGATCCTAGCGTCGAGCCCCCACTGAGGAAGGAGAAGTGGCCTGGCTCGGCCTTCGATCCGAGCGTCGAGCCCCCACAGAGGAAGGAGAAGTGGCCTGGCTCGAGTTTAGATCCGAGAGTCGAGTCCCCCTACTGTAATGAAGAGAAGTGGACTGCCTTTTCGAAAGTTCTTCTTCTAGGATTCATTTTGATTCTGCAAACCTATTTGGATCGCTTTTTGGAAGACATTGATAATGGGTTGAACAGAAGATCTAGACTCTTCAGTGAAGCCAAGAAATGAGATTGATGAGAAGTGGTCGTGTTTTTATCCGAGCTCCGAGCATTCACTGAGCAGGGAGAAGTGGCTCGGCTCGAATTTCGATCCGAGCGCCGAGCCCCCACTGAGGAGGGTGAAGCGGGCTGGCTCGAACTTCGATCCGAGCGTCGAGCCCCCTCTGAGAAGGGAGAAGTGGGCTGGCTCGAACTTTGATCCGAGCGTCGAGCCCCTGCTGAGAAGGGAGAAGTGGGCTGGCTCGAACTTTGATCCGAGCGTCGAGCCCCTGCTGAGAAGGGAGAAGTTGGCTGGCTCGAACTTTGATCCGAGCGTCGAGCCCCTGCTGAGAAGGGAGAAGTGGGCTGGCTCGAACTTCGATCCGGGCGTCGAGCCCCCTCTGAGAAAGGAGAAAGTGGCCTGGCTCGAGTTTAGATCCGAGCGTCGAGTTCCCCCACTGTAATGAAGAGAAGTGGACTGGCTCGAACTTCGATCCGAGCGTCGAGCCCCCTTTGAGAAATGTGAAGTGGGCTGGCTCGAACTTCGATCCGGGCGTCGAGCCCCCTCTGAGAAGGGAGAAGGGGGCTGGCTCGAACTTTGATCCGAGCGTCAAGCCCCTGCTGAGAAAGGAGAAAGTGGCCTGGCTCGAGTTATCATCTGAGCGGCGAGCCCCCCACTGAGAAGGGAGAAGTGGGCGGGCTCGAACTTCGATCCGAACGTCAAGTCCCCTCTGTAATGAAGAGAAAGGGAATTAGCGGTATGGCTCGTGGTCTCATCCGAGCGTCGACCGCAAACCTATTTGGATCCCTTTTTGGAAGACATTGATAATGGGTTGAACAGAAGTAAGCCTGAGAAAGGGGAAAGCGGCCTGGCTCGAGTCTCGATCCGAGCTCCGAGCCTCATTTGAGAAAGGAGAAGGTGGCCTGGCTCGAGTTATCATCCGAGTGGCGAGCCACTCTAACTTGGTGAAATCTTTTCTTCCTGGCAAAATAGGAAGGGGTAGTGTTGGAATTTCACCCTTTTTGCTGACGTCATGGCGCAAAGATCAACGTTTGTTTAGCCGTTGGATCTTGTCAGATAAGATCTAACGGCTAGATCCTTATTTGCGAAAATCGAGGAGTCGTTGTCTACTTTAAAAACCCCCACCCCCTCTCATTTTCTTATTTACCTCTTCGTTACTTCCTTTCAAATTTCAGCAGAGAGCAGGCATTTCAATCGCAGTCGGCGGATATTTCGTAGAAAGCGTAACTTTCCACGCATCAGGTTAGTAATCCTCTCTTTATAAATGTCGCGTACTCAGTCTGGGTCCGAGACTAGTTTGTCTGGTCACTCGGGGATGGAGTCGGAATTGGAAACGTCCTCATCCTTGGGTAAGTACCAGGTCAAAGAGGAGGTTTTTTCCGAACCCGGCTCCGAAGGTGATGACGAAGTAGTCTACGTGGTGCAACCGCTGAGGTCCAGGAGGCTAGGGAAGGAGCCGATGGAAGAGGGTGGTGCTGACGGGGATAGTGATGAAGAGGATGAGGAGTCAGATCAGGACGCTGGTGATGACGAAGAGGAGGGTGATGATGATGGGGATGATGATGAGGGTGATGATGGAGAGCCTGTCGACGCGTAAGGCAGGGAAGGAGAGGATGTTGGTGCACAGGAGGCCGGTCAGAGTATGCCGGCGGGGGCAGCCGGGGCCGGTGAAGATCTTCCTCCGTTGCCTCCACTGTCAACACCTTCCTCTGAGCGTAAGCACCGACCACGTCGGAAGAAGAGGGTCCTGACGATCCCTCAAAGTCCCTCTTCGCCTGACGAAAATGCGCCGAGGGGGGGCCTTGATGTGCCACCGGTTACCTTTCGGAATCCCGTGTCGATACGAATGTATCCTGACGATGTCAAGGACATTCAACCGATCCCTCCCGTGCCTGGGGAGAACACAAGGACGAAGATCCGTGCAGACACCACTCCGAGCATTTTGAGACCGGAGTACCTCAATATTATCAGGGCCGCTTACTACATTCCGAGGGAGTACGAGCTACTACTACCGAGCCCGGGTATTCGTCCCACGACGGTGTTGGCTCCGGGGTATTGCATTTTTCCAGAGGACGCCTTTATCTCGGGGATGAGGCTGCCTCTGCACCCCTTCATAAAGAAAGTATTGAACTGGGCGGAGCTATCCCCCATGCAGTACGGCCCCAACTCGTGGAAGCACCTCATCTGTTTCATCCTGAAGTGCCAAGAAAAGGGGGTGAAGCCGAGGCTTTCCTATTTCCGGGCCATCTTCAGCATAGGTTCGCTCGGAGATATTGAAGGCGTATTTTTCTTCACGCCGAGGCCGAACAAGAGGGTGGTGCACGGCCACCCGGATTCGATTAAGCTTTGGAGGGACAAGTACTTTGTCGTGAAGACTGAGGGGGAGTGGGATATCCCGACCCAGTGGAATTTTGTGAAGCCGAAGCGTAAGCCTCCGAAGAGGAACGAGTTATCGGCCTGGGAGTGGGGGAGGGTTGATGAGATAGTCAGGGGTGACAGCATCTCATGGCTCCGGGTGACCAAAGTTCATCTAGCGAGGGCCGGACTGAGTCCTGTCGACCCTAGTATGTCTCTTTCCTCATTTTTTCATCTTTCTGCCTTCGTGTTAACGTTTAGCCTTTCTTTTTTTATCTTGTTGTAGGGATGTCGACACAGCAGGCGAATGCCAAGAAGATTCTGCTCGCCGCGGCCGAGAAGGCGAGGCAGGAGAAGAAGAAGAAAGAAGAGCAGGACCGCCTCGCCGCCGAGAAGAGGAAGCTCTCTGCCCAGGTCCAGCCAGCCGGAGGGCCTTCCCAAGCTCCTCCCCCAGCGCCCGAAGGGCAATCTCCGGCGAAGAAGCAAAAGAAGCACCACCAGCATCAGTCCCACGCGTCGAGGTCGGCTCGCGACGTAGCGGGGGGCTCGGGGAAGTCGGTCGAGGCCCCGTCGCCACAGCTTCCCCCCGTACGCCCGAGCGCTGCGGAGTTGGTGGGAAGGATGGCAACGATGCCCTTCGTCCCCGATTGGTCGATCTTGAAGGGGGACACCATTCTTGACGGACCCGTAGCGATGGAGTTCGTCTCGAAGGCCATCACCGAACGGGATGGAATGGCCTTGGCGGCACAGACGGCCGACCAGGCCTATATGCGATGGGCCCAAGCCAACCTCTCGGTAATTCGGCCGAGGTCTTTTCGCTTTTACTTGAATTGTAATTTTCGCTAACTTTGATTCTTTGGTAACAGTCGATGCTCCACGGTCAGCACTTCCACAAGTGCCTGGAGAAGGAGATCCTGTTTGAGCGGAAGCAGGCGGAGAAGTTCCTTCGGGAGCTGAACAAGGCGACGAACGACTTGAAGGAGGCCCGGGACATGATGGCCGTTCACGAGGCCCAGCTAGACTCTTTGGACAAGATCCATAAGCAGGACCGAGAGGATCTGCTGAAAAAGGTCGCGGCTGAGGCGGCGGAGAAGGAAAAGGCGCAGAAGGCCGTGGCGAACTTGGAGGCGGTCTTGGGGGAGACATTGGTGACGGCGCAGGACGAGGGTTATGAGCAGGCCAAGTCCCACTTCAAATACATTTACCCCGAGTGCAACGTCGACCACCTCAGCTTCGGGTGGAAACCGGACCTGCCTCCGACCCCTGGTGGCGATGGTGGTGAAGAAGGTCACGGCGAAGAAGAGGTGCCACTCGACCCCCAAGACTAGATGTTTTTGTTTTTATTCTTTTTGATGTAAATGCCTTCGGCGGACTGGCCACCGCAAATTTTTGTATCGAACTTTTTTGAAATGGAATGAAATATGAAATTTTGGGCCGACCCTCGAACACTTGCTTTTTGTGATACTTTATTTTTCTTTTGATAGAAGCTGGCTCGTCAACGAAAGTTGGCTCGGGACCGAGAGACTGCCAAGAATTACTTTCTGAACAAGTCAAGAGAGCTCGGCTTAGAGGTGGCTCGTTTAAGAAAAATTGTAGCCGACCGGGACTGGTGGGTTATCGAGACGGAATGGGCGATCTCGGATACCTCTAGCGGGCGCTCGGCCTCCGAATCTTTTCTTCGTGAGGTCGTCGTGGAGAAAGAGTTGGAGATCCGTCGGCTGAAGCTCATACTGGGTGTTGGTCTTGTTGAAGAGGTGAGCAACTCCACCCCGGGACGATTGCTACCGCTCTCGCCGGTTGAGATCCAGCCGGATGATGCAGAGAGCTCGGTGGTGGGCGCGTCCTCCCTGCTCGGAATGGCCGAGCATCATAGGAGCCCTGAATTCGAGTTCCCGGCCGAGTGTGAGTGAGTGGAGAGCTTTCTTTGTAATTGTATTTTCGTTCATTGAGTTGTAAGCAATGAGAAATGAATAAGATCATTTGTTCTCCGGAACCTTGATTGCCTCGGATGCCGAGGGTAATCTTCGAAGAGTCGCAATCGACGCGACTGCGTCAATAATTGCGACGTTTCGCCTTCCTAGGAATATTTATGGCGACGTTTCGCCTTCCGCCGTTTTACATTCCCAGGCGTAATAAATGAGGCCTCAGGGGGCTATAATCACCACTCCCCTTCAGTTTTTGATCAGCGAGTCATTCGACTTGGATGCCTACCCATGGCAGGCGTCCAAAAAAATATAATTTTTTCGAGCATCCCGGATCGGGGGCACACCGATCACCCTCGAACAATTCGGGGTACCGGCCGTCAGGGCCATGGGACCTCGGGTTGTTCGTTGGTGAGCGGTGGGCCGACCGATCGTTTGAGGTGTTCGGAGAAGTCCGAAGCTCGGTGGCTCTTCCGCCGTCCGGGGACAATTCAGGGTTTTGGGCTTATTCGAGCCGAAAACCCCGAGTCGTTCTTGGACGATAGAGGGGTCGTCTGATCCGAGGCTTGGTGGCTCTTCTGCCGTCCTCGAACTGTTCGGGGTTTTGGACTCGTTAGGAGTCGTAAACCCCGAGCTGTTCGGGGGCGAGAGAAGGGTCAGCTGATCAGTTTGAGCAGAGAGGGAGCCGCTTGTCTTTGGCCCTCCTGCCATCCGACTCAAGGCTCGGGGCGTCTGCGGAAGGCGGACGCCTCAAAACTAAATAAAAAATTTTCCAACACTTGGTAAGGGAATAGGTGGTAGGTAGCGTCGAGCATTGCCGCCGAGTGTCAAGGTCGAGGAGCCCTCGGAGAGGGCACCCGCCTTGCTCGGGGTCGACGCCGAGCTCCTGCACTTGTTCTCATGGAGAGACGGTGCGGGAGTGGCTGGCGGATGTCGCCTCGAGTATCGGTTGATGGCCTCCGAGGAGGCCTAACCGAACGAGGGACGGATGCCGAGCCCCCACAACGGTAAGAAAGGCAATTGCAGGCGTAGCGTAGCGCCGCCGCCGAGCGTTCAGGTCGCGGTGCCCTCGAAGAGGGCACCCGCCTTGCTCGGGGTCGACGCTGAGCTCCTGCACATGTTCTCATGGAGAGACAGTGCGGGAGTGGCTTGCGGATGTCGCCTCGAGTATCGGTTGATGGCCTCTGAGGAGGCCAAACCGAGCGAAGGACGGATGCCGAGCCCCCACAACGGTGAGAAAGGCAATTGCAAGAGTAGCGTAGCGCCGCCGCCAAGCGTTCAGGTCGCGGTGCCCTCGAAGAGGGCACCCGCCTTGCTCGGGGTCGACGCCGAGCTCCTGCACATGTTCTCATGGAGAGACGGTGCGGGAGTGGCTGGCGGATGTCGCCTCGAGTATCGGTTGATGGCCTCTGAGGAGGCCAAACCGAGCGAGGGACGGATGCCGAGCCCCCACAACGGTGAGAAAGTCAATTGCAAGCGTAGCGTAGCGCCGCCGCCGAGCGTTCAGGTCGCAGTGCCCTCGGAGAGGGCACCCGCCTTGCTCGGGGTCGACGCCGAGCTCCTGCACATGTTCTCTTGGTGAGACGGTGCGAGCCGAGTCCCATGCTTGTGAGAGAAGCATGTTTGGGCTCGGGATTCCATCCGGGTGCCGAGTCCTATGCTTGTAAGAGAAGCATGTTTGGGCTCGTGATTCCATCCGGGTGCCGAGTCCCATGCTTGTAAGAGAAGCATGTTTGGGCTCGTGATTCCGTCCGGGTGCCGAGTCCCATGCTTGTAAGAGAAGCATGTTTGGGCTCGTGATTCCATCCGGGTGCCAAGTCCCATGCTTGTAAAAGAAGCATGTTTGGGCTCGTGATTCCATTCGGGTGTCGAGTCCCATGCCTGTAAGAGAAGCATGTTTGGGCTCGTGATTCCATCCGGGTGCCGAGTTCCATGCTTGTAAGAGAAGCATGTTTGGGCTCGTGATTCCATCCGGGTGCCGAGTCCCACGCCGAGTCCGTGAGGTCATTTATCTGTTTACAAGGTTTGGAATTATAAGCTTGCTTTAAGAAAGCTGACATGTTTACAAAATATGCTTGTTACAAACAAGTCTGGGCATGACGCCGTTTACAGGACTTTACAAAAGACTAGGCACAACGTGCCGATTACGATCGTTACATTTTTCATGGAGGCTACTCTCCTAAGAACTTAATCAAGTGTTCCGCATTCCAGGGCCTCTTGACGGGCTCGCCGTCGCTGTTGGTCAGGCGATAGGTACCAGGTCGTACGACCTCTGAAACCTTATAAGGGCCCTCCCAGTTTAGTGCCAACTTTCTTTTCTGGCCGGGATTGGATACCGCCAGTTTCCGGAGGACAAGGTCTCCGAGTGCAATATTTGTTGGGCGCACCTTTTTGTTATAGAACCTCTCGATTCTTTGCTGGTAGATGTTCCTTCTGATGGTCGACTTCTCCCTGATCTCATCAATGAGATCCAGGTCTGCTCGTAATTGCATGGAGTTGCTTGCTTCGTCGAAAGCCATGATTCGGGGAGAGGGGATGCCTATTTCCAGTGGAATGACGGCCTCAGAGCCGTAAGTTAAATTGAAAGGTGACTCCCCCGTCGGGATTCTTTTTGTTGTTCGGTGGGCCCAGAGAACGCTTGGCAGTTCGTCGACCCATAACCCCTTGGAGGAATTGTCGAGCCGCTTCTTAAGTCCGTCGAGGATCTGACGGTTCGCGTTCTCTGCCTGCCCGTTGGACTGGGGATGGCATATTGAAGAGAAGCGCTGCTGGATACCGAGGTCTTCGCAGAACTTGCGGAAATGCTTGCCGGCGAACTGGGTCCCGTTATCCGTGACGAGCACTTGTGGGATCCCGAACCGACAGACAATGTGCTTCCAGAAGAATTGTTGAGTCTGCTGCTCGGTGATCGTAACTAATGGCTCCGCCTCGATCCATTTTGTGAAGTAGTCTATTGCAACTATAAGAAACTTTCGTTGCCCCGTCGCCTTTGGAAAGGGGCCTACCAGATCCATCCCCCACATTGCAAAGGGGGTCGGACTGGCCATGGACCGGAGGTTTGCTTGTGGGACTCTTTTGATGGGCGAGAATCTTTGATAGGGGCCACACTTCTTGACAAGGGTCAAAGCATCCTGCAACATGGTGGGCCAGTAGTACCCGTGGTTCAAAGCCTTTCGCGCGAGCGAGCGACTTCCCATGTGACACCCGCCAATCCCCTCGTGTAATTCCTTGAGAGCATACTTGGCTTCATCGGGAGTAAGGCAGCGGAGATAGGGTCGGCCGTCTGAGGTATTGTAAGACCTCTTGAAGAGTGTTGAGTCAATCATTGTGAACCTTTCCGCTCGGGCCCTGACCCTTCTCGTTTCGGCTCGGTCTTCTGGGAGCTCTCCCTTGACGAGAAATCGCCTAATTAGTGTGGTCCAGTCTTCTGGGGGAGCTCCATCTTCAATGCACAGGACCTCCGGGATGTCGATGCTAGGTTTTAGCATGACCTCGATCAGGACCGTGCGATCGAGACCTTCGAAGGAAGAGGAAGCCAATTTTGACAAAGCATCAGCCTGGACATTCTGTTCCCGGGGGATCCTCAAAACAGCTGACTCGTCGAAGGACGTTAGTAGGCGTTGAACTACAGCTCGGTAACGAATCATGCGATCGTCACGGGCCTCGTACTCCCCGGTGATCTGGTTGACCACGAGCCTGGAGTCGCTAAAAGCCCTGATCTGCTTGGCACCGGCCTGATGAGCGAGAGTGAGACCAGCGATCATTGTCTCATACTCGGCCTCGTTGTTGGAGGCCGGGAAGTTGAGGCGGAGGCAGTATTGTAGAAGAAAACCATCCGGGCCTCGCAGGATGATGCCCGCTCCGCTGCCTACCTCGCAGGAGGAACCATCGACGTAAATTTCCCACGTCTGGTCGCTTTCCTTGCTTGTAGGGTGCTCGGAGATGGTGCACTCCGTAATGAACTCCGCGAGCGCCTGCCCCTTGATGGCTGTTCTGGGCTGATAGCCAATGTCATATTGGCTGAGCTCAATCGACCATTTTACGAGTCGACCCGAGCTTTCCGGTTTGTAGAGTACGGCCTTCAGGGGTTGGTCCGTCAGCACTTGGACAGAATGAGATTGAAAATATGGGCGGAGCTTCCGCGAGGCCATGACCAGGGCGTACGCTACTTTCTCCATCCGAGAATACCTGGTCTCGGCATCGAGTAGGACCTTGCTGACGTAGTATACAGGCTTCTGTGATCCCTCTTCCTCCCAAACGAGAACGGCGCTGAGCACCTTCTCCGAGGCGGATAGGTAAAGCCAGAGTGGCTCCCCTGGTTCGGGCTTGCTGAGCAGGGGAGGGTTCGTGCGGTATTCCTTTAACTGGGCGAAGGCCTCTTGTTGTTGGACTCCCCATTCGAACCCATCGGTGCCGCGCAGGGCTTTGAAGAAGGGAAGAGACTTCTCTCCGGACTTGGAGAGGAAACGGCCGATGGCCGCCAGTCTCCCCGTCAGTCGTTGGACTTCTTTGATGTTCCTAGGAGGAGCCATGTCTAGGATTGCTTGGATCTTTTCGGGGTTCGCTTCGATTCCCCTTTGGCTGATAATGAACCCAAGAAACTTTCCTGCGGAGACGCCGAAGGCGCATTTGTTCGGATTAAGTCTCATATTGTGGGTCCGAAGTACCCCAAAGGCCTCCTCCAGATCGGCTACGTGATCCTCTCCCTGCCGGCTCTTGACGAGTGTGTCATCCACATATACTTCTATATTGCGCCCAATTTGCTCCTTGAAGACCCGGTTGACGAGCCTCTGATATGTGGCGCCGGCGTTCTTCAGTCCGAAGGGCATGACCCTGTAGCAGTAGAGCCCCTGGTCTGTGACGAAGGACGTCTTGGCGATGTCGGGTGGGAACATGCGGATCTGATTGTAGCCTGAAAACGCATCCATAAAGGACAGGAGCTCGTGACCCGACGTTGCATCGACAAGAGCATCGATTCTGGGGAGGGGGAACGGATCCTTCGGGCACGCTTTGTTGAGATCCGTGAAATCTATGCAGATCCTCCAGCTCCCGCTCGCCTTCTTGACCATGACGACGTTCGCCAGCCACTCGGGGTAGCTGACCTCTTGAATGAAGCGCGCGGCCAGGAGCTTGTCGACTTCTGCATTAACTGCATGTTGTCGCTCTGGCGTGAACTTACGTCGCTTTTGGACCACCGGTTTCGAGCCGGGGATCACGCTGAGTTTATGCATGATGAGCTCCTCGGAAATACCGGGCATGTCGGATGGCTTCCAGGCGAACAGATCGACATTGCGCCAAATGCAGGTGATGAGGTTGGCTTTAAGGCGGGGTTCGAGGGAGTGGCTCACTCGAAATTGTTTCGAAGGATCCCCTGTCTCGAAGGAGACATCCTCCAGCTTGTCTGCCGACTCTGGCTCTGGCTGGGTCCTTTGGGGCTGCATCTCCACGGCATCTAGGGGAAACACTCCGCTTCCTATTGCGGTCATATAACAAGAGCGAGCGGCTTCCTGGTTCCCCCGGACCACTCCTACCCCGGTACTGGTAGGGAACTTCATCTTCTGGTGGTAGGCCGAGGGGACGGCCTGGAGAGAACAGAGGCCCGGACGACCGAGTATGGCGTTGTAGGCTGCCTTAACATTAACAACCATGAAGTCCATGGACTCGGTTCTCCGGTTTGGGGCCGTACCTGTCGTGACGTCTAGTGTGACGATCCCCTCGATCGTCACTGGGACTCCAGAGAATCCGTGCAGAGTGTACCCCGCTGGCTTGAGTTTGTTACGGGGCAGCTTTAGGTTCTCGAAAGCTTCGAGGAACAGAATGTTGACCGAACTTCCGTTATCTACAAGGATTCATCGAGCCTCGAAATTTGCCATGCTGAGATTGATCACGAGGGCATCGCAATGCGGGAGCCGCACCCCCTCCAGGTCGTCACCCGAGAAGGAGACGGGGAGTGGTTGAATTTGAGGGGGGAGAGGCCCTTGGACGGCGTTGACATCCCGGATGAACGCCTTGCGGGAGGTGTTGGACTCCCCTCCCATGGGCCCTCCGTGGACGCAGTGTAATATGGCTTGGCCGTCAGGTTCTTCGAGCTCACGCTCTTGCTCGGGGAGCTGCAGGGGAGCTCGAGGAGGAGGTGGGGTTTTCCTGTTCCTCGTGTCCCTCTGCCCTCGAGCATCATCCCGCTTATACTCCCGGAGGTACCCTCGTTGAATGAGGGCCTCGATTTCGTCTTTCAGGGCACGGCAGTGGTCGGTATCGTGCCCGTTGTCCCGGTGGAAGCGGCAGTAGAACCGCTGGTCCCTTTTCTTGCTAGTGTTGTTGGACGGTCGAGGGGGATACTGAACGAGGTCCCGGTCCTCGATTGCTAGGAGTATGGAGGACACATTTTGCATGAGGGGGGTATACCTTTCGAAGCGAGGGATCGGCGGTACTTTCTTCATGGTGCCTGTGTCCCTCGGAGCCTTTTTAGAAGGCTCGATTTCCTCGGCCTTCCGCTTCCCTTTTCCGGGTGCTTCTCTGGACTCATCTGGATTCAGGGCTTCCTCCGCCCTGATGTATTTCTCAACCCTGTTGAGGAGGTCGGGAAAATCGATGGGAGGCTTCTTCGCCAGAGAGGCTTTCAGCTGCCCATGACGGACGTTGTGCCGAAATGCCGCTGAGGCGACGCCCGGATCGAGAGAGGAGACCGACCTTGCCTCTGCTGTGAATCTCCGGACGAATGCCCGGAGCGATTCTCCTTCATTCTGCCTGAGTCCAAGTAGGGAAGCACTTGTCTTCTCGGCCTTCCGGCTGGTGACGAAGTGGGCGAGGAAATTGCCTTCCAACTGGTCGAATGAGTAGATGGAACCGGGCATCAACTTGGAAAACCATTCGCGAGCCGGACCCCGGAGGGTGGCAGGAAAGGCTCGACATAACAGGGGATCCGAAGCGCTGTGAATCATCATGAGGGTTTTGAAACCCTCCATGTGATCGGCAGGATCTCCGTCGCCGTCGTAGGTTTCAAACTGAGGCGGATGGAAATTCCGAGGTATTTCCGCTTGGAGAATGAGGGCGGAGAATGGGGGTCGGACAGGTCTGTACCCCTGAGCCGCTCCTTGGCCGCCGTCGCCTATGTGATCGAGGCGATTTTCCATTTCTCGGAGGCGCCTCAGGAGTTCGCCGTCGTCCTCAGTCGGGTTTGTCGAGGGGCGGGACACGCTTGCCTCGGCGTCCGACCTTGTTCGGGAATGTTGGGCTTCTTCTCTGGGGGCCCGTCGGAGAGCCCCAAGAATCTCTCTTCGGAAGTCCTGGAACTCCTGTTGAGTGACAGGAGCTCCCTCGGCGCGGACCGGTTGGACCGGAGGTGGCCTTCCGACTCGGCTGAGTGCTGGCCTCCGTTCTTCAGGCGGTGGTCTAGGATGGTTCGGGGCCGAGTTGGAAGCGGCCCTTCCCCCACTGCGACTAGCCTGCCGGTCGGCGATTACTCTTCGTAGGTCGGGCTGGACTGTTCGGGTGGCGCTCCGCTGGGATCCCTGGTGGGAAGCCCAGTGCTTTGATGCGCGCGGTTCGGCATTGGTATTTGGCGGGGGTGTGTCCCGTCGGTTGACGGAGGACGCAGCCCCCTTGCCTTTGGAGGCCATGGGAGTCCTGTGGTCGAGGTACCTCGGCGGTAGGGCTCGGGTCGGCTTCCGAAGTAGTTCCCACAGACGGCGCCAACCTGATGCGGTTTGTTTCTGGGAGACGTGTGGATGCACCAGGTGTGAGTTCTTACTCGATTTGTATTTGAAGGAGAAAGCTACTAGTCAGACGACCCTCGGTTGACCGGGCGGTACCGGCGACGGGCTTGGAGTGAGGTGGATGCTGGGCTCGGATCCGAGGTCTTGTGTACCTGCAGACGGTCTAGAAACACCGGGGTTGGTTCCGGTGGCAGACCCTCCGACGATCTAGTCAGTCACTTAAGATATAGCAACAGTAACTAGGGTTTTGTGGAGAAAAGATTGATTACCTCTAAATAGAGGGGAGGGTCTGGTATTTATAGAGGAAGCCAATCGGGTCCAGACCCGTTTGGGGCTGGGCCGGACCCGGTTACCCGCATGACTGAAGCGGTGGAAAAGCCGGGCGGTATAGGGCTGACGTGGCAGACGCCGGAGCGGTTTCCGGGCTGACGTGGCGGAGCTCCGGGCAGTTTTCCGACGCTGACGTGTCAGATCAGAAGGATCAGACGGCGCGCGCATCTCTGAGGGGATCTAGTGGTCCAGGATGGGCCATGCTATTTCTGACCCATATCAACTATTTTACGAATTTGTCGATTTTACACGTGCACATTTTTTTTGGGTACAAATCTCCACTTTTATATTTCTGAATAAATTCTCCTATTTATAATTAATTATATCCTAAATTTATAAATATTTCGAAAGAGATGAGCTTTTATGTAAAAAGTTGTTTGGACCTAAAACAAATAATGAAATTCGTTTTTACTGAATTTTGGGCTTTCCATGGTCATCATTGAAAATAAAACCTATTTAAATTTTATTTATAGTTGATTCGGTAAAGATTTAAACAAATATGGTATTTTTGCAAATATGGAATTTAAGTGGATCTTGTGCAAATATTTTCTTGGAAAGTAAAAGTCAAAAAATTTAATTGGAAAATCTAAAATGTATTAATATTAGATATTATTTATGAATTTTCTGGATTTTACGAATATTATTTGACCTATTTGCAAATATTATAAAAAAAATGGACTTTTGTGCAAAATTACCACTTGGAGTGAAAACTCCATATTTCTGGATTTCTGGGCTGAGCATGATAACTTGTCAACTCAGAGGTAAAGAGTTTACTTTTTGTTTTAATAAATTTGGTTTATTTTGCAAGTTTTGATAAAGAATGGTTTTTTTTTGCAAAATTGTCACTTAGAGGGCGAAAAGTACAAATCTGTTTTTCTGAGTTTACAAACAGTGCCGGCCAGATATTAGGGTGGTTATTTTGTTTTTAAATCTTAATTGAATAGGTTTATCTAATTTCCAAGTATAGAGATTTATAAATGTAAAGATATATTCAAAAGGGATATTTTACAAATCTATTCAAAAAACCATAAAACTCTAATTTTCGGCCTATTAATGGAGTGGTGCAGCCGTCTCTTCGCTGCATCACACAAAATGATTTCTTTATTACTATTTTCTTGGAGTTTCGAAACAAGGATCTTGGATTTTTGCGAAAGATGGGCTTTTTCTTATTCTCTTTATTAATTCGGTTAATTTCTTCATTGAGGTGAGTGACATATGTTTGATTTCCTTTTGTTCTAAGCATGTTGTATGTGATTATTTGCTTATCAGAAAGCATGTTAGGGGTTGGTATGAAGACATGAATTTTGATGAGTAAATGAACTAAAAGATTGAATCTTTTCATGAAACTATGTCATGGATGATTAAAATTATATATAGATGAATTGAGATTTGTTAAAGAACCTAATAGAAATCATTGGTATATTGTTTCCTATCATATGCTTGCTGATCTGATTGAGTTTTGAATTGTATGATAGTTATTGCATGTAAGTGAATAAGTTGAGTTCTTTACTGTGTATATGAAGACATACACTCTGTTTGGGTTTTTGATGAAGTGAAACTTGATAAATAGTTGTTATAATTGATTATATTCATGAGTAAACTATTGTGAGTGTTGTGCATAAGTTTAATAAGTTGCAAGAAGGGTTATTGAATTAAAAGATTGAGTTTTGAGTATAAGAGGAGTTTGGTTAATTTCAGGTTTGTGCATACACAGGCCGATAATTCTTCTTTTGTATCCTTGATGTTTCGATTGAATTTTGAGTTGTTTTGATACTGAGATTGTTTCAACATTATACTACTTCCTATTGATGAGATTTTGAAGCTTTAACTGAAGCAAATATACAAATATACACACTTATATATACTAGTCCACTGTTTTAAAGAATTTTGTGTGTTTTAAGAGGTTTTCAATTGGGTTCTGATTATTTTCAAACTGGGATTGAATTAGATATTACCCTACTACTATTTGATGAGTTTTAAATGCTATAACTGAAGCTAAGCCCTTATATGAACACTTACATATACATATTGAGTGTTTTGAAGATTTTTTGTGAAAAATCACTCTTTTGAGATCTTGAGGTGTTTTTGATTTGTTTTATAAACTCATATATGTTGTACAAGTCATACTTTCGCATTTCAGGAAGTTTATTTTTGATTTCACAAAATTTAATCGATGTATCAGTTGAAAACATGCACAAAATTCTAATCTGGCTGCATAGCAGCTAGCAGTCGACTGCTGTGTTATTTTTTTGAGAATTTCAAAAGATGCAGTCAACTGCTCTGTTTTTGAACTATTTGGGCAATCGACCGCACCTGCTGTTTTGAGTCATTTTGTTGAGTTTTCTTCGTTTCTTTTAAACGGTTATTTCCTGGATATTATGGATTATTGCTCTACTGTTTTAGATGATATTTTTACTACAGATTACAAGATTTTACAGAGAGTTATATTTATTTATAATAGGATTTTAATTGTATTCTTATGACCTTATTAAGTGAGTTATATGTGTTTTCAAAAGAATTGATGTTTTGGTGATATTCTATGACTTAAAAATATGATTTTCTGTTATTTGATGGGTTTAATATTTTATTTGAATTTTGAAATTTTATGAGCACACTAAATGAATTTGAATTTTGTTGATTGAAGATATTTTCTTTATATAAACATTTTGATGATGGATTTATGAGTTTTATTGAAAGTTTTGGTATTGATGGTTGAGTTATGAGTCTTTAGAGATTGAGTGGGGTCCTAACTACCGGCGGTTGAGATTTTGGTTGCTGATCAGTTAAGTTAAGCCCGGTAGGGTACACCAACTCTAAGAGATTCACAATCTATTAAATAATTAATTAACGTAACAAGATAAGGACAGACACTAGATGGTGATATGATGAAATGAGAGCAAACGTGAGTTATGGACTCCATGATGATCCAAGGAGTGAGATATTCCCCAGTATTCCGGGACGATGGACTTAAGGGCCACAGAGTGATCCGCGGAGTGGGATTGATCTCCAGTATTCCGAGGACAAGAGCGGCACTCACGGGATGTTTGTGCAATGAGGGTTCCAGGATGACATGCGGAGTGAGGCAATCCTCAGTTTTTCGGGACGATGGACGTAAGGGTTACAAAATGATCTGCGGAGTGGGATTGGCCTCCAGTATTCCAAGAGCGAGAACCGATACTTGCAGAATGTCTAAATCTCATAGTAGCCATCGTTGTAGGATTAGTTGCATAACGAGGGATTAAACATTATCAAATGGAGAACGATAAGGGCTTGCACCGGATCTATGTAGAGTGGGATATATAGATCCGACAAGTATGTATTAGAGAATCAGCATATAGCATTGGTGTTTTCTTACCTTGATTTTATGCATGTTATTTTCTGTTTTCCTACACTTCACACTTTGTCTAGTTTCACTTGATATTTTCATGTTTTATTTATTATTATCTCACATTATTTTCGTTACTACTATTGATATATGTTGTTTATGACTTTATCCTTTATGCTTTATTTATGTTGCTTTTCTTTTGATGTCACTCACACCATTATGGTTGACCCCTGTAGTTTTGGGGTTAGGGTTATCTTTAGCCTCAAGTTTTACAGGTAGGTGTCTATAGCTTGGAATTTGGATGTATGTTGTAGAATGATAATATGGCTTAGACAAATTGTAAAGAATGTGTTGTAAAAGAAAGAATTTGTAATTCAAGGTGTTTGTTTTCCGCTTGCTTTGTAAAGAATTAATGTAATAAAAGTTGAAAAATTTATCTGTATTTTGGCTATGTTTACTATTACAATTGAGGTTGATGCTGAGAATTGTATCACGTATTTCTGAAATATTATATTGGAAATTCGGGGCGCTACAAAACCCTACACCTTGGGGGTTAGATCTTGAGAGATTTGTAAACCTATTCTTCATATTTCTAGTGAAAATTGCAGGAGTGCCTCTGCGCGGGAAATTAGCCATTGTTTTGGGTCAACATCGAAAAAATCTCGTATGTTATTATGTGTTGCTTTTGATTGTTCTTTGTTCTCTTGTTTTGACTCTATTGTTCTTGCATATTGTCGTCGTTGTTGAGTTATTCGGCAATTAGAGTTCAACAGTATACAGTGAATATGGTGTGGTGCAGGCGTGCAGCAACAAGCGTGTGTTACAACTTCCGTGACTTCAATCATATCATATAAACAATAACGTGAATGTGATATGAGGAAGACATAAGCAATTATAACAGAGCCAGATTGTTGTGATAAGTAGATTGAACAGGTTAGTGGATTAGACTAGATAACAAAATGTAAAATACGTTTTTTTTTCCAGGAAAATACATCACTCACGTAACCAAATACACTTTCAGAGTGATATTCTCACTACTCCTTGATTAAGTAATTTTTCCAATCTAATATAGCACTCTACTATATAAACAAGATGAATAAAATCTGTGGATATTTCTATTTTAGCAAGATGGGAGAACTATTTTTGCGAGGAAATTTCTACTTCTATTAACATACAAGCAACTAGATATGCATCTTAAAAAGCGAAAAACACTTGACTTGGTTGAAATATTACAAGACATTCACTGTGGCAAATATATAATTCTCTTTTAAGAGTCTTAATTATTACAACTTAATTAACAAGCAAGGTGTCCGCATCAATCTTGAAGAGTTCAATCATGGTTCACTTTAGTTGAACTGAGCTCAAAATTAGAAGCCGGCTGCCATCATATAATTCATATAACAAACAATCGCTATAAGGCGAAAGTTTTCTCCTTACAAGTGGAAATAGTGAATCTATATATAATGTTAGTGACAGATTTAATATATGCTTGATAGTGGCTTCCCTCAACAACAAAAAATGTTTGATAATTGTAGAGGTGAAAGTTTGTCGGTGCAAAATACATGTAGTAAATCAATAACATACAAATAAATCTCTGTATACGTACGTATGTGTATTTAAGAAATGAGATTTGTGCTGTTAGCAAATAAAACAGAAATTAAGATGGCAGTTTTTGGAAACTAGCTAGTGAATCATCATACTCACTCACATTTTAACCAAAGACAACAAAAGCCGAAAGCTATATCCATCAATTTCTTTCTATTCCCTGCCATCTCCATACCTGGATATCATTGTCTCTAACCCAAAAGTGTGATGACCAAGAAATAGATATATATAAATAAGGTAAATAAACTAGAAGAAAACCAGTAGGAATTTCAAAAAAAAAAAAACAATGGCAAAAATCAAAACAAACCTTTCCATTGCCGAATACATTTCCACATGACAATGGATCCCATGAGACCAAGTAAATTCCCCAATGCCAAGCCGGCAATGTAGACACACACGATCCTAGCTAATTGAATAAGAACAGAAAGAGGACTATAAATATGTGCTGTTATTAGATGAGATATCAGAATACAAGCGAACTAAAACTCAAAGTTTTTTTTTGTTTTGTTTTGTTGGGTGCAGTTACTCACGTGGAGATGATGAAGAATGCAATCGTTCTCCTTGTTCTCTTGTTTGTTTTTAGTTGTAATAAGGAGGGGGGGCCATTAATGGCAGAAGCATTTACGTGCCACAAACCAAGCACCACTTTTGGGGGGAGAATGTGCACTGTGACTGCCGACTGTGTCGCGGCCTGCAACGAAGAGGGATACACTGCCGGAGGAGAATGCCATGGTGTCTTCAAATTGTGCCTGTGTGCATTTGCTTGCTAAATGCCAACTAATGGTTCCGTCTATGGATTAATTATTTTGTTGTTATTTATTTTGTGTGAGCAACGTTTGTGCTTCCTTTGTGTCTGAATGTTATTTCCAGTGAATTGAATTAGAGCTTCATTTGTTTCAATTTGATGTTAAGACTAGATAGATCCTCAAGTTTTCTTTCTGGACGTAAAGATGGCACATAGTCCATCCAAATTTCATTAACCAGAATAGATCCTCAAGTTAATTTCAGGTTAAAAGCACCATAAACAGTTTCCTCTTTTTCCCTCTTTATTTAGTCTGAAAATTCTTGCTCCCTCCTTGATACTGCTTTTTTTTTTTGAGTGGGAGCAATCAGATAATGAGATCTTTGATGATTGGGAAAAGTCTAAATCTCAAATCTCACTCATTGATCAGATCTTATGTGAGGCTGATATTTGTGGTAGAATTTGGAATGGGTGGCCGACATATCGCTGGAAACTTGCAAGAAAGGCTGAAACATCGGAAGTTTTTCCGATGACAAACCCTCTGACGATCAAGTTCGAAATTCAACAATATTAATTGAGTTTTGTGGACAAAATATTCATTATCTGGTAATGTAGGGGGGGAGGCTGTATTTATAGGCCTGAGGTGGAGCAGTTTTTAAAGAGATTTTTTAATTGATTTGAAAGATTTCTCTAATCAAGGGATCCAATCAGTTAATATCTCCCTATTTTTGGGAATTTAATTGCCAACCATGATTGGATGATCAATCTTCTCCGGTGTTTCAAGCTTCATTTTGTAGGTCGGCTAAGCGGTCATCTCCCCCGGAACCAGAGTGAAGGATAGGATCACTGTGTTTTTCTCAAATCAAAGAACTCACATTATCTGTTGCTCCCACACCCCCATAAAAAGACCACAACAGATTGGCGCAGTCTGTGGGAAACCCGCAGATCAATCCTACTCTCGACCCAAGTTCTTGTCCGAACTGACCCACTTTCATGGCTCCCAAAGCCAAGAGGATCGCAGCCGCGGGGCCTTCGCTCCCTCCTCCCCCACTGATCCGTAGCCCCACGAACACCCAGGGATCGTGGAGGCAGCTGACTGAGAATTCGCAGGGACCGGCTCTAAGCGCGTCCCGCTCCATCACAAGGTCGGGCGAACAACCTGTGGCGGGCGACCACCGGAACGTCATCAACAATCGGTCCAGCCAAGGGGACCTCTGAAACTAACTCAGTCGTTCGAGAGGCGAGGCCACGCCATCAAACTCGACCCCGAACCACAATGTCCTCCGGCTCCGAGGCCGAGATCAACGACGTAGCCACTCACCAAGAGATCGCCAACGTCCGAATGACCACGAAAAAGAGGGTCACGTCACGCGTACCGAGTTCCAAGAGTTGGAAAGGTTCTTATAAGGTCTCCGAAGTGATACGTTCGGGATCTACCAACTAGAAGACCTGGTGGGCAGGCAGTCAAGAGAACTTGGAATGCGGAAAACCTGATGACGTTTTATGAAAACTCTTAAAACGATTCAAACTCGTGACAAGGCAATTGTAATAAGCGTCGGCTCCCATCGACCGCCAAATAAAGTTGAGTAAAGTTGTTTCAGTTTCGTCAATCAATCCTTGCGTACTCCTAAAACCTCAGAAAGAGTGCCTCGAAAGAGTACCTCGACTCTGAGTCTTGCGCAGTTCTCACTGCTAAACCTAAACTTCAGAAAGAGTGCCTCAAAAGAGCACATCGACTCTGAGTCCTATGCAGTCCTCACTGCTAAGTCTAAACTTCAGAAAGACTGCCTCGAAAGAGCACATTGACTCTGAGTTTTATGCAGTCCTCACTACTAAGTCTAAACCTCGGAAAGAGTGCCTCGAAAGAGAACATCGACTATGTGTCTTACACATTCCTCACTACTAATGCTAAACCTCGGAAAGAGATTGAGAGTCTTACGCAGTCCTCATTGCTAAGTCTAAACCTCAGAAAGAGTACCTCGAAAGAGCACCTCGACTTTAAAACCTATGCAGTCCTTACTGCTAAGTCTAAACCTTGGAAAGAGTGTCTCGAAAAAGCATCTCGATCTGAGTCCTACGTAGCCCTCACTGCTAAGTCTGAATCTCGGAAAGAGTGCCTCGAAAGAGCACCTCAACTCTGAGTCCTACGCATTCTCACTGCTAAGTCTAAACCTCGGAAAGAGCACATCAACTCTGAGTCCTACGCAGTCCTCACTGCTAAGTCTAAACCTCGAAAAGAGTGCCTCGAAAGAGCACCTCGACTCTGAGTCTTACGCAGTCCTCACTGCAAAGTCTAAACCTCGGAAAGAGTGCCTCGAAATAGCACATCGACTCTGAGTCCTATGCAGTCCTCACTGTTAAGTCTAAACCTCAGAAATAGTGGCTCGAAAGAGCACATCAACTCTGAGTCTTATGCAGTCATCACTGCTAAGTCTAAACCTCAAAAAGAGTGCCTCGAAAGAGCACCTCAACTCTGAGTCTTACGCAATCCTCACTGCTAAGTCTAAACCTCGGAAAGAATGTCTTGAAAGAGCACATCGACTCTGAGTCCTACACAATCCTCACTGCTAAGTATAAACCTCAGAAATAATTTCTCGAAAGAGTACCTCGACTCTGAGTCATATGCAGTCCTCACTGCTAAACCTAAACCTCAGAAAGAGTGTCTCGAAAGAGCACCTCGACTCTGAGTCTTACGCAGTCCTCACTGCTAAGTCTAAACCTCAGAAAGAGTGCCTCGACTCTGGGTCTTGCGCAATACTCAATGCTAAACCTAAACCTCGAAAAGAGCGCCTCGAAAGAGCATCTCAACTTTGAGTCTCACGATCAACACGGACTCCTCTACTACCAAAAAGTCAACAATCCAGATTTCAAAAAAACAAAAGGAAGAGAAGAATTTTTTTAATGGAAAGATGATTACGAAGGCGGTGGCCAGTCCGCAAAAGATATAGAGAATGTTAAAGTCTAAACCTACATCTATACATGAGACACAAGACTCCATCGCGGCGAATAAAGGCACTCATTAAAGAACCAGAAGGAGCCGAACCAACCAAAAGCAGCCAGTTACCTCTCATCACGTCAGTTCCCCTCGCCGCCACAGCTCGTCGACACTCCCTCGACGCAGGAGAGGCATCATATTCGATGGAAAGCGTTGATGATGAAGCCCCTCAGGAATCCCCGTAGGAGGATGGAAGTTGAAGAAAAAAATGGCCTGAACATCTGTCGCTCCTGCCGGTTTAGATAAGAAAGTCTCAGGAAAAGGATGGAGATTCCTCTGATATAAGTAACTCTGCATCCTCGGGCCTTGAACCTCGATCGGAGGCACCAAATCTTGTAACCCGAGTCGTAAGTGACGAACTTCGACATGATTCTACTCCAAGTTCCCCTTGATTCGGTGATGACAAAGCCCGAACTTCCGATCAGAAAATCACAACTAAGCCTTTAATCCGAGCACAGACACGGAAAAAAGAATCTCTCAGGGGTCGGTCACAATTGATACAAATCTTAAAATCCGAGCCGAGCAGGACGAGACAAGGCCTCAGCACTGCGAACCCTCCAAAGGCGAAATCTCGAGAACTCGAGCCACTCTCCAGAAATTTCATCAAGGAAACATTCACTTGTTGGAGCAAATAGCTTTGAGGCCAAGGAAATTTATAGGCAACTCAGCCAACCACCTAATTAAATATGAATTCAAACAATCAACACTTCAACTTCCAAGACATACAATTACCTTGATTATCGCCAAAGAAGTGACTTGAGAAAATACATGGCAACTATCCACACACAAGCACCAAAGCGCAACTACAGATATGAAATCTCGGCTACCTATTCCCAACCCAGTAACGCTCGACAATCGAACAAAGAGAAGGAAAGGAGAAGAAGCAAATATTATTCATTAAAAAAAAGGATTACAAAGGCGATTGTCAGTCCGCAAAAATGGTAGAGGTACAAGCAACTCGTTAACGACGCTTCAGCGCTGGTCCTTTCTCGCTGATGGAGGTCGACCTTTTCTCGCGAGCCGTGGCATCCAGCTTGGCCATCCGGTGCAAGTCCTCTTCGTGTGCATCAAAGGCCAAGCCCTCGAGCGAGAGGTGTGGGTACCAGATCTTCATGTGCGTAAGAACCTTACCCTACCCCGCATCCTGGGCGTCGAGTACTTGCAGCACCATTTCATCCAACTTCTGCTTGTCCTTAACCGCGCGCTGAGTCGCCTCGTCCAGCAAACCCCGCAATCTCTCCTCTTTGGCTTGCCAAGCCAGGCGCTCCTTAACCCATTTCTCTTTCTCGGCCAGCAACCCTTGCCAACTGCTTTTCTCAGTGCCTTCTCAACATCCTTGATACACCACCAAAGTTCTTGGTTCGGACACACCAATTCCTTAACACTCTCCTCGGACTCTAGGACCCGTGCAAGCATCACGTCCAACCTTCGCTAGCTCAGCCCCAGTGACGGCGACCTGCAAAAAAGGAAGGGTGTCAAGATAATTAGATATTGAAACCCAAGGAGGGTACCAACTACAAGCGACAGGCCATCTTCAGGGAGACTTACCATGACCGAAGCCTGAGCCCAACGGGCGTAGACGTCGCCTTGGGCATCCCTCTTCACGGACACTAACTCTCTGGGTGGGGCCAGATTTCCCACCACCTAAGCCGCATTCGCGCAGTCCGTCATCAAATCTGCCTCCGTGATGGTCCAGGGGGGATCCACACTTTCACCGGTGATGGCACCTCCGGTGCCATCCGTGGAGTCCCTTCTGCGAGACCGACATCTCCGTAACGATCAGAGGGTCGGCACCCCTGACCTTCTTCATCCCCGAAGATGCGGTAGAAGTGGGGAAAAGAGGACGCTTCAAAGTCCCCCCTGTACTCTCTTTCCATTAGGGTCATCGATACCCCAATCCCTTTGGCCAGCTTCCTCTACGCGTCCATCTCGGGCTTCGCATTACCCTCAACCCGAAAAGGTCAGCCTCGGCCTCAGTCTTGGCCTTGGCTTCGGACGCCTTTATTGCCACCTTACGGACCAAACGCATTTCCATCAAAATTGTATCGGAAACCATGATCAAAGAAAAAACGAACTCGGCGAAAGGGAGAAACAAAGATAACTAAGGGAGAAAGTGAAGAAAGAACAAGCGGCGGAAAGCAATTTATAAGCATGATTGGGATATCGAACACTGTGCAAACATGTGGCAAGCATAAGATGCGTGGGTCCCTTAACCCTTGGCTTCCTCTCTAGTAGGACTATTCGAATTCCGCAGGTGGCCAACCCGCTCTCGAAAGAACTTGCTTCTGACCCACCATGGTCATCGGAAGAAAACGATCTACCGATCTCTGTGAACGACATATCTAGGATTATGATCTTGAATAGAGAGATTCCAGGAGTTCAGATTATAACCCCTCATTGGGCTAAAGGGAGGGAGCAAATTTATAGGGGACGACCGACTCTCGAACTATCGGCACGTGCCACCCCTTCGAATTCCATAACCGCACTCCCTAAAATCAAGAGATTAATCAATCCCAGATCCGAGATTAAGAGAATTTCAATACTACCCTAGGATCTGGGGGTAACGGATTTCTCTCCAGACCTATAAACATAGCATGGACTGTATCGTGACTGGTAAGGACTTTTTCGCCACTTAAACCCCTCCATTCAAGAGCTGTTTTATGACTTAAGCATCAGAGGGTCTGACACTGGGAATACTCCCGATGTTTCGGACTTCATTTTGCAGGTCGGTGAAGCGGCCATCTCTCCCGGAACCAGAATGAAGGATAGGATCACTGCGTTTTTCTCGAATCTAAGAACTCACATTATCTATTTCTCCCACACCCCCATAAAAAGACCACAACAGGTATAAAATTTATCGCTGAATTAAAATTAATATAAAACAAAAATAATAGTCAAAAGAAAAAAATAGTTTTTTTACGTACAAAATTTTTTTGCTTTCTAATAGGAGAATGACTTTCCACATGGAAAGACGTCTTATATTAGAAAAAAAAGGGTTTTTAACACGTGTATCCCTAACAAATTAGCTAATATCATATATGCCTCTTACAAATCGATATGATCATATTTACCCCTAAATGTAAATCTTAATCATATATATCCTTCAGGTTATAAGACATCAAAATGGGAAGGAATATTCTGTTTTTCTTAACTAGATTACTACGAAATGACTAAAGAACCCTTTTGTCCTTTCTTCCGATCTATCACCATCATTATTCATCTCCTCCTCAAATAGTACATAATTGTCATCCTCAAACAGTGAGGTAAGACCCGAATTATGGTTAAGTTGCAAATTTCTAACGAAGTGGCAACTTAAGGTGGATCTGAGATTGTTAAGGGCAAATGTGATATTATTGATTTGTGAAGGATATATATGATATTAGCTTATTTGTTAGGGGTATACTGTACGTGTTAAAAATCCAAGTTCCAACCATTTATACTTGCCCTTGCCCTAATAAATGGGCCCCACTGTGCTTATAAAAAACCTTTGCTTTCTGAGCTCCCATATCTTCGTAGATTAACTTTTTTGGTTTTTTTTTTGTTGATTTTTTTGCCCTACTAGGCCACATTTTGAAAATATTTGCAATAATGGGTCAGCTTTGAAACTATTAGTGCTCGTGGGCTACTTGGTGCCATGTCAGCAGCATCCGTTATTTTCATTAGCGGCATGTTCCACTAAAATAAAACCCTCTATTTAAAAAAGAAATTGAAAATTTTGTTTACTGTCGCTATTCCTATTAGCGACCAAAACATATATGAAGTCGCTAATGTGATTAGCCTTCAATGAAATGTATTCCAACACTTAAGTAAAATCTGGAGAGCTTTTGCTCTATGAAAAAATAATAATCAGTTTATTTTTGAAACCGAGGTCACTATTCGGAATAACGACCTTAGTTGTAGATAAAATCGCTATTCCGAATAAAGACCTTTATTGTACTAAGGCTGTTATTCCGAATAGAGGCCTTAGTTGTGTGATTATTTTACAAATTTTACAAAGAACAAGGAGATTAAGTTTCCTATTGAGGTCGCTATTGCGAATAGCGAGCAAAGAATACTAAGGTCGCTATTCTCAATCCCGATCTTAGTTGGATGATTATTTTCCAAATCTTACAGAGAGCAATGAGACTTAGTCTTCTACTGAGGTCGCTATTCGGATTAGCGACCTCAGTATTAAATTTTTTTTCCCAAGAGAGCAAAAGTTTTCTAAAAATTGCTAAGTGTCCAGTACATTCATTTGAGGTCGCTAATCCCATTAGGGATCTCATATATACTTCAGTCTCTGTGAGAATAACGACAGCAAACAAAAAATTTCAAATATTTTAAAACATAGGCCGCTATTTCCTTTAGCGACTTTCAAAGTGAAGCGGCTGCTAATGAGAATAGCGGCCGCTACTGACGTGTCACATAGTAGCCCACGAGCAATAGTTTCGAAACTGGTCCACAATCACAAATATTTTCAAAAAGTGGCCTAGTAGGGCAAAAAAGTTATCTTTTTCAATGCGGTAATTACAAAACTAAATAAAATAAAAATAATCTATCTATAACTATTATAATGGGAGAGATGGGGTTGGTAATTAATTAACAATATTTTGTATGTGTGCAAATACGTGCAACGCACGTGTTTGTGGTTTTTTTTTTGTCTTTTTCTTTCCTCCTCCACATGCATCGCACGTGTACGTGTTGGTAGGTTTTTTTGTCTTTTTCCTTCTTCCTCCACGTGCATCGCACGTGCATTATACTAGTAACTATTATAATGGGAGAGATGGGGTTCCAAACAAATAAATAAATTTTAATTTTTTTTTTGTATGTGTGCAAACACTTGCAGCGCACGTGTTGGTAGGTTTTTTTTCTTTGTCCTTTTCCTTCCTCCTCCACGTGCATCGCACGTGCATCATACTAGTAAAATTAAATAGAAAGAAGGAGATAGGAAAAACAAAAAGAAAGAATGAGGAAAAAAGCTAACTAGGGTTTGGTTTCTTGTTCTTCTCGATCTCTCCAACTACTCCAGATCTAGAAGCGAGTTCCGATCCATCTTCGTCGAATCAATGGCGGGCGCGCTCCAGTACTTGGAATCTCAGAGGAACGCGCGGCCGGAGTTGGCCGAGTGGTACAATGCCCTCGCGGATCTCTACCAGAAGAAGCTGTGGCACTAGCTTACTCTCAAGCTCGAGCAGTTCGTCGCCCTCGCCATGGTTCAGGTTCGGTTCTTGCCGCTTTCGAGATCCTAGGGCTTATCAGTTTCGTTCGAATTTTGTTGAAATTCGTTGTATCTAGTTGAATTCGGAGAAAGTTAGGGTTTTGTTATGTTGCTGTCGATTAGGTTGTTTATTCGATTGCTCAGAAGAAGAAGAATTGTATGTATTTCTGTTTTTTTAAAGGATTTAGCCAAGAAGTGGGTCATCGGGGAGAACCAGCTAGCTCTGGGTTTGAGTGGCATTTCACCCGGATTCCTTCTTTCCTGTTGCTTCATAACAGTTATATTACGAAAGAACGAATTGTAGAGTTATGTTATTATGTGTTGCTTTTGATTGTTATTTGTTCTCTTATTTTGACTCTATTGTTCTTGCATATTGTCGTTGTTGTTGAGTTATTCGGCAGTTAGAGTTCAGTGGTATACAGTGAATATGGTGTGGTGCAGGCGTGCAGCAACAAGCGTGTGTTAGGACTTCCGTGACTTCAATCATATCATATAAACAATAACGTGAATGTGATATGAGGAAGACATAAGCAATTATTACCGAGCCAGATTGTTGTGATAAGTAGATTGAACAGGTTAGTGGATTAGACTAGATAACAAAATGTAAAATACGTTTTTTTTTTCCTGGAAAATACATCACTCACGTAACCAAATACACTTTCAGAGTGATATTCTCACTACTCCTTGATTAAGTAATTTTTCCAATCTAATATAGCACTCTACTATATAAACAAGATGAATAAAATCTGTGGGAATTTCTATTTTAGCAAGATGGGTGAACTATTTTTGCGAGGAAATTTCTACTTCTATCAACATACACGCAACTAGATATGCATCTTAAAAAGCGAAAAGCACTTGACTTGATTGAAATATTACAAGACATTCAATGGGGCAAATATATAATTCTCTTTTAAGAGTCTTAATTATTACAACTTAATTAACAAGCAAGGTGTCCGCATCAATCTTGAAGAGTTCAATCATGGTTCACTTCAGTTGAACTAAGCTCAAAATTAGAAGCCGGCTGCCATCATATAATTCATATAACAAACAATCGCTATAAGGCGAAAGTTTTCTCCTTACAAGTGGAAATAGTGAATCTATATATAATGTTAGTGACAGATTTAATATATGGTTGATAGTGGCTTCCCTCAACAACAAAAAATGCTTGATAATTGTAGAGGTGAAAGTTTGTCGGTGCAAAATACATGTAGTAAATCAATAACATACAAATAAATCTCTGTATACGTACGTATGTGTATTTAAGAAATGAGATTTGTGCTGTTAGCAAATAAAACAAAAATTAAGATGGCAGTTTTTGGAAACTAGCTAGTGAATCATCATACTCACTCACATCTATACTATTATTAAGCAAAGCCTCATTTTAGCGGCTTTTTACTATCATGCCCCCATATACATAAAAGCTTTAAAAAAAATATAAGGTTAATTTTATAATTTTCACTTCACATTTAAAGTCTCCATAAAATCTATATCTATACTATTATTAAGCAAAGCCCCATTTTAATATTTTTTTAGTATCATGCCCCCATATACATAAAAGCTAAAAAAAATATATAAGGTTAATTTTGTAATTTTCATTTTACATTTAAAGTCTCTATAAAATCTATATATTATTATTAAGCAAAGCCCCATTTTGACAGCTTTTTACTATCATGCCTCCATATACATAAAAAAAGCTTTAAAAAATATATAAGGTTAATTCTGTAATTTTCACATCACATTTAAAGTCTCCATAAAATTCTGTTTCCTCAAAAATCGAAACCGTCTCTTCTTCTCCCTCCATTGAAGCCGTGCATTGCACGTGCACATCTCCAGTGCAAATTGCACGTGCTAACCCATAAAACGTGCATTGCACGTGCGGATTACTAGTTTTAACCAAAGACAACAAAAGCCGAAAGCTATATCCATCAATTTCTTTCTATTCCCTGCCATCTCCATACCTGGATCTCATTGTCTCTAACCCAAAAGTGTGATGACGAAGAAATAGATATATATAAATGATATGGCTAAAAATGGGGTTAAATCGGAACCGTCCAAATTGAGTACGAATCTTGAGACGTAGGGGTAAAATGGTGATTTCGCCTACAAGAGGGCCCGAAATAGGTTTTGGGTCTTCTCCTTAAGAACCCAGTAACCTACGAACGGACCCACCAACAAGAGGGTGCGGGTCTTAACCTGCTGCACACCCAATCCAGCGAGATAAAATCAGGGTCCCTGATTAATCTTGATCAACGGCCCAGATATACTTCTATCTTTTCACTGGGATTTGGGGATAAAATTCCTTACCTGATTACGGGGAATATATCTCATCAGATTACATTCCTCATCTGATTATGAGGAATATTCCTTATCAAATCACCAGGATTACATTCCCAATCTGTTCCCTGGGACGCCTATAAATACCCCCCGTCCATCTCCATGAAGAGGTAATCAATCTTTCACCAGTTTTTACGCTCTTTCATAATCTCTCTGATTACTGACTTGAGCGTCGGAGGGTGCGTCGCCGGGAACAACCCCGGTGTCTCGCACTTTTTGCAGGTCTACGGCGGGATCGACGACTGAAGTCCGACGGAACAGGTACACAGGTTTTCTATTCAGTTTCCCTAAGAATACACAAGTTCTATCTGTTTGCCCCCACACCAAATTTAGCGGCAACAGATTGGCGCCGTCTGTGGGAAACTAACGAATAGAGACCTCTCCTCTTCCCGGTGAACAGGACTTTTCCAGCCATGCCGCCTCGCAAAGTTAGGTCAAGAGGGTCTAACCGAGTACCCAACCCTGACCAGCAAGAAGTCCTTCCTGATCCCGCTCAGCAACAAGGGCAACTTTCCCCTACCATGGAAGAGCCGCTCCAACGGAACCTTCCACCTCCCGATCCAAAAGGTCCTAACCCTCAGAAACAGCCTCTTCACCAAGAGAACCTCTCCATCCACAATGCCTCCAGTGCTTCTATGGCCTCCCATCATCCCCGAGCCTCTGGTCGCCACAATGTCCCCCCCAAACGCCCGGAGGATGATGACCTCCGTCGTCATCTGGATGAAAAGCGGGCTCGGGAGGAGGTCTCCCGCCAGCAAGAGCGATCTCCTCGTCGCCGAGAGTACAGGAGGTCCCCCATCCGAAGAGGGAGGAAGGACTCCCCCGATCATCACCGAAGGAGGCACTCTCCCGCAGGACGGCAACAGCCTAGGAACAATGAGGCACCCATCACCCGTGCCGAGTTCCAACAGTTCCAAGCGACCGTCCTGCAGGCCCTCAACCTCCGTCAGAATCCCATTGGGCCGAAGCTCCCATCCCCTCCTCCGGTCCGAAGCCCTCGCCGACGGTCTCCCTCTCCTCGACCCGCTCCTACTAACTCCCGGCATACTCCAAGTCCTCGCCGTTCTCGAAGCTACCATCGGCGCAGCCCTCGCTCCCCCTCATACGAAGACGAGTCCCGTGGCCCGGCTGATTACCGTCGGAGGGATGACACCATGAACCGCCGCCTTAATGAGGTGGAAAAGCTCCTGGGTCAGATAAACCGAGAAGAGGAGCTCAGGGGGAGGACCCTACGTCCTAGCCGACCCCCATTCTCCCGGACCATAGTGGATGCCCCTGTGCCGTTCGGTTTCAAACCTCCCCAGTTCGAGAATTACACCGGGGAGACCGATCCAGTTGATCACATCGAAAGCTTTAAGACTTTGATGCTCCTCCACCAAGCTTCCGATGCCCTCCTCTGCAAAACATTCCCCGCGACTCTCAAAGGCCCGGCTCGAGAATGGTACTCTCGCCTCGCCCCAGTGTCGATATTCTCCTTCGAGCAGTTCGAAACCCTCTTCATCACCCACTTTGTCAGCAGCCGAAGGACTGAGAAGACCAGCATCTCACTATTGCACCTCCATCAGCAGAAGGGGGAGAAACTGAGAGACTACGTGAAGAGGTTCACAGCTGAAGCCAGAACCATTGCCTCCCTCGACCAGTCGGTTGCTACCGCAGCGTTCCAATCCAATATTCTCAACTCCAACCTCCGCTCCTCCCTCGCCAAGAAGCCACCACAGGACTTTTCTGATCTCCTCCTTCGCACAGAAAAGTACATTCGGGCCGAAGAGGCTGAGCAACAACCCAACTGGGAGGTGCCTGCCTCCGGGTTTAAAAGGAAGGGGACGGAAGAAGAAGGAGCCAAGAAGCTCCAGAAGGATAATGCCGGCCAGCGCCGACCTCCCCCTAGATTTGAGAAGTTCACTCCCCTCAACGCTAACCTCTCGGCCATCTTCATGGAGGTCGAAAAAGACGGGGTCTTGCCTCCGGCTCCCAAGATGAACACCCCCGCCAAGAGAAGAGATAGAGAGAAATGGTGCCGCTATCACCGGGACCATGGGCATGACACCAACGACTGCCGTGCTCTGAGGAACGAGATCGAAGCCCTTATCCAGAGGGGGCAACTAACGAAGTTTGTAAGAAAGGACCGAGCCGAGCTTCCTCCCCCGCCTCGGGGGGCTAACAAGCGACCGGAAAGGGAAGAGACGCCAGACTTCGAGGAAGAGCGAGTCCTCCACCTCATCCATGGGGGTCCAATGGGAGGCTCCTCGAACTCCTCTCGGAAAGCGTTTATCAGAGAGGTCAATTCAGTCCGAGCCACACCTCCTCCCAAAGGCCTCGGAGTGCCAGTCACCTTCTCCGATGAAGATCTCGAGGGAGTTCGTATCCCATAATGTGACGCCCTCGTCATTTGCCTCCACATGGCGAATTTCAAGGTGGAGAGGATCTTAGTAGACAATGGCAGCTCCGTCAACATCCTCTTTCTCTCCGCTTTTAAAGGCCTAAAGCTCTCCAGAGACAGACTCAAGCCCGCCGGTTACACTCTCCATGGGTTTACGGGGGTTCCGGTAACTATTGAAGGGGTGATCACCCTCGATGTAACTGCCGGTCAAACTCCTACCACCAGGACAGAGCCAATGGACTTCATGGTGGTGGATGTTCCCGCTGCCTACAACGTCATTTTGGGCCGGCCTGGCCTCGCAGCTCTGGAAGCAGTTTCCTCAGCATACCATCTGAAGATGAAGTTTCCCACCCGATCCGGGGTCGGGGAAGTAAGGGGAAATCAGGAGCAGGCCCGGAAGTGCTACATGACCTCAACCCTTGGGCCCGTCCTCTCCTTAGAGACCCTGGAGATTCCCCAAGATTCTGCAAGACCGACCTCCGAGCCAGTGGACGAACTGGAGGAGGTGCTCTTCTCTGAACAAGAGCCGACCCGCAAGTTCCTCGTAAGCAAGACTCTCCCGTCCGCCCTATACTCAGATATTGTGAAATGCATCCGAGCCAATCAAGACCTCTTCGCATGGTCCGCAACAGACATGCCCGGGATCTCCGAGGAACTCCTAGTCCACCGCTTAAGCGTTGATCCGGGGTCCAAACCGGTTCAGCAGAAAAGGCGCAAGTTCGCCCCCGAGCGTCAGCTCGCTATCAAAGAGGAGGTAGATAAGCTGTTGAAAGCCCGATTCATATAGGAGGTAAACTACCCGGAGTGGTTGTCTAACGTAGTAATGGTGAAGAAGTCCAATGGGACGTGGAGAATTTGTATTGATTTCACCGACCTCAACAAGGCTTGCCCCAAAGATCCCTTCCCTCTGCCGAGCATCGACACTCTGATTGACGCAACCTCAGGACACGAGCTCCTCAGCTTCATGGATGCCTTCTCAGGTTACAATCAGATAAGGATGTTCCCCCCAGACATCCCGAAGACATCGTTTGTTACCGACCAGGGCCTTTATTGTTACAGGGTCATGCCGTTCGGTCTCAAGAACGCCGATGCAACATACCAACGCCTAGTCAACAAGGTCTTCCAGACCCAGATCGGCCGAAACATGGAAGTGTACGTCGATGATATGCTTGTAAAGAGCATCCGAGGTGTTGATCATGTGGCCGACCTTCAGGAAGCCTTCGACGTCCTAAGAAAGCACAGTATGAGACTCAACCCGAACAAGTGTGCGTTCGGCGTCTTATCAGGGAAGTTCCTCGGCTTCATGGTTAGCCAACGAGGGATTGAAGCAAATCCGGAAAAGATCAAGGCCATATTAGACATGGCCCCTCCCAGAAATGTCAAAGAAGTTCAGAGATTGACCGGTCGCCTAGCTGCCATAGGGCGCTTTCTGTCGAAGTCCGGGGAGAAGTGTCTCCCGTTCTTCAAAGCCCTCAGGGGGGCTAAAGGATTCAAGTGGGGACAGCAGCAACAAGACTCCTTCGACCAGCTTAAAGCCTACCTCGTCAATCCACCTCTGCTCAGCAAACCGATACCTGGCGAATCCCTCTATCTCTACCCGGCAGCTTCCGAACAGACGCTTAGCGCGGTCTTAGTCAGAGAAGAAGAAAGGGCTCAGAAGCCCATTTACTACGTCAGCAAAGTGCTCCGGGACGCCGAGCTCCGGTACCCGAAGATTGAGAAAATGGCCTATGCCCTGGTAATGGCCGCGAGAAAGCTTCGACCCTACTTTAAGTCTCATTCGGTGGTCGTCCTTACCGACCAGCCGCTGAAACAGGTCCTTCACAAGCCTGAGACCTCCGGTCGCCTCATGAAGTGGTCGATCGAGCTGAGCCAACATGATATAACTTATCAGCCTCGGACCACAATCAAGGCTCAGGCGCTGGCCGAGTTCATAGTTAAAAGTACAATCCCTGAGCCCTGCCAAACAGCAAAGGGGCCACCGGTTTGGTCGATTTATGTTGACGGATCTTCTTGCAATGAGGGAAGCGGAGCAGGAGTCATCCTGGCAGGCCCAGATGACTTCATCCTCCAATACTCCCTCCGTATAAATTTCAAAGTCTCGAACAACGAGGCCGAATAAGAGGCGTTAATAGCCGGTCTCAGGATGGCTCGAAATGCAGGGGCACAGCGGCTACAGATCTTCAGCGACTCTCAGTTGGTTGTCAACCAGGTCCTCGGCGAGTATGAAGCCCGCGATGACAGAATGGTTAAATACCTGGCTAAAGTCAAGAGCCTCATGGTGCTGTTCGAGGAGGCCCTCATCCGAAGGATCCCTCGAGAAGAAAATGCTCAGGCTGACGCCCTATCGAAATTAGCCTCCTCTTCCCTTCAAGGTCTTGAACAGACCGTATTGATAGAAGTCCTTTTGAAGCCAAGCATAGAGGACGAAGCGCCAGACTCCGCTGAAACATTGCAGGTCCTACTCGAAGACAACTGGATGAAACCCATCGTCGAATTCTTAAAGGACGGACTCCTCCCCGAAGATCCGAGGGAAGCAAGAAGAATCAGGACCCGAGCCGAGCGTTTTACTTTAATCGAAGGCATCTTATATAAACGCTCCTTCACCCAGGTGGACGGTCGACCTTACCTGAGGTGCCTTTCCCCCAGGCAGGTCGACTACGCCCTGCAAGAGCTCCACGAGGGCATCAGCGGAGCTCACTCGGGGTCCAGAGCTCTAGCGCGCAAAGTATTGAACTACGGGTATTACTAGCCCACTCTATTACGGGACGCCGAACGACACGTTCGGCAATGCAGCTCCTGTCAAAAGTACATCCGACGCCTTCCACAAGCACCGCTCACCTCCCTATCAAGTCCGATCCCCTTCGCCATGTGAGGAATGGATTTACTAGGACCGTTTCCACCAGCTCCCGGACAGCTAAAGTTCCTAGTCGTGGCAGTCGACTACTTCTCTAAATGGATAGAAGCCGAGCCCCTGGCTACAATCACCGAGCATAGAGTCGTTCAATTATTCTGGAAAAATGTGATTTGCCGCTACGGCGTTCCCCGAGTCATAGTCACGGATAACGGGACACAGTTCACCGGAGCCGCCTTCCGAGCTTTGTGTGAGGACCTCTCCATACAACACCGATTCTCCTCCGTCTCCCATCCTCAGTCGAATGGCCAGGCTGAGAATGCCAACCGACAGATTCTTTCAGGCATCAAGAAGAGATTAGACAAGTGTTCCAAAGGACTATGGGTCGATCAGCTGCCGAACGTGCTTTGAAATCACCGCACCACCAAACGAACCCCAACAGGCGAGAGCCCATTTAATCTCACCTATGGGGCCGAGGCCATCATCCCCCTAGAAGTCGGGATACCCTCTCCTCGCCTGATCGCTTATGAAGAAGAGCAGAATGCTAGAGAGCTCAGAGCAAGCCTAGATCTGATAGACGAAATCCGAGAGAGAGCTGCCATACGCCAGCAAGCTTACCGAAGAAGGATCGAGCTAGCATACAACAAAAGAGTCCGCCCAACGGACCTCAAAGAAGGGGATTTAGTCCTCCGGAAATTGGCCATCTCGTTCCCCGGACAGAAAAGCAAGCTGGCCCCGAACTGGGAGGGACCGTACAAGATCTTGAAAGTGATCCGCCCCGGTACGTACAAGCTAGAAGATCTCGAAGGCAGAGAAATTCCCAGGACTTGGAACGCCGACCATCTTTTGAAATACCAAGAGAAGGCAACCACGTCTCTCTAAGTAACTCGAGATGTCGGACCGTTCCCTTCCTTTTACTAGTAGTGATTTTTTCCTTTTGTTTTTTCCATTGTAATAACGGCTAGCAACTTTAGAAGCAGCCGATCATTAGATATTAATAAATGAAGTTTCTTCATGTTTTCACTACTCTTACCTCTCTGCTTTTTACCCCCTTAAATTAACAATGGTTCCGGAGTCCAACACGTGGCTCGATCCTACTTCGCGAGTTCGCTCCTAAGCGAGCTAGAAGTAGCTCGCCATTCGAAAATGCTCCCACAGCCGTTGAATGGTTCGGAGTCCAACACTTGGTTCGACTCTACTCCGCAAGCTCGCTCCTAAGCGAGCTAGGGGTAGTTCGCCATTCGAAATTGCTCCCACACCCCCTTAAATTAACAATGGTTCCGGAGTCCAACACTTGGCTCGATCCTACTTCGCGAGTTCGCTCCTAAGCGAACTAGAAGTAGCTCGCCATTCGAAAATGCTCCCACAGCCGTTGAATGGTTCGGAGTCCAACACTTGGTTCGACTCTACTCCGCAAGCTCGCTCCTAAGCGAGCCAGGGGTAGTTCGTCATTCGAAATTGCTCCCACACCCCCTTAAATTAACAATGGTTCCGGAGTCCAACACTTGGCTCGATCCTACTTCGCGAGTTCGCTCCTAAGCGAGCTAGAAGTAGCTCGCCATTCGAAAATGCTCCCACAGCCGTTGAATGGTTCGGAGTCCAACACTTGGTTCGACTCTACTCCGCAAGCTCGCTCCTAAGCGAGCTAGGGGTAGTTCGCCATTCGAAATTGCTCCCACACCCCCTTAAATTATCAATGGTTCTGGAGTCCAACACTTGGCTCGATCCTACTTCGCGAGTTCGTTCCTAAGCGAACTAGAAGTAGCTCGCCATTCGAAAATGCTCCCACAGCCGTTGAATGGTTCGGAGTCCAACACTTGGTTCGACTCTACTCCGCAAGCTCGCTCCTAAGCGAGCCAGGGGTAGTTCGCCATTCGAAATTGCTCCCACACCCCCTTAAATTAACAATGGTTCCGGAGTCCAACACTTGGCTCAATTCTACTTAGCGAGATCGCTCCTAAGCGAGCTAGGGGTAGTTCGCCATTCAAAATGCTCCGACGACCCTAACCTAATCAACCAAGGACCCCAAAGTCTAAAACTTGGCTCGATGCTACTTCGCGATTTCACTCATGAACGAACTAAAAGAAGCTCGCCATTCGGAGTCCGACGCTTTAGAAGTTACGGCACGGCAGACAACAGTCACAAGAATAAAACACACAGGTTCGGCAATAACGCGTTTATTGATGAAACAGACGTGGTACAAAGGCAAACACAGCAGGAGCACAACTCATCAAAGGAAGGTCACAGTGCCGACTTATTACACTTAGCGAAAAACAAAAAAATAAGCGGAAAAAAAAAACTCGCGGAGTCGACCACTTCAGCGCTTCTTTGGAGCCGGAGCGTTCCGCTTCAAGGACACCCGAGAGTGACGACGCTTGTCCCCGGAATGCGACCCCAAGCCGGCAAATTGGGACGTATCCTCGGCACCGCTCCTGGTAGCTACTCCGACGGACGCCCCGCTCGAGGAGATTGCCACCGAGCTCTGCGCGTCCCCCGGGCTAGGCTGGCCGATCCGCTGACGGGTCGCCATCTCATAGAAGGTAATGCCCCGCTCACTCTCAGCGCGAGTGCATGACGTGCTTCGAACGTTGATCGGCCCTGAATGTGGCTTAAGACGGGCCACTTCCGCCTCCAACTCCGAGATCCTGTCCCGCAACGAGTCGTCTTTGACGTCGACTTCGAAACGTAGGGGTATCGCGGAGTCCGGCACTCCAGATCGGCTAGCGATGAGGCGCCGAAGGTGGGTGACCTCGATGCTTTTATCCACCGTCGCTCTCTTCAGCGCTTCGACTTCGGCAGTCAACTCGACTCGTTCGGTCGTCAACTTGGCCACCTCGGCCGTCAGCCCTTCGCCCTCACTCCGAAGCTTCGCCTCTACGGACTGCAGATGCTGTATCTCGGAAAGCAACTCGTCCTCCTCCGCTGTTAGTTTGGACAAGTTATGACGAATGCACTGAACTCGAATCTCATTACTGAAATCAGTTGGCAAATGTTCACCTTCGGGTATAAGCTCGGCGATTCTGCTTTCCAAACGACGAATCTCGATATCTCGCAGGCCAAGGACGAGCTGGAGATGCTTCCTCTCGCTTTCAGCTCGGCGCAATCCGAGCTCGACCTCATAAAGTCTCTCTCTACACCTAGCCAGACACAGCCTTGTCGCCCCTAGGCCGGCCTCGGCTGGAACTTCCTCGTCCGGGCGAGAAAGCTCGGCGTCTTGGGCGATCACCATAAGCTGCAAAGAGATCGGAGTAATCAGCAAAAACGTCGAACATGGCCGAAGCACCGCACTTGGAAAAATTTTCATCTCTAAAAACTAGAAGGGACAGTTCGGCAAAAGAGGGGGCATAAGACAAAAACTTCCGAACATCAACACTTGCAAAAATTTTCTTTTCATTAAACGTCAAAAGAAGCGGTGGCCAGTCCGCTATTAGGCATTACAAAGTTCGAAAGGAAAAACAAAAAAACAAAAAAATCAAAAACAACAAAGCGAAAGGCGGATTCAGGGCCCGACCTCTTTCCCCGGGCGACGAGGCGGAGTAGGCGTTGACTTTGCCGAAGGAGATGCCACCACCAGCGGAGTGGTCGTGGTGCTGGGGACTTCGCCAGTAACCCCTGCGTCGGCATCAGCGTCGCCCTCCTCCTCTTCCTCTTCTCCTTCGGACTCGGGGTCGAAGCCCTCGACGTGTCCGGGGAAGAGCCGCCATCCCGAGACGTCCACCCCGGGGTATGCTTCTCGCACCCAGTCGAGGGCGGTGGCGAAGGCCTTCGCCATGTTCTGCGCGAGGTACCCCTGGGCCTTCTCCAGGGTTGCGTCCTCCGCCGCCTTCACGACCGCCGCCTGCTTCGCCTCAGCCTCGACCAATTGGTTGGCCGACCCCTCCTTCTCCCGAAACAGCTCGTCTTCCAGCTTGTTCACTTCGGCCTCGAGATGCTGGACCCTCGCCGACCGACCCTCATGCTCGACTCGGAGCTTGTCGAGCTGGTTCGACATCCGAGCCTTCTCGTTCCGAGCCTGGTCGGACTCCTGCTTTAGCTCCTTCTCGAGGGCGGTCAGCCTCTCGGTGAGGTGGCCGAAATGGACGACGATCTACAAAAAAAAAAAGGGGAGAAGAACTGAGAGAGTTAGAAAAATTTTTGTGATTCGAAGGGATGAAACGAACGAAGGGGACTCGGAACCTACCGATACCGCCGAACGAGCGATCTCGATCACGTCGTCGCCTTCCCTCCCCGCGTCCATGGCGGCACGGTCCTTCGGGGTGGCGAGATGCTTGACGGCCTGCATGCTCGCCAACGAGTTCCCGAGGAACCCATCGTGCCTCCGGACTTGCCAGTCCGGGATATGGATCCGCTTGTGCTCCTCCGTCAGGAGCTCCTCGCCTGCCACGGTCAGCGGCGGGGTCGGCATGGCGAGGGCGGCGGCAATGGGGAACTCCCCCATAGGTGCAGGAGCCGAAGACCCCGCTACGGCGACGACCGGGTCGTCGACAACCTCCACCGCTTGGACGGGGGCCGCAATCCTCGGCACCTTCGAGGCTGAGGGCAGCTTCGACGCAACCCTCTTGCGCTTCTTCGGCGCCTTACTGGCGAGCCCCGCCCTGAGCGCCAACACCGCCTCGTAGTCCATGGATTCTGCATCAAAAGCAAAAAATGATTAGCACAAAAAACAACAAGGCAGCAAGTACGGAAAAAAGAACTTGACGAGAACCGCGTACTAGGATCTACGCGGCAGAGCCCTCCCCTGTAGAGAACGTCCTCCGTCAAATCCTTCCAATCATACTTCGGCCGGTCAAGGAGGGTCCGGACCGCCTCTTCTTCTTCTACTGTAAGCCTCGGCAGCGCCGTCGCCCTCTTGGGCACCCCTTCTGCCCAATTAGTGGGGATCGGCCAGGCCTCTCGACTCCGCACGACGACCCACTTCTCTCGCCAGTGCTTGATAGAGTCGGGGCAGACGACGAGCCTGCCGCCGTGCCTCGGAGTCAGATAATACCGGTACTCCGACTTGTTCCCTTGGTGGAGCCGGTATATCGTCCGAAGCACGTTCAGCTGCGGCTCGATCCCTGCGGCCTGGCAGTGGAGAACGAAGCCATTAATCACTCGCCACGCGTTCGGTATGAGCTGAATGGGGCAGACCCCGTACCAGCTCACCACGGTAACAGCGAACGCGTGGAGAGGTAGCCGAGCACCGGCGATAAAAGCATCGACCGGCCAGCAACACATGGTCACTGGCAGCGGCGAATTAGCCCTAACCCCGGGGCCCGGCAGCATGATTTTGTACTCCTCCGGGATGAAAAAAGAGTCCTGGATCGCAGCCAGTTCCTCCTCGCGCAGGATCGACGCCGCGTCGTCCGCCTCCGTCGTCTCCCTCACTTCGTTCTCCTCGAAGGACCTCTCCCTCCCATGGATGATTCGCTCGGCCTGGTCCTTCGGGAGCTCCCTGACCCTGTGTAGCCCCGTCAGCGGACCTGGCAGCTGTCCGAACTCCCCCATCCTCTTCGGATCCTCGATAATTGAATCCTTGCCGAACACCTTGCCCTTGGTTGGAGTCGGAGTCGAGGCCTCGGCGCCTTCAAGGGAGGGCTCGGACCAAGAGACTTCATCTGAGACAGAAGCTACAGACATAATTTATAAATTACCTTGAAGGAGAGAGCTGCCGAAAAACTTCGCCTGAGTCAAACGCCGGTCACCGGAAAAACTCGCCTGAAACACAAGAAAACGCCTGAGCAAATGAGAGGAGAAATGAGAAATGAGAGGGGGGGTGAGGATTTATAGAAGGGGGCACTCCCCACGAGGCTAATGGGCCCGTACGACCGGCCCATCTAAACCAAGCGGCGGAGCGATCCCAATCGTCACCTCGCAAACTGCAACGAATCATGAGTTGAATTTAATGCGCATCCCATCTGATAGAACCCCAGAGGTCACTGCAATTAATGAACGTCCCATCTGTCAGGGTTGTCAGAGTTGTCAGAGTTGTCAGAGGTGTCAGAGGTTCAAATGGCGCACAGAAAAGACAAACTCCCAAAAACGACAAGTCTGGGAGCTCGGCACTCGCTGCCGAGCGTTCGTGACACCGACCCTGTTACGGGGGAAAAGATCGAGTTCGGCACTCGCTGCTGAGCGTTCGTGACACCGACCCTGTTATGGGGGGAAAATCAAGTTCGGCACTCGCTGCCGAGCGTTCGTGACACCGACCCTGTTACGGGGGAAAAGATTGAGTTCGGCACTCACTGCCGAGCGTTCGTGACACCGACCCTGTTATGGGGGGAAGATCGAGTTCGGCACTCACTGCCGAGCGTTCGTGACACCGACCCTGTTATGGGGGAAAAGATCAAGTTCGGTACTCACTGTCGAGCGTTCGTGACACCGACCCTGTTATGGGGGAAAAATCAAGTTCGGCACTCGCTGCCGAGCGTTCGTGACACCGACCCTGTTACGGGGGAATAGATCGAGTTCGGCACTCACTGCCGAGCGTTCGTGACACCGACCCTGTTATAGGGGGAAAATCGAGTTCGGCACTCACTGCCGAGCGTTCGTGACACCGACCCTGTTATGGGGGGAAAATCAAGTTCGGCACTCACTGCCGAGCGTTCGTGACACCGACCCTGTTATGGGGGAAAAGATCAAGTTCGGTACTCACTGCCGAGCGTTCGTGACACCGATCCTGTTATGGGGGGAAAATCAAGTTCGGCACTCACTGCCGAGCGTTCGTGACACCGACCCTGTTATGGGGGAAAGATCAAGTTCGGTACTCACTGCCGAGCGTTCGCGACACCGACCCTGTTATGGGGGAAAAATCAAGTTCGGCACTCACTGCCGAGCGTTCGTGACACCGACCCTGTAATGGGGGAAAAATCAAGTTCGGCACTCACTGCCGAGCGTTCGTGACACCGACCCTGTTATGGGGGAAAAGGTCTAGCTCGGCACCCACTGCCGAGCGTTCGTGACACCGACCTCGTTACGGGGTAAAGAACAAGTTCGGCAGGTCGCCAGACCCACTCCTAGTGCTCGCAGCTATGCTGAACTCGCTTTTCGCTCCGGAAAAGCTTGCCGAACTGCATATGGACCTCGGCCTCCTAGTCGGCGAGCCCTGGGGAGAGTCTAAGGAGCCATGCAAACGTATGAGACCTCCGAACGACGAATTGATGCTTCGCTAGGGCTAAGAGGATATCCCTGCAAAAATGCCGCACGACCGTCAGAGCTCATGAGCAACTCGGAGCTCAATCCACTTGGCAAGTCACCTCACTGCCTCCTCCGGACTCACAACTCTCCATTTGAACTCCGATATAACTCCGCCAGCCATTAAACAGTCAAACTACTCCTCAAAGGCTGATCAAGCTCAGCCTTTAGGAGTGGGGGGCTCGTGATATGGCTAAAAATGGGGTTAAATCGGAACCGTCCAAATTGAGTACGAATCTTGAGACGTGGGGGTAAAATGGTGATTTCGCCTACAAGAGGGCCCGAAATAGGTTTTGGGTCTTCTCCTCAAGAACCCAGTAACCTACGAACGGACCCACCAACAAGAGGGTGCGGGTCTTAACCTGCTGCACACCCAATCCAGCGAGATAAAATCAGGGTCCCTGATTAATCTTGATCAACGGCCCAGATATACTTCTATCTTTTCACCGGGATTTGGGGATAAAATTCCTTACCTGATTACGGGGAATATATCTCATCAGATTACATTCCTCATCTGATTATGGGAAATATTCCTTATCAAATCACCAGGATTACATTCCCAATCTGTTCCCTGGGACGCCTATAAATACCCCCCGTCCATCTCCATGAAGAGGTAATCAATCTTTCACCAGTTTTTACGCTCTTTCATAATCTCTCTGATTACTGACTTGAGCGTCGGAGGGTGCGTCGCCGGGAACAACCCCGGTGTCTCGCACTTTTTGCAGGTCTACGGCGGGATCGACGACTGAAGTCCGACGGAACAGGTACACAGGTTTTCTATTCAGTTTCCCTAAGAATCCACAAGTTATATCTGTTTGCCCCCACACCAAATTTAGCGGCAACAATAAATAAGGTAAATAAACTAGAAGAAAACCAGTAGGAATTTAAATTAAAAAAAACAATGATAAAAATCAAAACAAACCTTTCCATTGCCGAATACATTTCCACATGACAATGGATCCTATGAGACCGAGTAAATTCCCCAATGCCAAGCCGGCAATGTAGACACACACGATCCTAGCTAATTGAATAAGAACAGAAAGAGGACTATAAATATGTGCTGTTATTAGATGATATATCAGAATACAAGCAAACTAAAACTCTAGAGTTTTTTATTTTTGTTGGGGTGCAGTTACTCACGTGGAGATGATGAAGAATGCAATCGTTCTCCTTGTTCTCTTGTTTGTTTTTAGTTGTAATAAGGAGGGGGGGCCATTAATGGCAGAAGCATTTACGTGCCACAAACCAAGCACCAGTTTTGGGGGAATGTGCACTGTGACCGCCGACTGTGTTGCGGCCTGCAACGAAGAGGGATACACTGCCGGAGGAGAATGCTATGGTGTCTTCAAATTGTGCCTGTGTGCATTTGCTTGCTAAATGCAAACTAATGGTTCCGTCGATGGATTAATTATTTTGTTGTTATTTATTTTGTGTGAGCAACGTTTGTGCTTCTTTTGTGTCTGAATGTTATTTCCAGTGAATTGTATTAGAGCTTCATTTGTTTCAATTTGATGTTAAGACTAGATAGATCCTCAAGTTTTCTTTCTGGACGTAAAGATGGCACATAGTCCATCCAAATTTCATTAACCAGAATAGATCCTCAAGTTAATTTCAGGTTAAAAGCACCATAAACAGTTTCCTCTTTTTCCCTCTTTATTTAGTCAGAAAATTCTTGCTCCCTCCTTGATACTGCTTTTTTGGGTGTGGGAGCAATCAGATAATGAGATCTTTGATGATTGGGAAAAGTCTAAATCTCAAATCTCACCCACTGATCAGATCTTATGTGAGGCTGATATTTGTGGTAGAATTTGGAATGGGTGGCCGACATACCGCTGGAAACTTGCAAGAAAGCCTGAAACATCGGAAGTTTTTCCGATGACAAACCCTCTGACGATCAAGTTCGTAATTCAACAATATTAATTGGGTTTTGTGGACAAAATATTAATTATCTGGTAATGGAGGGGGAGAGGCTGTATTTATAGGCCTGAGGTGGAGCAGTTTTTAAAGAGATTTTTTAATTGATTTGAAAGATTTTTCAAATCAAGGGATCCAATCAATTAATATCTTCCTATTTTTGGGAATTTAATTGCCAACCATGATTGGCTGATCAATCTTTCCCGGTGTTTCAAGCTTCATTTTGTAGGTCGGCGAAGCGGCCATCTCCCCCGGAACCAGAATGAAGGATAGGATCACTGTGTTTTTCTCAAATCAAAGAACTCACATTATCTGTTGCTCCCACACCCCCAGAAAAAGACTGCAACAGATTGGCGTAGTCTGTGGGAAACCTGCAGATCAATCCTACTCTCGACCCAAGTTCTTGTCCGAACTGATCCACTTTCATGGCTCCCAAAGCCAAGAGGTTCGCAGCCGCGGGGCCTTCGCTTCCTCCTCCCCCACCGATCCGTAGCCCTACGAACACCTAGGGATCATGGAGGCAGCCGACTGAGAATTCACAGGGACCGGCTCTGAGCGCGTACTGCTCCATCACAAGGTTGGGCGAACAACCTATGGCGGGCGACCTCCGGAACGTCATCAACAATCGGTCCAGCCAGGGAGACCTCCGAAACTAACTCAGTCGTTCGAGAGGCGAGGCCAAGCCATCAAACTCGGCCCCGAGCCACAATGTCCTTCAGCTCTGAGGCCAAGATCAACGACGTAGCCACTCCCCAAGAGATCGCCAACGTTCGAATGACCACGAAAAAGAGGGTCACATCACGCGTACCAAGTTCCAAGAGTTGGGAAGTTCTTATAAGGTCTCCGAAGTGATACGTTCGGGGACCTACCGACTCGAAGACCTGGTGGGCAAGGCAGTCAAGAGAACTTGGAATGCGAAACACCTGATGAAGTTTTATGAAAACTCTTCAAACGATTCAAACTCATGACAAGGCAATTGTAATAAGAGCCGGCTCCCACCGACCGCTGAATAAAGTTGAGTAAAGTTGTTCTAGTTTCGTTAATCACGCCTCGCCTACTCCTAAAACCTCGAAAAGAGTGCCTCGAAAGAGCACCTCGACTCTGAGTTTTGCGCAGTTCTTACTGCTAAACCTAAACCTCAGAAAGAGTGCCTCAAAAGAGCACATCGACTCTGAGTCCTATGCAGTCCTCACTGCTAAGTCTAAACTTCAGAAAGACTGCCTCGAAAAAGCACTTCGACTCTGAGTTTTACGCAGTCCTCACTATTAAGTCTAAACCTCGGAAAAAGTGTCTCGAAAGAGAACATCGACTCTGAGTCTTACGCAGTCCTCACTACTAATGCTAAACCTTGTAAAGAGACTGAGAGTCTTACGCAATCCTCATTGCTAAGTCTAAACCTCAGAAAGAGTGCCTCGAAAGAGCACCTCGACTCTAAGTCCTATGCAGTCCTCACTACTAAGTCTAAACCTTGGAAAGAGTGTCTCGAAAGAGCACCTCGATCTAAGTCCAATGTAGTCCTCAATACTAAGTCTGAACCTCGAAAAGAGTGCCTCGAAAGAGCACCTCAACTCTGAGTCTTACGCAATCCTTACTGCTAAGTCTAAACCTTGGAAAGAGCACATCGACTCTGAGTCATACGCAGTCCTCACTGCTAAGTCTAAACCTCGAAAAGAGTGCCTCGAAAGAGCACCTCGACTTTGAGTCTTACACAGGCCTCACTGCAAAGTCTAAACCTCGGAAAGAGTACCTCAAAATAGCACATCGACTCTGAGTCCTACGCAGTCCTCATTGCTAAGTCTAAACCTCGAAAAAAGTGGCTCGAAAAAGCACATCAACTCTGAGTCTTATGCAGTCATCACTGCTAAGTCTAAACCTCAAAAAGAGTGTCTCGAAAGAGCACCTCAACTCTGAGTCTTACGCAATCCTCACTGCTAAGTCTAAACCTCGGAAAGAATGTCTCGAAAGAGCACCTCGACTCTGAGTCCTACACAATCCTCACTGCTAAGTATAAACCTCAGAAAGAATATCTCAAAAGAGTACCTTTACTCTGAGTCATACACAGTCCTCACTGCTAGACCTAAACCTTGGAAAGAGTGTCTCGAAAGAGCACTTCGACTCTGAGTCTTACGCAGTCCACACTGCTAAGTCTAAACCTCGGAAAGAGTGCCTCGACTGTGGGTCTTGTGCAATACTCAATGCTAAACCTAAACCTTAAAAAGAGCGCCTCGAAAGAGCACCTCAACTTTGAGTCTCACGATCAACACGGACTCCTCTACTACCAAAAGGTCAACATTCCAGATTTCAAAAAAAAAAAAGAAAGAGAAGAATTTTTTTAATCGAAAGATGATTACGAAGGCGGTGGCCAGTCCGCAAAAGGCATACAGAATGTTAAAGTCTAAACCTACATCTATACATGAGACACAAGACTCCATCGCGGCGAATAAAGGCACTCATTAAATAACCAGAAGGAGCCGAACCAACCAAAAGCTGTCAGTTACCTCTCATCACGTCAGTTCCCCTTGCTGCCACAGCTCGTCGACACTCCCCCGACGCAGAAAAGGCATCATATCCGATGGAAAGTGTTGATGATGAAGCCCCTCAAGAATCCCCGAAGTAGGATGGAAGTTGAAGCAAAAAATGGCCCAAACATCTGTCGCACCTGCCGTTTTAGATAAGAAAGTCTCAGGAGAAGGATGGAGATTCCTCTGATATAAGTAACTCCGCATCCTCGGGCCTTGACCGTCGATCGGAGGAACCAAATCTTGTAACCCGAGTCGTAAGTGACGAACTTCGACATGATTCTGCTCCAAGTTACCCTCGATTCGGTGATGACAAAGCCCGAACTTCCGACCAGAAAATCACAACCAAGCCTTTAATCCCAGCACAGACACGGAAAAAAGAATCTCTTAGGGGTCGGTCACAATTGATACAAATCTTAAAATCCGAGCCGAGCGTGACGAGACAAGGCGTCAGCATTGCGAGCCCTCCAAAGGCAAAATCTCGAGAACTTGAGCCACTCTCCAGAAATTTCATCAAGGAAACTTTCACTTGTTGGAGCAAATAGCTATGAGGCAAAGGAAATTTATAGGCAACTCAGCTAACCACTTAATTAAATATAAATTCAAACAGTCAACGCTTCAACTTCCAAGACATACAATTACCTCGATTATCGTGAAAGAAGTGACTTGAGAAAATACGTGGCAACTATCCACGCACAAGCACCAAAGCGCGACTACAGAGATGAAATCTCGGCTACCTAGTCCCAACCCAGTAACACTCGACAATCGAACAAAGAGAAGGAAAAGAGAAGAAGCAAATTTTATTCATTAAAAAAAAGGATTACAAAGGCGATTGTCAGTCCGCAAAAATGGTAGGGGTACAAGCAACTCATTAACGACGCTTCAGCACTGGTCCTTTCTCGCTGATGGAGGTCGACCTTTTCTCGCGAGCTGTGGCATCCAGCTTGGCCATCCGGTGCAAGTCATCTTCGCGGGCATCAAAGGTCAAGCCCTCGAGTGAGAGGTGTGGGTACCAGATCTTCATGTGCGTAAGAGCCTTACCCTACTTCGCATCCTGGGCGTCGAGTACTTACAGCACCATTTCATCCAACTTCTGCTTGTCCTTAACCGCGCGCTGAGTCGCCTCGTCCAGCAAACTCCGCAATCTCTTCTCCTCGACTTGCCAACCCATTTCTCTTTCTCAGCCAGCAACCCTTGCCAACCGCTTTTCTCCCCCTCCAGTGCCTTCTCAACATCCTTGATACACCACCAAAGTTCTTGGTTCTGACACACCAATTCCTTACCACTCTCCTCGGACTCCAAGACCCGTGCAAGCATCACGTCCAACCTTCGCTTTAACTCAGCCCCAGTGATGGCGACCTGCAGAAAGGGAAGGGTGTCAAGAAAATTAGATATTTAAATCCAAGGAGGGTACCAACTACAAGCGATAGACAATCTTCAGGGTGACTTACCATGACCGAAGCCTGAGCCCAACGGGCGTAGTCGTCGCCTTGGGCATCCCTCTTCAGGGACACTAACTCTCTGGGTGTGGCCAGATTTTCCACCACCTAAGCCACATTCGCACGATCCATCATCAAATCTGCCTCCGTAATGGTCCAGGGGGGATCCACACGTTCGCCGGTGATGGCACCTCCGGTGCCGTCCGTGGAGTCCCTTCTGCGGAGACCGACATCTCCGTAATGATCAGAGGGTCGGCACCCTTGATCTTCTTCATCCCCAGAGATGCAGTAGAAGTGGGGAAAAGAGGACACTTCGAAGTCCCCCCTGTACTTTATTTCCATTTGGGTCATCGATACCCCAATCGCCTCACCCCCACCTTGGTTTTTCCCTTGGCCAGCTTCCTCTCCGTGTCCATTTCGGCCTTCGCACTACCCTCAACCCGAAAAGGTCAGCCTCGGCCTCGGCCTTGGCCTTGGCTTCGATCACCTTCATTGCCACCGTACGGGCCAAACGCATTTCCATCAAAATTGTGTCAGAAACCATGATCAAAGAAAAAACGAACTCGACGAAAGGGAGAAACAAAGATAATGAAGGGAGAAAGTGAAGAAAGAACAAGCGGCGAAAAGCAATATATAAGCACGATTGGGATATCGAACACTGTGCAAACATGTGGCAAGCATAAGACGCGTGGGTCCCTTAACCCTTGGCTTCCTATCTAATAGGACTATTCGAATTCCGCAGGCGGCTGACCCGCTCTTTAAAGAACTTGCTTCTGACCCACCATGGTCATCAGAAGAAAATGATCTACCGATCTCTGCGACCGACATATCTAGGATTATGATCTTGAATAGAGAGATTCCAGGAGTCCATATTATAACCCCTCATTGGGCTAAAGGGAGGGAGCAAATTTATAGGGGACGACCGACTCTCGAACTATCGGCACGTGCCACCCCTTCGAATTCCATAACCGCACTCCCTAAAATCAAGAGATTAATCAATCCCAGATCCGAGATTAAGAGAATTTCGATACTGTCCTAGGATCTGGGGATAACGGATTTCTCTCCAGACCTATAAACATAGCATGGACTGTACCGTGACTGGTAAGGACTTTTTTGCCACTTAAACCCCTCCATTCAAGAGCTGTTTTATGACTTAAGCATCAGAGGGTCTGTCACCGGGAATACTCTCGATGTTTTAGACTTCATTTTGCAGGTCGACGAAGCGACCATCTCCCCTGGAACCAGAATGAATGATAGGATAACTACGTTTTTATCGAATCTAAGAACTCACATTATCTATTTCCCCACACCCCCATAAAAAGACCACAACAGGTATAAAATTTATCGCTGACGATTAAAATTAATATAAAACAAAAATTAATAGGCAAAAGAAAAAAATAGTTTTTTTACGTACAAATAATTTTTATTTTCTAATAGGAGAACGACTTTCCACATGGAAAGACATCTTATATTAGAAAAGAATGGTTTTTAACACGTGTATCCCTAACAAATTAGCTAATATCATATATGCCTCTTACAAATCGATATGATCATATTTACCCCTAACAATGTAAATCTTAATCATATATATCCTTCAGGTTATAGACATCCAAATGGGAAGGAATATTCTGTTTTTCTTAACTAGATTACTAAGAAATGACTAAAATACCCTTTTGTCGTTTCTTCCGATCTATCACCATCATTATTCATCTCCTCCTCAAATAGTACATAATTGTCATCCTTAAACAGTGAGGTAAGGCCCGAACTATGGTTAAGTTGCAAATTTCTAACGAAGTGGCAACTTAAGGTGGATCTCAGATTGTTAGAGGCAAATATGATATTATTGATTTATGAAGGGTATATATGATATTAGCTTATTTGTAATGGATATACTGTACATGTTAAAAATCCAAGTTCCAACCATTTATACTTGCCCTTGCCCTAATAAGTGGGCCCCACCGTGCTAATAAAAAGTCGTCGCTTTCTGAGCTCCCATATCTTTGTAGATTAACTTTTTTGGTTTTTTTTTCGATTTTTTTGCCGTATTAGGCCACATTTTCAAAATATTTGCAATAATGGGTCAGATTTGAAACTATTAGCACTCGTGGGCTACTTGGTGCCTGTCACGTCCCGCTTCCCAAAAAGAATACGGAATACGAGCACGTAACATTGGCCTAGCGAATGATTTTCATCATCCATAAGCTGTTCAGAAATCTTTACAATATCTCACAAAATAATTAGAGTCGGAAGTCAAAGAGTCAACCACGTGCACTTATGAACTAAAATACCAACAAGAATACTTGAAATAAAATATATTAATCTCAAATAGTCATGATCTGAATAACACAAATATCCTGGATCACATTGCCCAATACAAGAATAAATCCAAATACATGAATACAATGTTCAAAATGAGCAACAGGAAATAAATGAAGATAACAAAAGCTCCAACCAACTAGAACTTTATATCACAAACTCCATTGGGCAGCTGATCACCAAAATCTGCAATTGATAATTGCAGAAGAAGGAAAAAGAAAACAAGTACCCGTCAATTGCAAGTTACGAGCCACTTATAATGTAGGATACATGCACATGAGAAAACTAACAAATAGCAAGGAATAATGCCTCACTAATAACTAGCATGAATTAGTAAAACAAAGTCAACTAGCATGGTATACTAACAATACAGATGTTTGTGTCATGTATAGTGTCATATGGCAACTAACAGTGTCCACTAACAGTAAGCTCGGTATACTAGTGAATCAGGATAATCGTATCAGTCCAACAGTATCAGTCTAACAGTATCAGTCTAACAGTATCAGTCTTGTGTTCTTGCAGTCTTGTGTGTATTACTAGCTAGGTAGCACTTCATGCGCCCCAAAAACATAACACATGGTTGCTACAACAAATAGTTTCGCTTTTAGATTTCATAGTAGACCATAATGGGACAGTGTACTCAGGTATCAGTAACAGTAGCAGTAGCAGTAACAGTAACAGTAAGAACCTAGTGGTTCTCTTCTTCTCTACACCTTCCTATAGGAAGTAATGTAGACATGATCAAATAACAGTAATAGTAGCAGCAACAGTAACAGTAACAGTAGCAGTATGGAACACTAGTTCCCTTTCAAGTACACGTTTCCATATTTTCCACTACTAAATCTTTCCTTAAGAAACCCCCGCTTGGTTACTTTTATTATGGTCATCAAACAGGCATGGATGTGTATAAAATAGTGTCAAACTAATATGGTATAATCAGTATTAGGTTCAGGGAAATAAATAAACATGCATGGATAATATACAGTCACATAAACGAGCAAAACACTGTATGTTCATATTCAGGACAGCATGTCAGTGTTGTACTAAAACAGTGAATCCTGTTGCTAAAAAAATGCAAATCTGGATCCGTCGAAGATTCTGAAAAATAAACTCCCAACTGAATTCAGAGAATATAAATAAGTCACATAGTAATTCACAAAATCATAACTCAAAACTCATTTGAACCCAGAAAACATGTTCAGTCAGAAATCAGTAAAATGAATTCTCAGTTCGGAAAACAGCATTAAAACTCCTCAAATAAATCCAAGAAAAATCTGGGGTATTTCCCTATACGTCTAGAATCAAAATATAAAGTTTCATAATATTCCAGTAAAATTAGTTCAGCCATAAAAAAATAAGAAAACATCAAGAAACGATACTTTGGCAAATCTGGAATTCCCAACACTGCTGTACGAAAACTGAAATATCTCGCAAGCCGTGAAACGAAATCCAAATCTGCCAAAGGGAGATGAAAATAGATAAATAAACTAACTTTCATATTTCACAAACATTTTTCATACAGTAAAAGGAATCATAGTGAAAATAAGATTCTTTACAGAACAACGAGCAAAATACAGCACGTATATATTTTATAAACGAGCATGGAACATCACATAAAACTTATCAATAAAATTCACCAAAATTCTAGGTAATCCCTAACTAGATAAAGAAACACTGAACAAAGTTTCAGATCAAAATAATATACGTAGCACGGTTCTTTAAAATGATTTGTCATCAAAATTATCGAAAACCAGAATCTGGAAAAGGTCGACACCTTTGTACTAAAACAGTCATAACTCAGTCTTACGAAATCAAAATCAAACAAGGTCTGAAGGGTTTGAAAATAGACGAAATTATCTAAAACTCATGTTTTATACCGAAATTAAGTTACTGACTTCAAGACAATCCAAAACAGCAAACAAAACAGATCAGCGACAAAATACAGATTTTTCCCTTTAACAACATCTCAACATATATCATATAAACTTGTTCAAAACACAACCAAACATGAAATCGAGTCTACCAAGTGTCCAAACATCATGAATTAGGGTATCTAGCATGTCTACACCAAATATAATGCAACCAAATCACAAGTTCTCACAAAAGTCTCACTTACATATTCAAAATCAAGAACGGATAAAACCTAAGTTAATTCATGTCAAGATTTCTGTCGTGAGTCATCTATGGTCAAGTTTTCATAATAGAGACAAAACCCATTAAGGAAAACACAAACAAGAGTCGTCTTTAGACCCAACTACACTATAGGTGATATTTTTGACTTGTATCAAACAAAAGAATTGGAGTACAAGTTAATTGCCTTAATCGGGGATGAAAGCATGAAAATCAAGAATAATGAGAACGGATTTTCGGAAACGAACCAACGAACGGATCGAACATGAACCACGATCACGAACAAGATCACGAATCCAAAGAACAAATAACCCACGAACATGATCGGACGTTTGAGATCATAAGATCAAGAGATCAAGGCGATCAGATCAGATCGACGATCGGATGACCACAATCAAAGTGACCAGAGAACTCCAAGACGACGATGATCATGATGATCGAGATGTGATGACGATCGGGCGGCTGATCGAGACTTGATGATGATCAAGATCCAATAGACGGCTCTCAATCAAGAGATCAAAACCAAGATGATGATGATCATGATGCAATCAACGACTCACAACAAAACTATCGAACCAACAGCACCTCCATGGCCAAACAGAGCATGGGGGGAATTGCTCTGCGACTGGGAGCTGGCCAGGTGGCGGGACAGGCGGCGAAGCAGCGAGGAGCGCTGGGATCACGGCAGTGGGCGGCGGCCATGGACAGGCAGCCAGGGTACGGTGGCGCCGCAAGGACGGCAGGGGAACATGGAGGCGGCTCAGGGGATCGTGAGGATAGGCTGTCGTCTGGCGAGGGCGGCGCGACAGCGGGGCAGCGGGAGGCTGGCGTCCTGGTAGTCGCTGGCACTGGCTGTTGTACTGGGTCGGCACCGCGATGAGGAGGGCAGGGGGTGCAAGGGTGCAGGGACACTGCAGTTGCACTAGACAGCATGGCAGCGACACTGGCTGCTCGACGTTGCTGGTGTGGCTGCTGTCGTGGTTGTCTTGTGTAGGCAACAAGGAGAGGGGATATGAGGAAGGTAGAAGACGATGAAACGGGGTGGCGGTTGGAGTTGAAGGGTTGGCAGATGGGTTTTGTGGGTTTATATAGGTTGGGAAAGAATAGGTTTTAGGTTTAGGAGACGGGTTTGGTAATATCGGGTTTGGGTTGGGGCTGATAACGGGTTAATTTAAGTTAATGGTTAATGGGGTTTTAATGGGTTTTAAGGAAAATATCCAATAAGAAAAATTAAATACAAAAACTAATAAAATATAATTTTATAAACTAATATAATTTGCATTAAAAGTATAGAGTCTATAAGTACAAATATAATTAGCACATAAAATTGATTTTTTAATAAACATTCAAAAACAACAATAATAACAATAATACAAATAACAATAATAATGATAAGGCCATGATAAAAATAATAATAGTGCTAAAAATAATAACAGTAATAATATCAATAATAGAAATCAGGGTATCAATTTAAATAATAAGATTTGTATAAAAAAAATCATAGGAAATAGTTACAAATAAACTATTTATTAAAGATGAACTTTAGTGGAAGATTCAAAAATACATTTTAACGAAAAGAATTTGAAAACGAAAAAAATAATTTACAAGAATTTTAAATACAGAAAATATACGGGAAAAAAAATACAATTTTGGAAAAACAGGGGTTACAGTGCCGCGTCAGTAGCAACCGTTATTCTCATTAGCGGCATGTTCCACTAATGGGAATAAAGGCCTCTATTTAAAAAAGAAATTGAAAATTTTGTTTACTGTTGCTATTCCTATTAGCAACCAAAGCATATATGAAGTCGCTAATGTGATTAACCTTCAATGAAATGTATTCCAACACTTAGTAAAATCTAGAGAGCTTTTGCTCTCTGAAAAAATAATAATCAATTTATTTTTGAAAGCGAGGTCGCTATTCGGAATAACGACCTTAGTTGTAGAAAAGGTCGCTATTCCGAATAGAGACCTTTATTGTACTAAGGCCGCTATTCCGAATAGAGGCCTTAGTTGTGTGACTATTCTACAAATTTTACAAAGAACAAAGAGATTAAGTTTCCTACTGAGGTCACTATTGCAAATAGCGAGCAAAGAATACTAAGGTCGCTATTCTCAATCCCGATCTTAGTTGGATGATTATTTTGCAAATCTTACAAAGAGCAATGAGACTTAGTCTTCTACTGAAGTCGCTATTCGGACTAGCGACCTCAGTTTTAATTTTTTTTTTCCAAGAGAGCAAAAGTTTTCTAAAAATTGCTAAGTGTCCAGTACATTCATTTGAGGCCGCTAATCCCATTAGCGATCTCATATATACTTCAGTCACTAGTGAGAATAACGACAACAAACAAAAAATTTCAAATATTTTAAAACATAGGCCGCTATTTCCATTAACGACTTTCAAAGTGAAGAGACCGCTAATGAGAATAGCGGCCGCTACTGACGTGTCGCATAGTAGCCCACAAGCACTAATATAGTTTCGAAATTGGTCCACAATCGCAAATATTTTCAAAAAGTGGCCTAGTAGGGCAAAAAAGTTATCTTTTTCAATGCGGTAATTACAAAACTAAATAAAATAAAAATAATAAAATTAAATAGAAAGAAGGAGATAGAAAAAACAAAAAGAAAGAATGAGGAAAAAACCTAACTAGGGTTTGGTTTCTTGTTCTTCTCAATCTCTCCAACTTCTCCAGATCTAGAAGCGAGTTCCGATCCATCTTCGTCGAATCAATGGCGGGCGCGCTCCAGTACTTGGAATCTCAGAGGAACGCGCGGCCGGAGTTGGCCGAGTGGTACAATGCCCTCGCGGATCTCTACCAGAAGAAGCTGTGGCACCAGCTTACTCTCAAGCTCGAGCAGTTCGTCGCCCTCGCCATGGTTCAGGTTCGGTTCTTGCCGCTTTCGAGATCCTAGGGCTTATCAGTTTCGTTCGAATTTTGTTGAAATTCGTTGTATCTAGTTAAATTCGGAGAAAGTTAGGGTTTTGTTATGTTGCTGTCGATTAGGTTGTTTATTCGATTGCTCAGATGAAGAAGAATTGTATGTATTTCTGCTTTTTTTAAGGATTTAGCCAAGAAGTGGGTCATCGGGGAGAACCAGCTAGCTCTGGGTTTGAGTCGCTTTTCACCCGGATTCATTCTTTCCTGTTGCTTCATAACAGTTATATTACGAAAGAACGAACAGTAGAGCCCAACCTATATATCAATGTAAAGCAAAAAAACAAGGGGGGCACAACTTGACGTTTAGGGCTGTGAATAACTTTCAGTGTATAACTAGAATTGGGTGGGAATACGACATTAGTTAGCATCTATTACAAATATCCATCCACAGTCTGTGTAGCAGATTTTATCTTTTTATTAAATCATGACCAATTGATTATCTATTTCAAATTCAAATTTCTACCTCTTTATTACGCTAAGTTAATCGTTTCGTTGAGACCCAAGATCCAAGTGTTAAATGCAAAGGCCTTTTCATGAACGAAAAAAACATGTGCAGGTGCACATGCTTTTTTCGTCTAAGGTCTAGTTTTTGGATTGTCCTCTTAGAAATTGCATCCAACTAGCCACAGGAGGACACATATTTTCATATCGTAGCATTCATATAATCAGTCGAATAAGGTAGAACCTTGAGGATTTTATTTGAGTCGATATTTCAAGGATGTTTCATCGAGTATTGGTTTGTTTCAGAACAATAGTCCACTAGTGTTTAATTTCAGTTTCTTATGTGTAATTTATCTTGTTGATAAAAGGAAACCATGAGGAACAATTTTGCGAATGTGCTCCTCTGGAATATGAACCTTGTTCTATCTTGTTAAAGGGCCAAATCAATGCTCTACTAGCTGACCCCCTCGACCATACTTATAGAAGGGTCTTAAGTATCTGGTATTACCCAATTGAATGCAATAATTCCTAAATTGATACGTGTACAATATCTGTTTCTTTATTACGATGATTAATGACCTTAAATTATCTATATCTGTCATATTTTGTTTCTTCTTTTCCTTCACTGTATTCTGACCTTTTTTTCACACACAACAGACTTGGCCACATGTTAAGGTTTTGAATTATTAATGCTATAAGAAATTATCTACTGTTATTATTTTGAGGAGGAATCGCTTTTGGTGCTTGATTGGTAGGAACATTTGTTATTTAGCATGACTTCTTCGAACAAAGCTGAATTTGAAGCAAATATTTTCATTGATGAAAATTACATGAATAAGGCACACCTAAAGGGATTTTTAAAACTGCAGTTTGGCACAACAGTCATTAAGGCTTATGACTGTGAAGGGGGTTTCAAGCAAATCTATATTAACAAACACCAGCGAGAATCGTATACATTTCATAGAGAATTATCTAATTGAAGAAGTTTTTCCTAAATTAGTTTCCCTAGTGAAATGAATTATGTTCTTGTTTTCTGACATTCCTTTCTTTCATATGTCGGTGTGATAACCCTATTTATAATAACCATGAGCAGCAATTTATCATGTATTCAATCTGCAAATCGAATCTTTATAACTTACAGAGGTGTAACTGACTACGTCTGGGTCAAACCCCATATAGTTTAAAGAGTTGCGACTGCCACACTAAAACCATTAGGTCGGATCGACATCAAGGACTCATTATTAATTCTCAAGCAGTGAATTAATTAAGTCAACCCCTGTCTAACCAAAAGATCATGGAAGTCCTTGTTTAAAAAAAAAGATCATGGAAGTCCTATAATATGGGAACGGATCAATCAATTATATGATACATGTAATTCCTTTCAATGTCAAATTAATTATTCACAGTCTTGTCTTTGATAAACTAATTAAGATTAACCTAATTACTCAAGCTTAAAGTCTTAATTTTTGCCATGAACAGAGATGATAAGAACAAGCATCCAGTAATCTATTATGATACATTACTTGAAATTTTGGTCATATTGTTTGTTGACAAATTAATGCCTTTATGGGTAATCTCCATTGAACTTATACTCATTTTCACGTGCATGCTGGACTTCATCTTGATGTTCATCATTATCCTTAATGCCACTAAGTTTCCAAAATTTTCAAATTCTCTTGTAAAAATTCGGATTCACCATTATTTCAACAATATCAAGTTTCAATTTGCAATAATTAATGCATTTCGGTTCAATGGATATTATAACAGTTCAGCTTTTTCATTTTCTTATGCGACTTATCCTAAACCTGATCCTGAATCTTATACTACATAAATATTAATATGCAGATTGTGATTTATACCCGAGGTCTCTATCCCAATTCCTTATCTCAATTGTCCAGATCCATCACTACGTATTTTAAGGACATACATGAATCATAATATATTACAACCTGGTACACCAGCAATGTTTTATACCAAGTTAAGAAACCACTATGTTAGATCAAATTTCCATAAATGTGATCACAACATAATGAATGATCGAGCTGTATAATTTTTGAAGGATCCATTACAATAGTAAAGTAAGAATACTAAGCTAGTATCACAAGTAGTAAAATCTCATTAGTATTCAACCAGCATTATAGAAAGATGTATTGGATGTGAAAGCTCACACATTACTAATTAAGCAGATTGTATACCTACAAATGTAGCATATGCCTTATGAAATGATCCAATCATTATTGAACTCCAAAGGTATGGTGAGGGTTGAGGGGTTATATTTATGTTCTAACATGTCGCTACAAATCAACCACCCATTTTGTTGGATGAAACTTTGGCTTTGCATAGCGATAAATGTATATGTTTTTTATTTTGTTTTAGAAATGTGTTTGGTGATATTTGAGCTAGCGTGGGTAGCGCGGTACCATGTCAGATGATTATGCCACTACACCAAAATTCTATCAAAACTCCAAAGATTAGGATGGGTTAATGACTTTATATTGTATATCCAGACATCCTCATTTTATGCCTACTATGTAAGATGTTTGCTTTACCAAATGGGCTTTTTGGTTGTCCAATTAAAAAAATCATGGTAGGATAAAATTATTGGGTAAGTACACTCGAGGGGTATGAATGTTGTCCAATTTGGTTACATCTCTACTATTGTAACTAGAGAGTTGGAGTTGTGCAAAACTACGATTTGTAGACAATCAACCCACTTAAAACTAATGTGAAACATACATCTTAAAAGTTCAAGTTATTTCGACCTTCCACACTACGTAATTACAACTGATCCACACTTTTTGAAATCAAATCTCATGTGCAGCGAATATGATGAACAACTAGCATACCATAATTTCCTTTTTTATTTGTTGGTTTCAAATAATAATAATTATTTAAAAAATATATAATAATGGAAAATTCTTGAGGGCTCAGACCTTGCTTCATAAAAGGGCCTTTAGACACCACATGTCATATAATGAAGGGATGCCTGTTCAATATTGTTGTTTTTTTAAATAAAATGACTGCTACTGTTTGTGTTCTAGCAAGAAGCATCATTACAGATGTGAATGATGTGCACTGGTCGAAATGATTTGACAGGATGTGAAGAGAGAAAATCTTCTCTTTTGGTAAATTGTCGGTCTTTTTTCTTTTATTGATTTTCTCCCCAGTACTTTTCCTTGTAAAAGTAAGATATCGAGCAAAGTGCATATGTCAAACACATTGTGATGTACTATGATGGATGATGTACAATGCTCATCATGACCCTAAAAGAATCATGTGGTTGTGGTTCCCTTATACATCTATCCAAATTAGTGTATTGTGCATCTTCTAATTTCTTTGGTGGGTTTTGTTTATGTTCATTTCAGATATCCTATTATGGTTAACTTAGATATCAAGTGTTAAAGAATGCTGTTCTTTTTTTTAAAAAAAATACTGCTACCATTTGGTAACTTAGTCTCAATTTTTTGCTTTTTTTGGCAATTCACCTATTTCTATACTTTCTCCTATCAGGCGGGCGATGCCCTCATACAACTCTACCACAATTTCATTACTGACTTTGAGACAAAGATCAATCTCCTCAAACTTGCACACTTTGCTGTGATAGTCTCGCGTCAGTATTCCGAAAAGGAAGCTGCCATTAGCTATCTTGAAGGAGTTATTGAAAAGCTGCGTGCTACCAGGGAGATGCGGATTGAGGAGCCAATTTTGTATGTCAAGATGCAAATAGCGGCATTTAATCTTGAGAAGGGAAATCAAAAGGAGTGTAAGAAGTTATTGGATGATGGAAAGACGACACTGGACAGTATGACTGATGTTGACCCTTCCGTTCATGCTAGCTATTATTGGATATCTTCTCAATATCACAAAACCCGTCAAGAATTTGCTGAGTTTTATAAGAGCTCTCTTCTTTATTTGGCTTACACAACAGTGGAGTCTCTTTCTGATGTGTTTAAACTGGTAAGAGTACTACATTTCAAGGAAATTATCTTTTTGATAATACAGTTACTTGCTATCCTCATTTTAATTTTTCAAGTTCACTTGTTATCTTGTAAATTCTTTTAATTTTCCAAGTTCCAAGTTCCACAAATTTATTCTTTCTGTATATATATATTTTTAGAACAAGGCCATAGGCACGCACCTACCCTCCACACGCATATATGCACACACACTCATCTTGGGACTGAAACTTCTTAGAATGTCATTAATAGCATGGCATATTTCGCATACTATAGGAACTGTAGGTTGTACCGATGTTATTTACACCTTTTCACATGATCATTGTTTCTCTTGTTGCATATCAGATTGAGAATTCTGGTTAAACTCAATATCCAGAAATGACAGTTCTGATATTTTAGTTTGTCTAGCACAAAATATACCTTTGATATGATTCCGTAGTCATTTCTTAGGCAAGTATATTTTGTATATGATCGGCAGACTGTAAATCATGTATCATGAGAAATATTTTCTCGCGTTTAACTATATGAACACCATCTCTTCTATTAAATTAATAACTATTGGTTTAGTAGTGAAATGTGTTCTAACTTTTAGCAATTGCAGTAGCTCTAGGGATTACAGCAACAGCACTTACACTAATTATTTTCTGCTACTCTCTTTTACCCCAGGACTTGGCATTTGATCTTTCCCTCTCTGCTTTACTGGGTGATAACATATATAACTTTGGAGAACTGCTAGCCCATCCAATTGTAAGTGATACTTTATTTGACTTATTCATGATATTTTTGTCCTATTGGTATATGTTTGATAGATACATCTGTTATTCTGTTTATTTTGGTGATATCCAGTTTTTTTTGTTAAGATTTTGAATGTCTTATTAAGGACTTCATTTACTAATGTTTCATGCAGTGATGGAATTAGGATTTTCTTCTTTTTGCCGTAGGGCGATCATTGATGAAGCAAAAAATCACGAAACAGTAAAAAGTATCTTAGAGCTTTTTTTAAAAAAAAATGCAAGAAAACTAATGAGATAATAATTACAAATCTTGCAGAATATCATTCTTAAAATAGTAACAAAAAGGTAATAGCTAACTAGAAAAACAAAACAAAAAGGTAGTAATTGATAAACAAAAGGACTACACAAAAATAACTGTAATGAACTATATTATTTAAGAGCAGGTCCTGGTCAACGATTACCAAGCTCTTGTCAAGTCACTTCTAAAAGTTCGAGCAATATTTTTTTCGATTCTAACAATTAAAAGTTCCTTAAGAATCCACCTTCCATCTTATTATCTGAGAATAGTCAATTTTAAGGTGTTTCCGTTCGAGGACATTTTGGAGGACGAACTTCAATACAAAAACCCTCTAATTACGAGATATGTGATGAAGTAACATCCAAAGTTCAAGTAAAATACACATACTTTACGAGACTGGTGATGAATTTACATCCAAAGTCCTGATATTGCGATTAAAAATACACATCCATTTTAGATAATTGTAATCAAATCATTGAGATAGATACTATAGATTTGTTTTGTAAGTCATTAAAATAGATGCTGCACAGTACACAGTTCTTCAAATATAAATAGAACTCCTAAATGCGCATTTATATATAGCAGATTTCTTAAAGCAAATTAGCAAATCCTTTTACATATATGAGGGGGACTAACGTTACCTATAATTTAAACTAAGAAGATACAATATGAGAGCATCAACATTACCTACCTGGAGAACTCAGGAGAGTTGATGGAATGAGAACTACATTCCTCTTCTCTATTCTCTACTGTACTATTATTTTTTTCTCAATTAATCTGCATTCTCCTCATGAGTGGCAGTACATTACATTGTAAAGTGGAGAGTGAGCCCATATTGGTTGGACCTTCAGAATAGTTTTATAATTTATATTTGTAATCTAACTGATATCCCTGGATTTAAGGATGGGTAGAGTCAACTTTTTTTTGCTATCTACACAAAGGCATTTGAAACAGATAAGTTGGAAGGGCCAGATGTACATGATAGAAGCGATTTTTCATTTCCGATGGGGGGCCGTGGTACCCCCATAACATAGAGTAGCTCCATCTCTGGTTTCATGTTCAATATGCCTATACATACCAGAGATGTTCCCATTCATTTAGGTTTAGCATGCCCATCTTATTGATTTTGTTTATCAGAAAGGGTTCTATTTCGTGGCATTTCCTTTCTTTGAAATGATACCTCAGATCTGTACTGGGTCCAAACTTGGTATATTTATTCTTCTTTTATTCTCAATTTTCATTATCCATCCTTATAGTTCTATAACTGATTTTATCCATTTATGTTAGGATTTGGATGTACTCGTGATATGCTTTAATCATGCCTCATACATTGTACTGATTATACCTTTTATATACTTACATATATATGTTTAGAGACTGTCACAAGGCAAGGTTTCCCCACAACCTTATTCACTATACTCTGGCCAGTTTTGGTAGAACTAAGGCAATTAAAGCTTAGAGTCTAGAGACTAATGCAGTTGATTGTATTTTATTGCCAATGCACCATCCTCAAGTTGGACAGCTTTATGTAGTAAGTCACCTTCGTATATGGTTTGGGCCATAAGAAACGAGTATCTAATTTTTTTGAGTATCTTTGTTAAGAACTCAACATACTATGCTATGGACTTAGTCAATCTGCTCTTTCTAGGCTATCCTTTTTGTGGTACTTGATGCATAGGAAAAATATATAAGCCCGCTCCATATTTGTTTTCCCGATATTGTTTATAGTGTAGAATTTGAACAGAGCAGATTGTCAAATTTTAGTGCCTTAATCCTAAATCTTTGGTGTCAGCTTCGTCATTCCTTGTGCTTTAGGATTTTTTCATCTGTGCATACAATTTAGTTGTATGCTTGCTCTTTAGATTCCTACCGTAATTGTCCTCTTTTACTGTGATCTGTGACATGTTTAATGATGTAAACACAAATATCTTCTTGGCCTTTAGCTTCCAAAGTTTTGTCCTTTAACATGTTTTATGACAGACAATATTTTAATAAGACTTAAGCACCAAATAACCCCAAAATTCAATGTCATGTTACTGCAAGTACAATGTTTGACTTATTATTAGTGCAAAAAGCAAGGTGAAATATTTACTTACATCAAAAACACAGGGTGTATATATATATGTATTTGTGAGTGCTTGAGTGGATATTTTGATGAGAACGGTTATTACAATAAGCTTCATGAGCCATCCAATGGACAATCCGTTCCGTTCCTCATGTTATTGGTCTCTAAGAACGAAAGATACTGAATTAACAAAGCTTTTGCTTATGCATCAATCAGTATCATTTTATATATTGATAAAACATTTTTTTTTCAAGGCAAAAGGTTTTCTAATCACTTTATTTCTCATTTGTTAACTAATTAGGATAGTAGAACAACATCAACGGAGTTGATCTTCCTTAGGATCTTATTGCGGAGTTCTTATAAGCTTACTACGAGAAGTGTTCTTACCATACTACGTGACTCTCCCTGCACACTCCCCATTCTCCTCCCTTGCTTACATACTTACATATTTATTGTATATGGCTCCTTTAAACACTTGTACAAGAACTTAGAGTGACTTACACCACATTACCCTATGCCTTCAAGTGTATGTAAAAAAGAAACCACTTGACTTTATTGTCTCCAGTCCTTGATTAATGGTTTTCCAGTTATTGGTTTTTAAATGCTATAAACCATTTAAAAATTGAGTAACTTCCACTGTGTTTTCTGTTTTGAAATCTTTGAGGCTCTCATTATCCTAGTATTAACCTGCAATAGTTCGTTTGTATAATCATATACATGCCTTATTTTAGTTATGGAAGTTTATATGAAAGAGAATGGTAAATTGCTTGTGTGATAAATTAAGTTTATGATTGTCACTGAATGTTGTTAAAAGCATGATGATGGAGTTTCATTCTCCCTGTTACTTTTCCTTCTAATTGGGGCTTGATAAGTCATATGTGCTTTTCATGTCATGCATAATGATATTTTAAAAATTATTTGCAGATCAATAGTCTACTTGGGAGCAAAGTGGAATGGCTGTATCATATTCTTCAGGCATTTAATACTGGAAATTTAGTTCGCTATCAAGAACTATGTCGTGTTCATAATGCTGCTCTGAGTGCACAGCCTGCACTAGTGGAGAATGAGAAAAAGCTGTTAGAAAAGATAAACATTCTCTGTTTGATGGAAATCATATTCAGGTAAAGGTTCAGAGAGTAGGGTTAGTGTTTCTATGAGTGTGGTTGTTAGTATCTCCATATGTTGTGTTCCCCTGTTCTAGTACATAATTTCTAATCACCTTACCGTTTTCCTTGCAGTCGTCCTTCCGAAGATCGCACCATTCCATTAAGTGTTATTGCTGAGAAAACTAAACTTTCCATTGAAGACGTGGAATATCTTCTCATGAAGAGTCTCTCCGTAAGTTTGCCTACAATATTGCAATCAAATTTAATCAAACAATTTTGAAAGGTTTTCTAGATCAACATATACAAACCATGCTATGGAGAGAAGAACAAATAGTTGTTAATGCTTTTCTCCCTCATTTTAAAAATAAACAATTAGTGACTTTTTTTGTTTTAAATATTTTTTTAGATTGAGAAAAGCATTTCAACTTTTCTTTTTGTCTTTAGCATTTCCTTGAATAACAGATTAACTAGCATTGCCTTGCCATCTTCCCGCTCTTGTCCAGAAAATTTTGGATTATTCTTGTACTTAATATTGAATATTAGTAATTCTCTACTTATCAATTGGCCTTCTAGGTATTAAGCATTTTAGTGTCCCATAACTTCTCACTCTTGAATTTGACTTCATTCAGGGCTACTGGGCTAGGGCTGCAAACTAACCGAGCTACTCGCGAGCTACGGCTCGAGCCTGGAAATCGAGCTCGAATGACTTAACGAGCCGAGCTCGAGCTTGGGCTTGCTGTGATTGTTAGGCTAAGCTCGCGAGCTACTCGGCTCGAGCTCGGTCAAAGCTCGATCAAAGCTCAGCTCGAGAAAACTGAGCTCGATGGCTTAACGAGCCGAGCTCAAGCCTCAAGATACTCGGCTCGACTCAGCTCGTTTGCAGCCCTATTCAGGGCCTCTAATGTTGACATCTTTAGTGAAGATTTTTTAATTTAGCATGTTGCAGGTGCTTTATGGCTATTCAATCGCAGCAACATATGGTTAATCCTTTTGTTTATTTGACCGTCTTAATTTAGTGTGATTTTCCTACCCATGTATTTTTTTTGATAATCTTTCATACCCAATACAGGTACATCTTATTGAAGGCATACTCGACCAGGTAGAAGGAACAGTCCATGTCTCATGGGTCCAGCCTCGAGTTTTGGGCGTCCCACAAATAAAATCGCTGAGAGATCGTCTTGACCGCTGGTTGGGCAAGGTGCATACTGCTTTGTTATCAATTGAGGCTGAAACACCGGACTTTGTGGCGTCATGAAGTTCTTCTTTTGCAGCCCTAGTTTTTTTCTTGACAATTCTCTCTGTAACAGTACATCACAGCACTAAAAGTGGAAGCAAGAACACATCCCCAATGCTATTCCCCCATTTCTCAAAAAAATATTTTTGTGCTCAGAGCAAAGAATTTTAATTTGGGGTCTGTACTTCTAAATATTTTTTATTTCAGGTAGTGCGAATTTGAGTACCATGGGTAAAAAACGGAAAGAGCTTGTGGTGAACTGGCCGGTGGTTATTTTGAGCTTAAAACTCTTTCATATTTGTATCAAATGTTTTATTATTGTTATTATTTTATTATCAGGAAGGAAACTGTTGCTGTTTCTTGCATACACAAGCAATGCGTCAATTCTGTCGTCTTTTCAGAGTGCAGCAGTTATGACTGAAGACTTGGTTTTGTTTTTGTCGAATTTCTGTAATTCCTATAATTCCCACGTGGTTCATAACTGTTTTGAGGAGACCCCATTGTGTTTGTGAAAGGATATTTGTTTTGAAAAAACTTCTTTGCTTCAATTGCACTGTATGGTGCTATTCGGTGGCTTAAATGATTTGAAAGAATTGAGTCGGTTGCTGATGAACTTGTAGTACTTTTTTTTTTTTTTTTCCCAGTACGGCCAATTGTTTGCATGATGTGGCCCTATTTTCTATAGGGAATGCACAGTCTTGTCCTAAGCAACCATGGATTCAGTTACCAGCTCAGAAGATGATAATGGGTTGGGATGGATGGATGGAGGACTCACATGCGAGACCAGCCCTTTATTCAAAAAATATTGGGGATTCAATTTAGCGCACAGGTGGAGAAAAAAAAAGATGCATGTTTCAGATATCAAATTATTTAAGACAGAGGACATTCTGTATAGAATGATAATATTTTTTTTTTTCAAAACTTAAAATTTGAGTGGATGCAACTGTTACGGTTGAATGAGAATTGTGACGGTGATAGATAGGTGGTTGAATGACATTTCGTAAGATTTTTTTATTACTCTTAAGTAAAATAAATTCAGGGAAGAAGCACTGTTCACTAGTTTGAATGGCTGAATTTGGTTTGAATTTAGATTCGCACTGCAGTGCCAAAAGAATTCTAAAAAACCCCGGAACTCCGTAGAAAGCTACCGCAGCGAACTAGCGATACTGTAGCAGTTTTAAATTCTCTCTTTTTTTTTTTTTTTTTTTTTTCCTTTTTACCCTATCTTCTACAGTAACTTCGGTTTTCTCTCATCTCTATCGTATACTACAATGAAACTATATCAAAACAAACCTTTTATTTTTTATTTTTTTTATTTTTATGTTTTAAATTCTCTACAGTAATCTTTATAGTTCAAAAATATTTTACAACCAACAAAACACCCTCTTAAGTGGGCAAGATATCTTCAATTCTACTGAGAACAGTAAAAACCATCCAATATTTCCAAAATATGAAAAGACGTTGTAAATAATTGTAAAAGATTTTTCTTTAAATTCAACAGAAAAACTCAGCAGTGAAGCTACATTGATGCCCCTCTTAGGTTGAAGACTTCGATGCAATGTACCATTTATGGTTCTCTTTTCTCTAAAGACTAATGACTAATGGACCAGAGAAAAAGAAAGAAGAGAGCCAAGATTCAGTTGAAAACGACGGTGAAGAAATGTTGGAGAATCTTCAAGGTCAATTCTGTTATGACAATAACACCCATTATTGCGTTGAGTGTGGAAGCACAGGGTATGTATGGCATCCATGGATGCCATTAAATTGACCGGGATAGTCTCAATGAAAGATTCATGACGTATGGCCACGTGACTCTTACATGGTGGTATGGCTAAAAATATGATTAAATCGAAACCGTTCAAATCGGGCACGAATCTTAAAGCTCTTAGGAATAAAACGGTAATTTCAGTTACAAACGGGTTCGAATTGGGGACTGAGTCTTTCTTCAAAGCCCAATAACTCATAAACGGATCTGTCCTATTGGATATGGGTAGCAACCCGTTACACACAAATTCAGATATTTAAAGAGTAACTCAAATTCGTAATTATCTTTAAGAGATGGTTTGAACCAACTCTCTTATCATGAAATGAGTTTAAACTCTACATCTTATCCAAAAATACCAGGACATAGGGATAAATCATTATCTCTAAACTGTCTTTAAAGGCGACTGTAAATACCCCTCTTCCCCCACCATAACAAGGTAATCAATATTTTTCCACATAAAGCTCTTTCATAATCTTCATGATTACTGACAAGAGCGTCGGAGGATTTGTTGCCGGGATCCATCCCGGTGTATCGAACTTTTTGCATGTTCACGGTAGCGGCAAGAAACCAGTCAAAACGCCGGTGAAAGTCAACATGTTTGCTTATTTGTTTCCTTCAAGAATTCATAAATTCATCTGTTTGCTCCCACACCAAAATCAGCAGCAACAGATTGATGCCGTCTGTGGGATACGAAGAGCAATCCAACCATATTTCATCAGCGAAAATAGTTTCAAGCTATGCCTTCAAAGAAGGGGAAGGCGACGGTCTCCAACCGCAGAGCCACTCCCGTTCTTTCTCCTCCTCCACTTCAGGAGGTCCCCCCTCATCTCGTTCAGCAAGTCCAGCAACCGCAGGCTAGACAGCCTCTCCCTCAACCCATCCAGCAACCGCAGTTTGGACGGCCCCTTCCTCCAACCTCAGCCCCGGCAGGATCCTCAAGGGCCTCAAGGGGTTGCCGCGGGAACCTCCCGCCGAAATCGCCAAGGGCAACCTCCTCATCACGACCATGTCTCGATATATAATCCCTCATTCGACTCCATGGCATCTCAGAATTTCCTAACGCCGAAGGAACTCCGACACGTTATTATCAACCGCCAGCATGGGATAGATCTTCGGACCCGCTTGGATGAGAGGCAGACCCATGACGAGATTTCCCGCCGTAAACATCAAAGGGGTCCAGCGATTCGGTCCCCTAGTGCATGATCCCCCCGTAGACCAAACCGCAGAAGATCTAACTCTCCCAGGAGGCGGAGGGAGTCACCCCCGTGCCGTCAGAGGAGGAGCCTCACCCCGACTGGTCTGTCCGCTCCAAGGGACCACCGAAATTGGGAGGCACCTGTCACAAGGGCGGAGTTCCAGCAGTTTCAAGAAGCAGTTCTGAGGGCCCTCAATGTTGCTCATAATCACGATCAGCGGGCGCTCAGTCTTCAACCTGCCCAAAGCTATTGTCGTCGCACTCCCAGTCCTCAACTTGTCCCAAGCTATCACCGTCGCACACCCAGTCCCCTTCCGCATGAGGACGAGTCCCGGGGCTCAGCAAAATATGATCGAAGGGAAGACTCGGTCTACCGCCGTCTCCACGAGATGGAGAGGCGCCTTGGCCGACTTGACAAAGAAGAGGAACAACAGGCGAGGAATTTCCGTCCGAGCAGGCCTCCGTTCTCCCGGACCATCATGGAAGCCCCGGTCCTGGAAAACTTCAAGCCTTCTAACTTTGAGTCATACAACGGGGAGTCAGACCCCGCTGATCACATCGAGAGTTTTAAAACTCTTATGATGATCCACCAGGCATCGGATGCGCTTCTTTGCAAAACTTTCCCAGCCACGCTGAAGGGGCCAGCAAGAGAATGGTACTCACGAATTGCCCCGACCTCCATATTCTCCTTTGATTAGTTCGAATGGCTCTTCTTTACTCATTTTTTGAGTAGCCGCCGCGATGAAAAGATGAGCACCTCTTTAAAATTACTCCATCAAAGGAAGGGCGAGCGGCTGAGGGACTATGTTAAGCGTTTCACCTTTGAGGCCCGGTCCATCGCCTCCCTAGACCAGTCGGTGGCCTCTGCTGCTTTCCAATCCAATGTCACTAACGACAACCTCAGGGCATCCCTTGCCAAGAAGCCTCCTCGGGATTTCTCAGAACTCCTGTTTAAGAATGAGAAGTACATTCGAGCGAAAGAGGCTCTCAACAGCCCCACTCTTAAGGGATCGTCCTCCGAGCGCTGAAGAAGGAGCTAAGAAGCTCCAGAAAGATAATGGAGGAGGCCAGTGTTGCCATCCTCCCCGCTTCGAGAAGTTTACTCCACTCAACGTGAGTGTTTCAGCCATCCTGATGGAGGTTGGGAAAGAAGGTCTCCACCCACCACCTCCGAAGATGAACACACTGAGCAAAAAGAGAAACAAGGACAAATAGTGCCGCTTCCACAGGAACCACGGTCATGACACAGATGATTGTCGGACCCTTAAAGACGAGATCGAGGTCCTCATTTAAAGGCGACAACTTTCCAGGTTCGTAAAAAAGGACAGGGCAGATCCTCCTCTCCCCCCCAGGGGAGCTAATAAGCGAACCGAGTGGCACGCCGAGACCCCGGACTCTGAAGTTGAAGTTATCCTACATCTCATACATGGAGGCCCAATGGAGGGAGATTCGAACTCCTCCCGAAAAGCCTTCGTCCGAGAGGTGAACTCCATTCAGAACCATCCTCACCCCAAGGGCCTTGGGGTCCCTGTTACTTTTGCAAATAAAGATTTGGATGGCGTCTAAATGCCCCATTATGATGCTCTAGTGATCAACCTTCATATGGCCAACTTCGATGTACGTCGGGTCCTAGTTGACAATGGTAGTTCGGTCAACATTCTTTTTCTGGAAGCGTTCCAATGTCTTAAATTGTCCAGGGACCGACTCAAGCCTGCCGGCTACCTCTCCACGTGTTCACTGGGGTGTCAGTGACGATCGAGGGAGTCATAACTCTCGACGTAACCGCTGGCAAAACTCCAATCACCCGAACCGAGCCGATGGATTTCATGGTGGTAGATGTGAAGGCTGCTTACAATGTCATCCTAGGCCGACCAGGCCTAGCTGCTCTTCAGGCCATCGGAGGTAGATCAGCATAGACTTTACCGACCTCAACAAAGCATAGCCCAAAGATCTGTTCCCACTCCCCAGCATCGATGTTCTGATCGACGCAATGTCGGGTCACGAGCTCCTGTCCTTCATGGACGCCTTCTCAAGCTACAATCAGATCCGAATGTTTCCCCCGATATAGCCAAGACGTCCTTCGTCACCGACCAAGGTCTTGACTGCTACCGGGTTATGCCCTTCGGGCTAAAGAACACCAGTGCTACCTATTACAGGCTCGTCAACCGAGTCTTCAAGGATCAGATCAGTCGCAACATGGAGGTGTACATCGACGACATGCTCGTCAAAAGCCAACGGGGACCGGACCACATCACCGACTTGGAAGAAGCCTTTGGTGTCCTTTGGACCCACAATATGAGGCTCAATCCGGCGAAGTGTGCGTTCGGCGTCTCCTCGGGAAAATTCCTCAGGTTTGTTATCAGCCAGCGCAACATCGAGGTGAACCCCGAGAAGATCCAGGCCATAATAGACATGGCCCCTCCTAGAAACATCAAAGAAGTCCAACGGCTCACAGGAAGACTGGCGGTCAGCAGACGTTTCCTTTCTAAGTCCAGAGAGAAGTCCCTCTCGTTCTTCAAAGCTCTACGCGGAACCGGAGGCTTCGAATAGGGTATTCAGCAGCAGGAGGCATTTGCCCAATTGAAAGAGTACCTCGCCAATCCTCTGCTTCTTAGCAAACCCGAGCCGGGCGAGCCCCTCTGGCTTTACCTGTTGGCCTCGGAAAGCGTGCTCAGTGTTGTTCTCGTTCGGGAAGAGGACGAAGTCCAAAAGCCGCTGTACTATGTGAGCAAAGTCTTGCTCTCGACCGAGACCAGATACGCGAAAATGGAGAAGGTGGCATATACCCTGGTCATGGCTGCGTGCAAGCTCCATCCTTACTTCCAAGCACACTCAATCTAAGTCCTCATGGACCAGCCTCTGAAGGCCGTCCTTCACAAGCCCGAGAGCTCTGGCCGATTGGTCAAATGGTTGATCGAGCTCAGTTAATACGACATTGGCTATCAACCAAGGACAGCGATCAAGGGACAGGCCCTCGCTGAGTTCATCATGGAATGCACCATCTCCGATCAACACGAAAGTGGGGAGGCCGACCAGACATGGGAAGTTTACGTCGACGACTCTTCCTGCGAAGCGAGGAGTGGTGCAGGCATCATTTTGCGAGGACCTGACAACTTCCTTCTCCAATATTCCTTCCGCCTCAACTTTCCAGCCTCCAACAACGAGGCCGAATACGAAGCTATGATTGCCGGACTCACCCTGGCGTACTAGGCAGGCGCTAGACAGATCAGAGCATTCAGCGACTCTCAGCTCGTGGTCAATCAGATCATCGGAGAGTATGAGGTCCATGACGATCGGATGATCCGGTACTTAGCTGTGGTCCAGCGGCTCTTGACATCCTTTGACGAGTTTGCCGTCTTAAGGATCCCAAGAGAGCAGAACGCTCAGGCCGATGCCCTGTCAAAGTTTGCCTCCTCGTCCTTCGAAGGTTTCGACCGCACCATTCTGATCGAAGTACTCCTGAAGCCGTGTATCGACCTCCCCGAGACCCTCTGTATAGACGACGGAGATCAGTCTGACGATTGGACCACTCCCATCCGAAAGTTTCTAATCAAAGGAGAGCTCCCCGAAGACCGAGCCGAAACAAGGCGGATCAGGGTCCGCTCAAAAAGGTTCGCCATGATCAGCGAAACACTTTTCAAATGCTCGTACACCACGACAGACGGAAAACCCTACCTCCGCTGCTTAACCCCCGACGAAGCCAAGTACGCTCTCAAGGAGCTCCACGAAGGAATTGGCGGGTGCCACATAGGGAGACAATCGCTTGCCCGAAAGGCACTGAACCACGGGTATTACTGGCCCACGATGCTGCAAGATGCCCTGGCTCTGGTCAAAAAGTGTGGCCCTTGTCAAATATTCTCCTCGGTGAGAAGGGTTCCCCAAGCAAACCTCCGCTCTCTGACCAGTCCGACCCCCTTTGCTATGTGGGGGATGGACCTAGTAGGCCCATTTCCGAAGGCAACGAGCCAAAAGAAGTTTCTGATGGTAGCAATCGACTACTTCTCAAAGTGGATCGAGGCCGAGCTCCTGGCCACGATCACCAAGCAGTAGACCCAGCAATTCTTCTGGAAACACATCGTCTGTCGGTTCGGAATTCCACACATACTCATCACAGATAATGGGACTCAGTTCGCGGGTATGAATTTTCGAAAGTTCTGCGAGGATCTCGGGATCCAGCAATGCTTCTCTTCGGTATGCCACCGGCAGTCGAACGGTCAGGCCAAGATTGCGAACCGCCAGATCCTTGACGGTCTCAAGAAACGACTTGATAATTCTTCCAAGGGGTTATGGGTCGACGGGTTGCCGAGCGTTCTCTGGGCTCATCGGGCGACGAAGAGAATCTCCATGGGGGAGTTGCCATTCAATCTGACCTACAGCTCGGAGACCGTAATTCGCCTCGAGATCGGGCTCCCTTCGCCCCGAATCATGGCCTTCGATGAAGCGAGCAATTCGGCGCAACTACGTGCCAATCTAGACCTCATAGACGAGGTCAGAAAAAAAATTTCCATCAGAAGGAACACATACCAGCAGAGGGTCGAGAGGTTCTACAACAAAAGGTGCGTCCCACTGATATCAAGCTAGGGGAGCTCATCCTCCGAAAGCTGGCGGTATCTAACCCCGGCCAAAAGAGGATGCTGGCTCCAAACTGGGAAGGCCCGTACAAAGTTTCTGAGGTTATATGCTCGGGCACGTACCGCCTTACCGACCCGGAGGGAAAGGCTGTCAAGAGACCCTGGAACGCAAAGCACCTGATCAAATTTCACGAAGGGGAGGATTAGCCTTTGCAGATACCCCTATGTAAATTGTAAGATGTAATCGGCATGCCGTGCCTTGTTTTCTAAAGTCAGTATGATGTAATCGTACTAGCTTTCTTAAAACAAGCTTTGGCCTCGTGCCAGCTTTCTTAAAACAGTTTTGGGCTCGGCACACGAATGGAATCGCGAGCCACAAAAAGCTTCTCTTACAAGCTTGGGGCTCGGCGTTCGGATGGAACCGCGAGCCACAAAAAGCTTCTCTTACAAGCTTGTGGCTTGGCGTTCGGATGGAACCGCGAGCCACAAAAAGTTTCTCCTACAAGTTTGCGGCTCGGCGCTCGGATGTCACCGCAAGACATAATAGCTTCTCCTAAGGTATGGGGGCTCGGCACCGACCACGAGCAAGGCCTGTGCTTTTTCAAGCCCTTCGGCCTATGCGCTCGGTGATGACATCCAGCTACACTCGTACTATCTACCCGAGGACAGGTGTGAGGGCTTGGCATCGACCCGAGCAATGCCTTGGCTTTTTTTAAGCCATGCAATCTTTACGTTCGACGATGACCTCCAGCTACGCCCATAACAACTTTTCATAAGGTATGGGGGCTTGGCACCGACCTTGAGCATGGCCTGGGCTTTTTCAAGCCTTACGGCCTATGTGCTCGGCAATGACTTCCAGCTACACTCGTACTATCTAGCCGATGACAGATAAGGGGATCGGCATCGACCTCAAGCAAGGCCTTAGTTTTTTCAAGCCATGCGACCTTTACGCTTGGCGATGACCTCCAGCTACGCCCATAATAGCTTCTCTAAGGTATGGGGGCTCGGCATCGACCTTGAGCAGGGCCTGGGATTTTTCAAGCCCTACGGCCTATGCGCTCGGCGATGACCTCCAGCTACACTCGTACTATCTACCCGAGGACAGGTATGAGGGCTCGGCATCGACCTCGAGAAAGGCTTTGGCTTTTTCAAGCCATGCAACCTTTACGCTCGGCGATGACTTCTAGCTACGCCCATAACAGCTTCTCTAAGGTATGGAGGCTCAACATCGATCTCGAGCAGGACCTGGGCTTTTTCCATGCCCTACAGCCTGTGCGCTCGGTGATGACCTCCAACTACACTCGTACTATCTACCCAAGGACAGGTATGAGGGCTCGGCATCTACCTCGAGTAGGGCCTGGGCTTTTTCAAGCCCTACGGCCTATGCGCTCGGCGATGACCTCCAGCTACACTCGTACTATCTACCCGATGACAGGTATGGGGGCTCGGCATCGATATCGAGCAAGGCTTTGGCTTTTTCAAGCCATGCGACTTTTACGCTCGGCGATGACCTCCGGCTACACCCATAACAACTTCTCTAAGGTATGAGGGCTCGGCATCGACCTCAAGCAGGGCCTGGGCTTCTTCAAGCACTGTGACCTATGCGCTCGACGATGACCTCCAGCTACACTCATAATAGCTTACTCCAAATTATGAGGGCTCGGCGTCGACCTCGAGCAGGGCCCTGGCTTTTTCAAGCCCGACGACCTTTACACTCGGCGACGACCTTCACCCACACCCAACCCAAAAGTTTTCATTAAAGATTTGGGGCGCTCACCTCCGGCAAACGCCCCGAGCCTTGGACTGTTGGTTGACCCACCTCTCACCCACGAACAACTCGGGATTAACGGCCCTCGGAGCCAAAACCCCGAATTGTTCGAGGGTGGCAGAGGAGCCACCGACCCAGGACTCTCGTCAAAAAACTCTCCGAGCTTCCGGACCTTGGTCGGCACACCTCTCACCCGCGAGCAACTCAGGGTAAACTGCCCTCAGAGCTGTCTACCCAAAAATGCTCGAGGATGGCAGGAGAGCCACCGACCCGGGACTATCGGCCAAGAATTCTAACTTGTGGGTGCCTGCCTTCGGCAGGCACCCGAATCTCACCTCCGGGATCAACCCACCTCTCACCCACTGGCAGCACAGGGTAAACGACTCTCGGAGCCGAAACCCCGAATTGCCAGCGTGTGGTAGATACATCAACGGAATTTCTTGGTGAAAAAGTGATGAGGGGGTGAAGATTATATAGCCCCCCGGAGAGGCGCATTTATGACATCGGGAAGTCCAAACGGCGGAAGATGAAGCGTCTCTATTAATTTATTTTCGGAAGGCGAAACATCCCTTATTAAATGCTATCTACAACTCGTAACGGTTCGGCTTCCGAGCGAAGCCACAACCCGACATCTCTTTCTGCCTCGGCGGCGACCTCAAGCGAAGCCATACTCGGCAAGGGTCTCGAGCTACGCCCCTACTGGTCTCGCTTAACAAATTATCAAAGTAAAGAAATCGAAGTTTTATTACTCATGGAGCGCTAGAACTGGCCATACAATATAATGAAGATTTTACAAATCGCACATCGCTCGGCTTAAAACTTAAACTCGGTGCTTCCCACAGGATCCTCTGCGTGCTTCGCCGGTCTGGCCAGCGAGGATACCCCGGCAACGGAGCTGTGCGCATCGGCGGGCCTGGCCGTTTCCAGGTAAAATGTCAGAGAAGGTCCCTATACGGAATTGCTCGCCTCCTCGAGCGGACCGGTACTTAGCACGAGCTTCAGCCTACGAATCTCCAACTCCTTCTCTACAACAGCCTCACAAAAAAAGGACTCTGAAGCCGATCGCCCGATGGAGGAATCCGAGATTGACCAGTTCGTCTTAACTACCCACCAGTCCCGGTCGGCTATAGCCTTCTTAGGCGAGCGACCTCTAAGCTGAGCTCCTTAGACTTGTTCGTAAAATAATTTACCGCGGCCTCTCGATCCCGAGCCTACTTACGATGGCGAGCCAGAACACTCTCCGTGGCCCCCAGCTCAGCTCGGAGCCAGGAGACCTCGGCAGAACCAAGGTCAGCGTCGAGACTCTCATTCGTCTATCAAGAAGATGGGGAAAAACAAAAAGTCACAAAAGAGGCGAAAAAGCACAAGTCAAAGTGCATCGGTCAAAAATCTTCTTTTATAAATTCAAAAAAAATTTATATTACAAAAGGTGGTAACCAGTCCGCGTAGGGCAAATACAAAATCAAAAGAAAGAAAATCCTAAACTATGTTTGAGGGGAGGGGGGGGACGACACCTCTTCGTCAGCCGGGTCGCCCCCGACCTCCTCTTGGTGAGGGTCCCCTATCTCCTCCTCACCACCGGGCATGGGCAAATGCTCTGGTTGTCAGTTGTAGTGGAAGTGGTCGACCCGAATGTCTAGGTAGACCTAATGGAAGTGCTCCTTCACCTTGGCATAGGCCTCATCCTGGGCTAGGATCAGGGTATCTGCCATGGTGATCTCCATCTCCACCATGGCGATCTATGCCTTCTCAGCCTCCGCCTGGGCCTTGGACCGGAAGTGCGCCAGCTCGTTCCTATGATGGTCTTGGAGCGAGACCATCTGAGCTTGGGCGACCGCCTCGGCGTTCCGGGCCTCCTTCAGCTCGTCGTGCAGTTTGGTAACCTCACGGAAGTACTTCTCCGCTTTCCTCCTCTCGACGAGGACCTCCTTCTCCAAGCACTTGTGAAAGTGCTACCCGTGAAGCACCGCCTGGCCGATGGAGAACAAGTTAGAAGAAATCCTAAATTCTACACCTAAAGCAAATACCAAACACTTATAGAGAGCTGCACCTGAGCCCACCTCATGAAGGACATCTCGGACGTCTCCGTTGCCAGAGACATCCGATCTCGCTCTGTAGCGAGATGCTTCACCACCTCTATGGCCACTGGACCCTCAAGCAGGCTATCCCCTTCCTTGACCCCCAAATCCGGGGCATGCGGACATAGGCCCTGCTGCCCCATCATCTGCTCGGTGCTGGGGCGGGGTGGTGGAAGCCTCTGCTCCGGGACCTTGGCCCCTCTTCTGCTACCGGAGCTCGCCCCTGGTTCCTTCGACGACCTCGGCGTGTGGTGGTGCTTCTTCGCCCTCTTTGGGGACGGCTCCACCGTCACCGAGGTCGGTCCTTTACTAGAACCCGCACCCGTGGCAGCCTTCTTCTCCTTGTCCGCCCTCCTTTTGGCGACTAGGGCCAACAAAAGCTGCCGGTCGTTTAGTTGCTTAGCAGACATCTCTGCAAAAGGTAAGAAAAAGAAATAAATGTTAACACGAAGGCAAGAAGATTAAAGAATTCAGAATAAAAACATACTAGGGTCAGCTGGGCTCAGTCCGGCTCGGGTCAGGTGCAGCTTCGTCACTCACGGCCACCCTGTATTGTGCCCTCCGACGATCTTCTTCACCTTTGCCCACTCTTTCTCCGACAACTCAGTGCCCTTCGGGGGCTTGTGGTTCGGCTTACCAAAGTTCCAAGTGGTTGGAATCTTCCAAGACTTCTCGCTCCGGACTATGAAGTACGTCTCCTTCCATCCTTTGATGAAGTCCGAATGGCCGTGCATCACCTTCTTGTGAGGTCGCGGCAAGAAGTAGAAGAATCCCTCCTCATCTCCGAGAGAGCTCATCCCTAGGATAGCATGGAAATACGTAAGCCTCGGCTTGATCCCCTTCTCCTGGCACTTCAGAATGAAGCAAACCAGGTGCTTCCACGAATTGGGACCGTACTACATCGGACTCAACCCCTCCCACTTCAAAACCCTCACAATGAAAGGGTGCAGCAGCAGCCTCAACCCCGAGATGAAAGCGACCTTGGGAAACATACAGTAGCTCAACTCCAGAGCCGTGGTTGGACGGATTCCAGGGTTCGGAATCAAAAGTTCGAACTCCTTTGGGATAAAGTAGGCCGCCCTCAGGATATTCAGATAGTCTGCCCTCAAGATGCACTGGATGCTGTCCATCTTAATCATGAGCCGACCCTCGTCCCACAGCAAAGAGGTGAACGCGACAAAACCCTCTACATCGTCAGGGTACATCCTGATCGACCCCGAATTTCTATGGGACACGGGGGGAAACTCGAAACCCGGTCCAGAACCATATTTGTCTGGCGTGGGCGGGCTATCAGGACGAATCCACTTCCTCTTCCTCCTACGAGGGCGAAGCTTCTTCTCCGGAGATGGGGTCGCTAATGGGGGCATAGGCGGAAGACCATCCTCCCCCTCGGCTGCCTCCCCCGCGGTTCCTCCTTCCACTTCTCCCCGACCATCGCCTCCCTCGGGCCCCTGTTCGGGCTCCTCCTGGTCGTCCTCCACACCAAGCTCTTCCCCCTCGGAGTCTTCTTCCTTGTGCTCCTCCTCCTCAACAATCCCCTCTCCCTCGGGGTCTCCTTCTTCATGCTCACCCTCCTATACAGGCTCCTTACCTGGCCTACGAGATCACAAAGGTTGCATGACAAAAACTACATCCCCCTCGGCATCCGATTCAAAGTCTGACTGAACATCCTCCTTGATTCCAAAGTCGCCCAGAGACCAAGATGTCGATGCTGACTCACCTTTCCCCTCAGAACAACCTGAAGAGCTTGCCTCGGAGCCATACTGAGCGCGCGATATTACGAATTAAAAATACTAACCTAGAAGTATCGAGCTAACGGGAAGATCACCGGAACAAGGTCGCCGACGGTTATTGATGAAATTCTTGTTCTTAAGAGAAAAAATGCAAAGTGTGGAAATGAAAGGGGGGGGGGAGATTTACAAAGGAGGAAGAGATTCCTCGATTTTTGCAAAAAAGATCTAACCGTTGGATCTTGTTCAAGATCCAATGGTCACTAGGATCTGAATCACTTCGATTCTCGTGCCTGTGACGTTAGCCTGGGGCACAAAAATTACCTCTTTACCCACAGCCCTTTCAGTCGGTACAACGGCTCGGAACACATGGCCAACTGGAGCTCGACGCTCGGATGGCACCGCGAGCCACAAAAACTTCCTCAACAAGTTTGAAGCTCGGCACTCGGATGGCACCGCGAGCCACAAAAACTTCCTCAACAAGTTTGAAGCTCGGCACTCGGATGGCACCGCAAGCCACAAAAACTTTCTCAACAAGTTTGAAGCTCGGCACTCAGATGGCACCGCGAGCCACAAAAACTTCCTCAACAAGTTTGAAGCTCGGAGCTCGGATGGCATCGCGAGCCATAAAAACTTCCTCAACAAGTTTGAAGCTCGGCGCTTGGATGGCACCGCAAGCCACAAAAACTTCCGCAACAAGTTTGAAGCTCGGCACTCGGATGGCCAGCCGAGGGCCACAAAAAACTTCTTCAACAAGTTTGAAGCTCGACGCTCGGATGGCACCGTGAGCCAATAAAACTTCCTTAACAAGTTCGAAGCTCAGCGCTCGGATGGCTGACCAAGGGCCACAAAAATTTCCTCAACAAGTTTGAAGCTCGGTGCTCGGATGGCACCGCGAGCCACAAAAACGTCCTCAACAAGTTTGAAGCTCAACACTCAGATGGCACCGCGAGCCACAAAAACTTTCTCAACAAGTTTGAAGCTCGGCACTCGGATGGCACCGCGAGCCACAAAAACTTCCTCAACAAGTTTTAAGCTTAGTGCTTGGATGGCACCACGAGCCACAAAAATTTCCTCAACAAGTTTGAAGCTCGGCGCTCGAATGACACCGCGAGCCACAAAAACTTCCTTAACAAGTTTGAAGCTCGGCACTCGGATGACCGACCGATGGCCACAAAAACTTTCTCAACAAGTTTGAAGCTCGGCGCTCAGATGGCACTGCGAGCCATAAAAACTTCCTCAACAAGTTTGAAGCTCGACGCTCGGATGACACCGCGAGCCACAAAAACTTCCTCAACAAGTTTAAAGCTCGGCGCTCGGATGACACCGCAAGCACAAAAACTTCTTCAACAAGTTTGAAGCTCGGCACCCGGATGGCACCGCGAGCCACAAAATTTTTTCCAACTAGTGAGGGGGCTCGTCTCCCAACCATCGACGCTCGGATAAGAGAGCTCTACTCCTCAGATCTCGACGTCCCCTTACTTTTCCAACAAGTGAGAGGGCTTGTCTACCGACCCTCGACGCTTGGATAAGCGAGCTTCTACTCCTCAGATCTTGACATCCCCTTGCTTTTCCAACAAGTGAGAGGGCTCGTCTGTCGACCCTCGACGACCGGATAAGCGAGCTTCTACTCCTCTGATCTTGACGTCCCCTTGCTTTTCTAACAAGTGATAGGGCTCGTCTCGATGCTTGGATAAGCAAGCTTCTACTCCTCAGATCTCAACGTTCCATTGCTTTTCCAACAAGTGAGGGGGTTCGTCTACCGCCCTCAATGCTCGGACAAGCGATCTTCTACTCAGATCTCGACGTCCCCTAGCTTTTCCAACAAGCGAGGGGCTCGTCTCCCGATCCTCGATGCTCGGCAAAACGAGCTCCTACCCCTCGTGAGTCCAAGAGAGGATCCCCTTTATCCTACCCCGCTGGTCTCCAAGAAGATACGGATCCCGTTTTTCGCCATGCACACAACTCCACTCTTCCTACAGAGGCAAAAACCACTCCTACACGGTGGAATTATCCAGCCCCCCAGGAGTGGGGGGCTCCTGATATGGGTCAGACGACGTGGCCTCTCCTAAGCCACCAGATCCCCTCAGAAAACCGCTCACCCCTGATCATCAGACCAGCTCTAAGCCCCATGGGCTTCTGCCACGTCAAGCCCACGGGCAAACGGGTCCAGACCCAGTCCAAATGGGTCCAGACCCGTTTGTGCCTGCCTATAAATACCAGGTCCTCTCCTCCCTCACAAGGTAATCAATCTTTCCCCTTAAAAAATCCAAACTACTGTTACTCTTCAGTAACTAACTAGACCGTCGGAGGGTCTGCCACCGGGATCAACCCCGGTGTTCCTAGGCCAATTGCAGGTACACGAGACCAAGCTGAGCCTCCAGATCCGAGCCGAGCATCCGACCTCCACCTCACTCCTGCCTACTTCCGAGCCGCTCCCTCAGCCGAGGGTCGGGCGTATAGCTAGTACCGCGACTTTCACGTTATAAATTGAGAGAACTCACACCTGTTGCAGCTACTCCCAAAAACAAACCGCATCATCTTTTATTAAATAGTAAGTAAATATATTATATTATAGATTGATGGATAGTACTTTACACATGTAATGTATGTTTAATATTAAAAAAATTCAAAGTAAAAAATCTGACATAGTGAGGACTCGAACATGAGACATCCTTCATATTAGTTATGAACGTACGATGCACGTATTGGTAGATTGACAAATGACACTAAGGTCTTCTTCCATTATAATATTAGAGGTACGATAAGATAAGATTAGAGATATTTTGTTAAATGGATATAAATAATATACCCTTGCCATACCGTAGGCAAAATAAGCCTACCTGTATCCTTACCTGACCCTACCCACCCACTTATTATGAGTTATGACTTATATGCCACCTCTCGCTTATTACATGTCTGATCCTACTCTACCTACGAAATTTTTTCCCGAGCTAACCCAGTTTTCGAAACTATTTTCAAAATGACCCACTTTTCAAACTAATTTATAAGGTGGACCAGTTCTCATAGACCGTAGTTGGGAGCTACAGCCTATTCTATTGTGAGCTCACAGTTGGAAACTACAGTCTTACTTTATTTTATATCTCTAATATTACAATGGAAGAGTTAGGGTTGTCATTTATATGCATTCAACCATCTAATCTTAACCATTCATTTGTAAATGGGAGTTATATTAACCATTCACTTAATCAACTGTTGTTAGTTACCATAATACCCTCAAAATTCAAATTTATTTACAACATAATTATTTACAAAACTATCACTCATAAAATAAAAGTTTGTGCCACTAGGAATAATTTGTAAAGAGTATATATGAGTAAAGGGAGGTCTCATGTTGGATGTCAGATTACGTCTTATTATTTACTTTATAATATAAATAAAAAAATGATTAGAACGTGCATCGCACGTGTAGGTTACTAGTTTGGGTTAGAGAGACTTTGAGAATTAGATTAAAAAATTCTAAGTTAAAATGTGTTAAACATATGTTGCAGTTCCTAGCTGTGTCACAATTGGGAACTACGACCTCTGTTATATATATATATATATTTTAAATTTTAGATAAGACTGTTGCCTATATTATATTTAGACTGCAGTTGAGAATTGTGACCTATATTAATACATTTTTACTTAAAAACTTTTGTCTACGTTTCTAATTCTCTATGGTCTAAATATGAAATGAAGTGATGCCACAGTTGAGAACTACAGTATCGAAAAAATACATTTGTGAAGATACTGCATTTGAAAACTATGTTCTCCCAATAGAATAAGCCACATTTCCTAACTGCGGCCTATGGGGATTGGTCTACCGTAGAAATTAGCTTGTAAAGCGGGCCATCTTCGGAAATAGTTTCGAAAAGTGGGTGAACTCAGGAAAAAAAATCCTCCACCTACTCAACGAACTAATAACCCCTATAAAATATAAGGAAAATCCCTCAAAAAAATAAAATAACAATCGCATATCGCCAGGAAAAATATCAAGGTTCGCCTCTGTTCCCTCTCTGCCTGTCAGTTCATTTTCATGTTTATTTACGGCAGCTGCAATATCATTTTAGAAAATTCTTCTACTGTTGTAGCAGCTAGAATCAGAAAGATCTCATTATTTTTTTATTTTTTATTTTGGCTTCATTGGGGTTTTCTCTTTTTTGATAGTTTTTAGTTTTAAGATCTTTAGATCATGGTTGATTTTTTCATCCCCATTTCAATTGTAAATTTCAGTTAAATTATATATATTTTATTTTTTACCGTTGATCTTTACGCTGTGTAGATCTATCTATACTTGTGAACTTCTCTTATCTTTACTTTCTGATCTCAATTTTGACTACTAGCATCTCCTAATGTTTTGTACTGGTGGAATCGAGTTAAGGATAATGTTTGCGAATTTATCTATACCATATAAGCATGACTGGGTAAGAGTGGAGTTTAGTCGTTTAGATAACTATGGTTTCCCTCCTTTTTGGGTAATATAACTCTAATTATCTTTTTTTATGTTAAACTTAACTTTAACTTTGTTCTCCAACATAGCCTAAAATTAACTTGGGGAGTGCTCTTAACTTCTGTAGAGCTCTTTACTCTACGTCGTTTGAAAGCTGCTCCAAGGATCCAACGAATAGCTAAAGTTTGTAGACGATCCCTGGCTACAATCCCAGGGACATCATAAATAGTAACTGCGACTATTGTTTTAAAATTGCTCCACAACTTTCATAGCTCTAAGGGCATCCTTCTGATGAATAAAGTTCACACAGACGTATGTTGTTGAAAACAGATTTGGGGAAAAAAATTATTATTCTTATTCATTTATTTCTCTACTATATACATCTATATATAAAAATTACATTCTTGAAGAAGAAGAAAGGAGATTGAGAGAAGATTGGGGAGATGAGAGATTTGGGGAATCTGTTTCCTATAGATTAGGAAACAGAATATGCAATTACTATATTTCAACACTTACCTGAAGTTGGTGCATAGATATTGAATATGCCCAACTTGTCAACAAATTTCAAGAAGAGCCGATTCGAAACTACCTTGGTTAGGATATCTGCGAGCTGGTCTTCTGACTTCACTTTCGATATCAATGACTCATCTATTTTTTCTTTGATGAAGAATCTGTCCACTTCTACATGTTTCGTCCTATCATGCTTGTAACACCCCGAATTCCAAGACAGGCTGAATTCAAAGTTCTACAGGATCTTTACACTTCATTTCGTACAATTTTACAAGAAATTTAAAACTTTTATTACATCAGAGTTACATCTTAAATTACACTTAAAACAACGGAAGCTATTTACAATAATTACATGAATAAACTGTACAACACTTGAAATATTCTTTAAGTGGCATGCATACTTTAATCTTGTCAATCTCTTTATCCTGCATAGAAACTGTGGGCTGTCAGTTCATTCAACTGACGCAAGGATATAATACATCAATTTTTTCCTACTTAGAAAGCACACTTGTCACAAGCAAAATTACGGGGACTATCCTATAGATGTCGTGTTGTGCTGTGCACTTAGTCCTTAATGCAGTTGTTTATATTATATGGCACTAATGCGTACTTGTTCGGATTCTATGCATCTCATACTACATAGGTCCGAGGGCAAGCCCTTAATTGTACTTAATCTTGTAGGGTTCAGTTCCTCGCCATGACTTAAACTACTATGGTAATTACGGTAGTATCCTAGATGTTCTATGAATTACGAGTCCATATTCAGACAGTCTGGAGGGGAATCCTATGCACTGACATGATGCATCATGCAGGCAATCTATGGACAATTCAGCCTCCATCATAGAACGATGTCACTACCCGTAGTCACCGAATACCCCACAAACGTCGCCACCGGGACAATAATTCGGGAGTAGTGCTCACGCCATGTCATGACGCACCAAGCAGGCAATTTGTGAATCACTCTCATACCGCCAATCCGATGGCCCTCATACTCGTGTTTTTCTTACTTTCGTCATATCACCACTATGTGTCTAGTCCTTAATTATTTGAATCATGAATAAAATCAACCTCTAGAGTTAGCTCTTTTCTCTATACCGGTCTTAAACATCAATCAACAATATGACCAACTTGGTCTTTCATCTCAATAGTTCATCTCAAAAATAATTTATTCAATTGCCGGTAATAGGACTTAGCTACCATCTAGTTCAAAATCTCATTTCATATTCATAAATTGAGTATTCACACTCACCAATATCCTCATAAGTTATCATGATTATTTTCATTTCAATTCATGCTTAATTTTTTCACAATAAAGAGACAAGATTATTCCATTTTTCACAATTTCTCAAATTACAAATCTAATCTCACAAATTTTCTTTGCATTCATAAGACTACGATCTCATTTATTTAAACCAAGCGAATTTATTCACATTTGCATCAAGTCATGAATTTCTTAGAAAACTTCGCACAATAATTCTTAAAAGAGACTAATTATTGCTTTGTTTATCTCATAAAAAAATACTCTTATTATTCCTCTAACTTGGTCTATAATTTTCGATTAAGCTATAGAAGTTTTCCATGTGGTCTAATTAATTTCAGGATATTTATAATAATTTTATGAATTTATTTCACTTGAAACCATTTAAAAAATCATTTTCCCAAAAAAATCAGAATTAAAAACCTTGGCCAAAGCCAGGTTTCGAACCGCACACACACACAGCCGCTGTGCTACAGTAACGTTACTGTGGCACAGCTGCTGACCAGAAAGGCCAACAACGCCAGGTGATAAAATGGGCGCTTAATAACCCTTTGTACTTTAGGGCTCGGTATTGAGTTAATTTTACAAATGGAAAAAAAATAAAGAGTCTATACAGAGACTCGAACTCATGACCTCTTGCTACATTAATGTTTTTATTTTGCACCCACTGACCAGAATGGACAGGGTGACTAACCTGTAGATAAAATAATCACGAATAGTTTTGTATACGACTGTAGCAATTCTAGTTCATAAAAATAGTTCATTTCTTTCAAAATACGTTTTGTTCCTTTAGAAGCATAAAAATTTCTTGACTGGATTTCTTTGATATTTATACAGTAGCTTTAGATTTTAAAAACTATTTAACTCTCATTTTTTTCATATAAAAGACTATTCCTTTATTTGTACAAAATTGGTCACAAAAGCTTTATGTCTTCTTAATTGTTTCTTTTCAAGAGAAAATTCTAATTTGATAATTCTTAAATGAGTTACTCTTTATTAAACTAATGTTTTCCTCATTTTCTTCTTTTATCAATAAAAATCCAATCTTTCTCTTAACTTAGTCCTAACTACAAAATGTTTATTTCTTCTTTTTTCCCAACAAAAACAACATGTAAATTTGGGAATTTTTGTATCAATCTTACTAACAATAAACATGTATGATTTGTTAATCAATCTACTTTCATAGCATGGAGATTTTCTCATAGTTCACATCATATAAACAACACATTTCTTCATATTGCATTTTTCCACATTCATGAATATCTCAACATAAAGATTCATAATTTCTTAATTAGCAAATAAGTATATTATCAAGTTATCACAACAATATTTCTATTCACATCATTCAATCAATTTTACTACTTATTTCATGTAATTTCACATGGGTTCATTTTCTCCTTAAACATGGTACTAACATAAAGTAATATTGATGAGGACATCTTTCCTGTTTAGTTTATTTCACTACCATTTTTATTTCTGGCAATTATAGCCATATGTAATCTTTTTGTATTTTTTTAGATTTTGAGAATATTTTGGAGATTTGTATCTAGATGTATTTTGAGCCTATTTAAAGGCCTTGAGATTAATGAGAAAGTATGCTATTATTGATTAAAAAAAATCTGTGTTAAGTTTTTGCTCTTCCTCCTCCTTTGTGTGATACAATTGAGATCCAAATTAGGGTTTGTGATAATCCTAATACAATTTTAGAGTTAGTGATTAATTCTAAAATCTATCCCAAAGTAAAATCCCCAAATAAAACCAATTTCAAAACCCTAATTTTCCTAATCCCAATTACAAACCCTAATCACAAAAATAAACCATCCCTACTTCATCGTCCTCTTCCTATACCCCAAACCCCCCTCTCCATCAGAACCAACTCCTCCCCGCACCCAACAGCCGACATCACCCCACCTCCCGTTCACGTCATCTCCAACTTCTCCTTCAATCTCCTTTCCCCGAACCCTAAACCCAAAGCTTCAAATCCGTTCCTCCCGTCGACCGCTACCCCCCCTCAATCCCGCTATCAAAATCCCGACACTTCCCCTCATCGGCCTCGCCGTCACCACCGACCTATCACCCCAATCCCAAGCCCCGCCGTCACCTCCTTCCCCCTCCACTCCTGACCAGGATCCTCACCCCAGAAGCAACCCCGAGCACCGTGCCTCCGTCGACTGCCATTGAGGTCGGTCTCCACCGCCGCACCTCGCCGACGACGCCCCCCTCCGCTCGTCGCACTTCACCGTCGACCAGATCTGCCACCCTCATTGGCTTCGTTGTTGCCTTGCTTACTGTGATTGCTGTGATCGTAGTGGCTGTCCAACTCCGAGATCTACGTTGGTTTTCTTCACATTCGGTATACTCTTTCCATTCTTAATATTTGTGTTCTACTGCCTTATCATCTAGTCTATTATCTGATTTGCCTGTCGTCCACAAAAATAATTGAGATTGAGTGTTCCACATGCTTGAATAGAGTACGAATCAGTATTGAATTTCTTACTTGCTAAAACACGTAGGGATTTAATTGATTGTAAGGTTGATTTATTAATTGGGACTGTTACACTTATTCAATTCTTGAAAACCCATCGAACCTGTTAACTGTTACAAATTTCCAACTTAGATCCGCACTTTCATGTTGGTAAAATTAACCCATTAAAATTCTTGGAAATTCTCTATTTTAGGGTTGGTTTTACATCAAATATTTCTTTTTCTTGTTTATTCTAACATGATCACACACATAAACCTAGCATGGTAACTAGTTAGAAGTTAGAGAAAATTGTCCACCTTTAATGGAGAGTGGAGAGAAAAAACAACAAGAACTCCTAAAAGATCTCCTAGAATGAACAAGAGAAGCCTCCTCCTCCTAGATCGAGCCGCCAATTGACTTCTCCTCCTAGCTTGTATGTAACTCGAGCCTTCACCCTTGCTTCTTGAAGTATGCCGTCCACTCCTAGGATGAGGAACACACACAACTAGCACTCAATGTTTTGACTCACAACTCTCCTAATCTTTTACTCACAATTTTGTCTTTCATTCTTTCTTTCTTTTTCAATTCTTTTTCAAGTGTAAATGTGAGTGAATGAGAGGGGGTATTTATACTAATTTGGAGTGCAAATGGAAGGCTAGGATTAATCCAACTAGTTAAGGATCAAAGGTCAAGATGAATTAGGGAGTTGTAGCAACTACCCATGATGGAGCAACCATCTCCCCACTTCGTCCACCTCTCCCTCTCTCTTTGGTACAACCCGGCCTACACCATGGTGCACTTGCACGTGCTAGTGCAATGCACATGCAAACTAGTACCCCTACCAAAATTTGTTCATGCATTTTAATTAATTGTTTACTAAATTGGTCTACACTACAAGTTAGGTTAATTAAAAGAGGAATTAAATTAAATGGGCTCACTAATGGGCCAAAAGACCATGGGCTCTAGTGAATTAATTAATAAATTAATTATAGTGGGCTAGAAAGAGATAATTAGGCCTAGGATTTAATTAGGCTTTTAAAAATAGGTCTTTTAGGAAATAAAGAGAATAATTACTTGTTCAAGCTATAAAGAAATATTTTTCTCAAGAAAAATGCATATGAAATTATATGTGCAAAACACGTAAAATCACAAAATCTAATAAATAAGAATTTAGGATGTTACAATGCTGAACCGAGTTAGCAGCAATATTACACGCTGCTTGACTATCATAATACCCTTTTATAGGTTCATTCGGACCATAGCCTAACTCCTATAACAAGAGTTTCAGCCATAAAACTTCCGCTATACTTAAAGCTACTCCGCGATACTCAGCCTTTGCACTAGAGCACGCAACAACATTTTGCTTCTTGCTCCTCCATGTAACTAAATTTTCTTCAACAACGGTGAAGTATCCTGAAGTGGAGCGCCTATAAATTATAGATCCTGCCTAATCAGCATCAATGTATGTCTCAACCTTCAAGTGACCATGTTTCGCAAATAAGATCTCTTTTCCTAGAGCTGACTTAATATATCTCATAATTCTCATCACTGTATCCATATGTTGTTTCCGAGGTGCATGCATAAACTGACTTACCACACTTAAAGCATATAACAAATCTGGCCGTGTATGTGTAAGATACATCAGCCTTCCAACCAATCTGTGATATCTTTCCTTATCACAAGGTACATGATCAGCTTCGTTGCACAGTTTCAGTCATTCTTCTAACGGTGTACTAATCGACTGACAAGCGGAAATTCCAGTTCCCTTTAATAAATCAAGAACATACTTTCTTTGAGACAAAAATATCCCCTTTCTTGAGCGAGAAACTTCAATACCAAGGAAGTATCTCAAAGAGCCAAGATCTTTCATTTCGAACTCTTCTGACAAGTAGTTACTTAATGCTTTCCTCTCCTCAGGATCATCTCCAGTTACTATCATATCATCCACATAAATAATAACAGCAGTAATTTTACCTTCTTTTCTTTTTAGAAACATAGTATGATCTGAATTACTCTGATAGTATCCGAATGTCCTCATTGATTTTGTAAATCTCCCAAACCAAGCTCTTGGCAACTGCTTAAGTCCATACAATACTTTTTTCAAACGACATACTTTATTATTGTGTTGGACTGGTCTGTCCGACCCTAGTGGAAGATCCATATAAACATCTTCTGTCAATTCTCCATGCAAAAATACATTCTTCACATCAAATTGTTCCAATGGCCAGTCAAGATTTGCAGCAAGTGACAGTAGGACTCGAACGATATTGAATTTTGCCATAGGTGCGAATGTATCTTCATAATCAATTCCATACGTTTGAGTGTATCCTTTGGCAACCAGCCTTGCTTTGTATCGCTCTATTGAACCATCAGACTTATACTTCACCGTATAAATCTATCTGCATCCTACTGGCTTCTTCCCTGCTGACAGCTCGACTATCTTCCAAGTCTCATTCTTTTTCAAGGACTTCATCTCCTTATCCATAGCTGCTTTCCACCTTGGATTAGTAAGGTCATGCACACTGTTAGGAATAGATACAGTAGATAATTGATTTACAAATGACTTATTTGATTCCTACAAGCGGTGAGTGGTTACATAATTACTCATGGGATATTTGACGTTACTAGTGGGATCAGGTTCATAAGTAGGTTTTGGAATACCTCTATTAGTACGGTGCAGGAGTTCTCTTCTAGGAGCTTCGGACAACAATGACGATTGGTTTTGGGGTTTTGACGGTTCACTCTCACTGAAATTCGGTGGTGGTTGCAATTCTTCAGGAGGGTCTTCTTTCCTTGGTTGCACTTCTTGATGAGGGTCTTCCTCCCTTGCTAGGTCTTCATTCAAGTGTTCGCCATTATTTGTATCCAGTTGTTCGTTCTGACTGATAATTATTTTATTATACCCAAGAGTCTGAACTTCACTAACCCCTTCATCATACCCAAGAGTCTGAACTTCACTTCGGTACTCCCCCTGAAGTTCAGTCGTAGACGAAGAAAAATACATCTCATCTTCATGGAACACAATATCCATAGTCACAAACATCCTTTGAGTTGGTGGGTGATAGCACCGATACCCTTTCTTATCCTGTGTATATCCCACGAAAACACAGTGGACAGCTCGAGGAGTTAACTTATTGCGTTCATGTTGATGAAGATGAATAAATGCAATACACCCAAACACACGAGGTGGCAAGTTGACGACTTTTGGTGCATTTACAGCTTCAGTTAATGCTTGAAATGGCATGAAGAAGTTTAGGATATTAGAGGGAACTCGATTGATTAAGTATGCAGCAGAAGCAAGGGCTTTTCCCAATAAATGAGTGACATATTTTCATGGATAAGAGAAGCACGGATTACCTCGAGCAAGTGTCTATTTTTTCTTTCTACAATCCCATTCTGTTGAGGTGTATATGAGCATGTAGTCTGGTGAACAATTCCGTGTTCCACCAAATATTGTTGTAGATTCGAACTCAGGTATTATCCGCCATTATCACTCTAAGAAGTTGAATTTGTGATTTATACCGAGTCAACATACTTGTGAAATTTCTGAAACAAGCTACTAACTTCACTTTTCGACTTCATCAAACAAATCCAAGTCATACGAGTACAATCATCAGGCTCCTCCAAATGTAGTATTTTTAGATGGACCCCAAACATTAGAATGAATAATCATAAATGGAAGAGAGCTTCTACTTGGATTTGGGGGAAACGAGACACGGTGATCTTTTGCAAGTTCACACGTATCACACCGAAAGACAGAAATATCCATCTTCAAAAATAGACTTGGAAATAATTTTTTTAAATAACCAAAGAAGCATGCCCTAGACGTCGATGCCATAGCCAAATATTTGATATCTTCTTCTCACCTTCGGATCCTTCCACACTTAGAGCTTAAGTCAACTTACATGAACTTTCAGATTCTAAATCCAGGTAATAGAGCTTCCCGTGTCTAATCCCATAACCAATCGCCTTGCGAGTCCGAATATCCTTAAACACACAATGTGAAGGCAAAAAAACTACAATACAATGTAAAGCAGTAGTTATTTGAGCAACAAATAACAGATTAAAATTCAAGGATGACACAATTAGGGCAATATCTAAGGTTAGGTTGTTTGTGAGAGGTATGGAACTCTCGCTAGTAACAGTCCCAGGATCACCATTGGCAGTGGACACAGTTGATTTGGTGGATGGCTGAAAATTTTGGACTTGTCTAGAATCAAAAGTCATATGGTCGGTAGCACCCGAATCAATTATCCATGCATTATTCATAACAGAGGCAGAAATATTAAAAACCTTATCATCATTACCTGCAGCAGTACGATCAACAACTCCAACTGCGACAGTGGGTTGATTGCAAGTCTTCTTCCAAATATCCCTGCTATGATCACAATTCTCCGGATAGCCAATAATCTTATAACAACGATCTTTCGTGTGGCCGATCTTGCCACATCCTTGACTCCATGGTGAAGAACAACAAATAGCAACACAACAAGCAGTACTAACAGCAAGTGGCACAACACCACACCAAACACACCGGCAAACAGCAAACACCAGCAAACAGCAAGGAGCAAATAGCAATCGACAGATCAGATCAGATCTGATCAAATACAGACGGCTGTGATTGAATCTGATCAGATCAGATCTGCATATCAGGTCTCATTGATCTGATCTTCGATTTTGCCCCCAAAGCTCGACGGCAGAGGCTTCAGGCGGTGACGACGGAAGGCGACGGGCGGCGGTGACGGGAGGCAATGGGCGGTGGTGACAGGAGGCGACGGGAGGTGACAGTGAGTGGCTCTGGATGCAGCAGATGTCAATGGGTTAGGGCTTTGGATTTGTTGATGAACGATGACTTCGACGACTTCGACGGGCGGTGGTGGCTGAAGGACGACTACTTCTGATCAACAATCGACTGAAGGAGCAAGATCAACTGAAGGACGACAACAATCAACAGTTGGACGACTACTTCGACGACGACTTCGACAACAATCGACTGAAGGAGTTGGGCTTCGGTTTTAGATCCGGAGCAAGATCCGACTTCGACGACGATGATGGGTGAGATCGGTGGGGTTTCGGTTTTCGGGAAAGATGAATGAAGAAGGCCTCTTCTTCTTCTTCATGTAGCCTAGGATGTGTTAGGCTCTGATACCATGTTGAAGACAGATTTGGGGGAAAAAATATTAATTCTTATTCATTTATTTCTCTACTTTATACATCTATATATAAGAATTACATTTTTGGAGAAGAAGAAAGGAGATTGAGAGAAGATTGGGGAGATGAGAGGTTTGGGAAATCTGTTTCCTATAGATTAGGAAACATAATATACAATTACTATATTTCAACATATGTGAAGCATGGGGTCATCATTATACTATGGATTCATTTGTGTTCTAGCTCAATCACTTTCTGTCCGCTTTCCACCTCACCATAACGAAGAGGAAGGCGACATCATAGTCTTCTGCTCTGTATTTGCCTTTGAAAGATAGAAGAGAGTTAGTATTAGAATGTATTATCCATCCCTGATAGATGAGGCTGCAAGGACAGGTGAGAATCCCCCCCTTCGAATGGTGCTTTGGAGCGATCGACAGGCTTTCCACACTTATCTGGTCTATCCAGAGGGCACCTAGCATTGCTGCTCGGCCTAACCTTGAGATGATGCACACACACTTGGTAAGGTGGTCTGACCATTAAAGTATGGTACACATGACTGACCCTCCAATGTCAATGATTCTAAAAACAGTTCGACTGGTATTTCCTTGTGCTCCACTCGCTAGCTTCCATTGCACCTTCGCTTAGCCTTTCCATCTGTCTATAGAGAAGAGGTAGCCTATAGTTCGGCGGTGGGATGACTTAGAAATTGTCGATAGCCTCGGACCAATCAGTTGAATATTGATTAATACATAATCGATGGAACGCTCTAGAGATTGGCGTTGTTCGTGAATTAAATCGAAAAGAGGATACTATTAAATCGAAAAGAGGATACCGCACTTGAAGAAACCAAAGTATTGGAGATTTAAAAGATAACTCTAGTTATGGTAACTCCTATATGAGTCTCAACCCAAAGTTAAGATAACTATAGTTTTTTAAGGTTACGAGAGATAACTCTAGTTATCCTAACCAACATAGCCTAAAATTAACTGGGAACCACTCTTAGCTTCTGTAGAGCTCTTTACTCTACATTTTAGAACTCATCCTCTGTCATGAACCTGAACCAGTGAACCACAGCCCGTCATTTTTATTTTTATTTTTGACATTTGCATCTCTTGTTTCGACCTTTTTGGGATTACTTAACCAATGTTTTTTTTACCCTATCAATTTAATCTGATCTATCAAGTATACTTCACTTGGTTGAATTGATTCAAATCTTGAGAATCTATGATCTATCTGTTCAGTTCTGTAACTTCTGTTGCCCTTCATCAATCTGTTCTTGTATTGTGATTATTGTTTTTGTTTCCTCATTCTGTCATATATGTTATGAACCAGGTAAAAGATGGTTCAAACTAGAATCGGTCTTGCTGGCCTCGCTGTCATGGGTCAGAACCTCGCTCTCAACATTGCTGAAAAAGGCTTTCCCATTTCTGTTTACAACAGGACCACCTCGAAGGTTGATGAAACTGTTGAACGTGCAAAGCTCGAAGGCAAACTCCCTCTCTATGGCTACCACGACCCAGCCTCCTTCGTCAACTCAATCCAGAAGCCGCGTGTCATTATCATGCTCGTGAAAGCCGGTTCCCCTGTGGATCAAACCATAGCAACCCTCTCGACTTACTTGGAGAAAGGCGACTGCATAATTGATGGAGGCAATGAATGGTATGAAAACACTGAGAGGAGAGAGAAAGACATGGCCGAGCTTGGTCTTCTCTATCTTGGAATGGGAGTTTCGGGTGGAGAGGAAGGAGCTCGAAATGGGCCTTCCCTAATGCCCGGTGGTTCGTTCGCGGCTTATAAAAACATCGAAGACATTCTGCTCAAAGTTGCTGCTCAAGTTCCTGATTCGGGTCCTTGTGTTACGTATATAGGCAAAGGAGGCTCAGGCAATTTTGTTAAAATGGTTCATAATGGGATTGAGTATGGGGACATGCAATTGATTGCTGAAGCATATGACGTGTTGAAATCAGTAGGGAAGCTTACTAACGAGGAATTGAGACAAGCGTTCTCGGAGTGGAACAAAGGAGAGCTGCAGAGTTTCTTGATTGAGATCACGACAGATATATTTGGTGTGAGGGATGACAAAGGTGATGGATTCTTAGTCGATAAGGTTCTGGATAAGACTGGGATGAAAGGAACTGGAAAATGGACAGTTCAAAAAGCAGCCGAGTTATCAATTGCTGCACCAACTATTGCTGCATCTTTAGACTCGAGGTTTCTTAGTGGATTGAAAGAAGAACGGGTCGAAGCTGCCAAAGTTTTCAAATCTGGTGGTTTCGGTGGTGACATCTTGAGCAGTGAGCCTGTCGACAAGGCTGAGCTCATTGATGATGTCAGGAAAGCTCTTTATGCTTCAAAAATTTGTAGCTACGCACAAGGCATGAACTTGATTAGAGCCAAGAGTATGGAGAAAGGGTGGGATCTCAAATTGGGTGAGCTTGCAAGGATTTGGAAAGGGGGGTGTATTATTCGAGCAATCTTTTTGGATCGGATCAAGAAGGCTTATGATAGGAACCCAGAACTTGCAAATCTTTTGTTGGATCCGGAGTTTGCAAAGGAAATGATGGAGCGGCAGGCCGCTTGGCGGAGGGTTGTTTGCCTTGCTATTAATTCGGGTATTTGTACACCTGGGATGTCTGCAAGCTTGGCTTATTTTGATACGTATAGGAGGGAGAGAGTACCCGCCAATTTGGTTCAGGCTCAGAGGGACTACTTTGGAGCACATACTTACGAGAGGACTGACATGTCTGGTTCTTTCCATACCGAATGGTTCAAGATTGCAAAGCAGTCGAAGATTTGAGGTCAGTTATCTCATCACTCAGCCATGGTGTAACTGTCTGTATTCACAGTTTGGGACATGAGCTTAGGAAATGGTTGTATCAGTATCCTTTTAGTTGAATAATATTTTCCTATGCCAGAACTATGTAAACTGCCTGTATCTGTTTTGTTTTGTTACTCTTGATTTCATGGATTTGTGTAATATCTCAAACTATTTCCAGAATTTGCATCTGGATAAATGTGAGAAAACGGAGCTTCGTCAAAAGCTTCTGAGAGGAGGATTTATACTTCTTAAAAAGTATGTCTTTTGAATATTAGTTTACTCGTCTTTGCAGTTGTTCTGCTTACAGTTTTCTTGCATTCTTTTTTCATCGCTCCTGCAGTTTTCGTGTTTTTTTTTTAGGCTGTTGCTATCTTCTCCTGCATACTTTCTGCTTGTATTTGTCTTGAATTCTTTCTTTATACCGGAGTATATACTACTATATAATACAAATATACGAGAACAGTGTGTGGTTTACCCTTACAAGGTACATAATTATGCACCTGCAATTTATAGCAACATTGCGAATTAAAACAGCAGCAACAACAACTATATATCGAGATTATAATAAATGAAAGCTTTCAACGACCAACATAACTAAAGTTGAATATATGTTCATTTCACATGCAAGTAATCTAATAATGATGGCAGCTAGTAGCCACACAACCATAGAGGAAGATGCTCGAGCAGTCTTCCAAATGCATGAAAATTTCTACAACCTGAACAAATGAAACTATGAAATAAAACTAAGAATCCAACAACCTGAACAAATGAAACTATGAAATAATTTAGTTCATCCCATATTCCATACTAATTAATGCAATAATTTTAATAACTTTTTTAAAATCTTATTTTCGTTGAGCATATATAGTACTGGTGCATAAGTGAAATCTGAAGTAGCGGATAAATAATCGTGTGATAAGCTACAAGAAACACAGATGATAATCAATCAACAGGAGCTGAATATGCCAAGTTATTCTATCGAGATTTTTCGTAGAATAATAAGCAATCAAACTAATATAACTAATATAATAGATTGTGTATCACGCACCGATAAAATGGCTAATCTCTCTTGCATTTTTGAAGCCAATCATTTCCAGCAATGGGGCCTAGGGACCGATATGATGATTGGTTTTGGTAGGGTGGCCAGCCGTTCTTGCGCTGCACTTTATGGCATTCGATAAACCACACGCACTTCCTTGTCGCCCCTCTCTCTAAGGAAAGAGGAGAACAAAGTGGCAAACGGGTGCGTAACGCCTGGGAATCTGCCGAACAGGAATATGGAAAATCTAATTTATGGAATTTGAAATAATGTGATGGGCGAACGGCTCGTACTATCCCACGACTTGATCGAACTCACGGAATTACTATAAGGCAAATCGATTGATGATAGGCTCTGAATCCGAATCCGCTAAAAGTCCAAATGGATCGGAATACGATAGAGATCAGACCCTGCGAAATAGACAACAAATACTAAATCATATAAACAATCCAACAAATACTAAACCTAAGAAAGTTAAGTTTTCCTTGAGTTCAGTTTGTCACTGATGGTTTGTTTCTCGCTATCCATTTGAGACCCTCAAGAAAAAGTTGAGCAAATTTAGATTACCTTTTTTTTATTACATAAACTAGCTAACTCAATACGATCATCAACATAATGCAAAATTATTAGCAACAAAATCAAGTTACATTCTCACCGGCATTTCCTCAAACAGGTAAATATCAAGTACTTGAATTCAACTAAAAATTTCTCTTGCAATTAAGATAGTATCAAAGCTATCAAGTTTTGGCGGTGATTCCATTAGCAATAATATGAAGGTAGATTTGGACTGGCATTTCCTCAAAACAGGTAAGATATTGCCATACCAATCTTCAGCACTGCCTAAACCCTGTGTTTTTGCTCCGACGTTATTGTTGGCTTAAGCTTGGGGCAGGTCGAGGGGGCCATGCCCCAACTTGCCACACTGAACGCTCAAAAGTGATCTCGATAGGGAGCTCTAGGGAGCTCAACTGACTCCAATTCATGCTCCAATCTCCCATCATCTTCAGAATCCACCTCCACCACCATCGAAGGCGAAGGTGACCCAATGGGGTAATTGAATCAGCAAAAATTCTTCAAACAGTTGAGTAAATTGAATCACATTATACATCTCCTGGGCTAGCTGATTAATCCATTATACTCTGCAAGTTTTTTAGCCTTGGAGTTTTGCCTGGAATACAGATTTGCTACCTCAATATTAATATATACACAACAGAAAATCAACGGAAATGAAGAGAGCATCGTTTAGATAGAGAAACTGAAGCCTTTATTAGTGGTTTGCTTCGGCAATATTTTTATATTCAAGAAGATTCTGCAATCCCAACAACGAATCCTAATATCCAAAGTTTGCTTCTGTGTTAAATATATGTCGCAACAAAACATCACAAAATTAAAGACCGGCTACTCTATATGATCTCCTTGCAGCCTGTGTTCAAAAATTATCAGCGGCAAATTTAAGTTAGAACACAACCAGCAATTCATCAACTGCTTGGAGAATTTGAAGTAAAAAATAGAGGAAATACATTATCTAAAGCCTGATAATAGAGTTCTACATTTTTTATTATTTTTTTTCCATAAACGGAAAAATCATCATAAACAGCAATGCGCATTAACCGCCTGGAACCTTGAATTAGAGTCTTACTCCAACGATATGAACACACAAAAATCACACACAACTACACAACACAAATAAACAGTTTCTAAACTCATAAACTAAAGTTTTACTACCATAATATATACAAAAAAAGATCATTGTAACCTTTTCCCTCAAAAAAGAAAAAAAAAAGATCATTGCACTACAATACATAGAGACTGAGTCTGCAACAGAAGCCTAAACTAGAGTTTTGCTTCAACATCATAATAATACAGACCAAGGCCTAATATTTAAAACCTTGATTCCACGAAAACAAGCTACTCCGTATGATCTTCTACTTGTCCCTGCATTGCAAAATTATTAGCAACAAAATGATGTTAATTTCTCACCAGCATTTCCTCAAACAGTTAGAGGACTTGACTTTAAACGGTAGGTATTGTGAAAGCAAGCAAATGTAGTAGCAGTTAAATGGTATCACATTACCGTACCAGAATCTTCAGCATCATCTACGAGTCATACCCTCATGTTTTGCCCATCAATACCTCGATTAAGTTGAGTACAGGTTATGATGCCCTGCCCCAATCTCACACACTCAACATATATCCTTCCGGTCCTCTCCAAATTTGCAAACTGGAGAAACTCAGAAACAGATCAACTGAAACAACTAGGAGGCTTTTTTTTTCCTTTTCATATATATGATATTAATAATAAGTCGTTCAGTACCAAGTGTTCCTGCCATTAGCAGCAAAAATGTATATAACAAAAGATTTTGGCCCCATAGATCATCAGTGCTTTATATGATACTCAAAAGTAATTTCCAGCACATTAAGATCAATGTCAATCAACGTTGCATTCGCCCACCTAAGCAGGGTCAATTATAATCACTTCAATTACAAACACAAAAAACAGTTCCATTTTGATACAAACCCACAATGAAAGAGAGAGATACCTTGAGCATCTTTATGATATTTTTCTGTGAATTTGATACAAAATTCACATCAGGAATTTGATAGAACAGTTGGTGCGTAGTAATAAAAAGCAGGGCAGCAGACTTGAGGGTTAGCAGCTCTTTGTTGAAAACTTAATATCTGCGATGAGATTGTAGATTAGAGCTAACCTGAATATGTATTGAAAGATTTATAATAATAATAAAAACATGAGCTCGTCTTCATAAATTTGTTTCCGTTCCATCACCAGCCATTGATGTGACAAGTTGCTCGTTGAAGACTGAGATAGCAATAAAAGTAGATTGGGGCTTGGAAAGTTCTTAACAGTAATAGTATCAAGTAGTTTAAGAAACCACCTATATCTAATGCAGACAAACTGTGATTACATATATAATTGGGTTCCGAACCAAAATATGCAAACATGTACCCAAAATTTTGCAGGTCTTATTAAATAGGCTGCACCAGTCCATGATTTTTAGTTACTTATGCATAACTTGAACATTCAAAGTAAGAAACCAACAAGAACTTGTCCATCTCCTAATAAATTGAAAACACCTGGTTCCCTCTGCACTTCTACAAAACCAAAGTACACTCCCAACCTAGTCCAGGCACGGATTCACAGTAGACTGGTCAAACCATTGAAGATGCAGTAACCATAGAACTCCATGTATCGAAAATTTAATTGGTCCTTTCTGCAAGTTGACAGATGCATCTTCAAGGATGTGTATATGACCACTACTTATGTCTATGGTTTATCACTTAATTACTGATGGAAGACATATTCAGACCTCATGTGTAACACCCGCAAAATTGAGTTATGACAATTTTGTTGTTGCATGTGTTATACATAATTATTTTGTACCATTTCGTATAATGTCTTATGTAATACTATGAATATTTTTAGATATTACTTTGTGAAATATAAAAATTTGAGAATGACCAATATACATATTGAATATACTATTTTGTGAAATTGAGGACTTAAGAGCAATTGAGTTTATGACTTGGGACTTTGACTTCCAGGAATTGGGTATCATGAAAAAGGGCCTTAATGAAATTATCCATTTTTTAATCATTCATGGTTCTTGTTGGTTAGTGACATAAGGGAGATTTAAGGGAGGTGATTAAATGATGTAGGAAGGGTAATGAGGACATCAGTTCAAGATGATTTGGACGTTTCTATCAACGCAGGCATCGTCTAGAACAGCTGCTTCATTAGCTTAGAATTTTATTTTAGTACCATATTTGTTTTTGACAATTATAGCCATATGTAATCTTTCTTTTATTCATAAGAATATTTTTTGAGATTTTTGAATATTTTGAGGTCTGTATCCAGATTTGTTTTGAGCCTATTTATAGGCCTTTAGATTAATGAGAAGTCATGCCATTATTGATTAACAAAATTATTGTGTTGAGTTTTGCTCTTCATCTCTCTCTGTGTGATACAATTGAGAACTAATTTTAAGGTTTGTGATAAACTCTAAAACTACCCCAAATCCAATACAAATTCCTAAACCCTAATCCTAATCCCCAAATCAAATTAACCCAAACCCCTAATCCTCTTCCTCTTCAACTCTTCTTCCTCCAAATCCCGACCAACCCAACCCACCTCACCGTCTTCGACTACCTCTGCCGTCCACCCAATCCTTCATCGTCAGCCGCTCTCGCACCTCCACCTCTCTCCCGACCTCCATCCGCCGTTTCTCTCTCATCCCGTAACCCAAAAGCCCCGACCACCACTCGCCACTTGTCCCCTCCCTCTTCTCCACCATCTTCTTCCTCTTAAAATCCAAAACCGCTCACATCCCTCACCTTCGTCGACCACCACAGCCAAAATCCCCAAAACCCGACGATCCTCCTCCTGTCTTCGTCGACGTCGACCCCCCTCGCCGTGATGACCCCGTCGCTGCCCTCGTCCAGCGACGCCGCCACCAATGCCCTTGCTGACTTGGTTGTTGCTGTCTCTCTCTTACTGTGTTTGCTAATTGTTGTGTCCTGCATTGCTGCCAACCCTAGATCTAACGATTTCTTCGAATCCCGGTATACTCTTTCCACTTTTCAAATATTTGTGTTATACTGCTTTATCATCTCTACTATATTATTTAATTTAACTGTCGACCACAAATATTGAGATTGAGTGTTCCACTTGCCTAATTAGAGTACGAATCAATATTGACTCTTTTACTTGCTAAGAATGCTTAGGGATTTAATTATTGATTGTTAGAACTGAATTATTAATTGGGCTTGCTAAACTTAATTCAATTCTTGAAAATCCATCAAACCGATTAGCTGTTTAAAATTCTAACTTTGATCCGCATTACATGTTGGTAAAATTAATCCTTTAATTTTTGGAAATTCTCTATTTATGATTAAGTTTTACATCAAAGGGGTTTAGGGAAGGTGGTTAAATAATGTAGGAAGATGTGGTTAAATGAAGAATGAAAGAAGAGCTTGTGAGTGTTTGTATATAAAAGCCAAGGATGCCTCCTCTCATTCTCCACCATTCCTCTTTTTTCTTCCACCTAAACTGAAGATCTTTGGAGTTAAAGTTTTCATAAGGTTAAGTTTATCAAGTTTGGTGTTGGAACACTTCGTGGAGTTTAGAAGCAATCGAATTCAGAAGCTATAGATGGGTAACAACTTTACTACTTTGATTTCAATTATATTGTAGGGTGTATACATGTTAGAGAAACTATATATGTTGTATTGGATGAATATTCATGCTTAGATTAATTGAATCTTGTGTGAATTATTGTCAATTAATTGTGTGAAATATTTTACAGTCTTTGTCCTGAATTTTAGACTTCCGAAAATTATTTATCTTTAACTTGATTGAATTTGAAGCTAAAATTTTATATGTATTTCGTATATATCTATAACATTTCCATAAATTTCATGATGTTTGGATGTCATTTGGTATTTTAAATAAATCCAAAATTAGGAATGGTTGATAGTTTTACCTTGGTTCTAGAAATTTGTACACCTTCTAGTTTCTAACCATTTTAACCTCGTATATGCAGTATTTTGAGGAAACTTTTAATCTTTCTTTCGAGTCTAAGAAATCAAATTTTCATAAAATGTGGGAATTTCGATAATTTTTATAAGTAGTAAGAACTACAGTTTTCTGGAGCCTGAGCCTAATGTTTTGCATGTGAATTTAGACAACAATTGTGGTTAAATTGAGATGTTCTTAACTACAATGTTGTAGTAGAATCATTCAAGTTTCATATGAAACTAAGAAATCCATTTTTCTAATAAGTATTGAAATTTATATGGATTTTGCAAGCCTACCATATTTTTGTCCAAAGACAATTGAATATTCAGATGGTGGATTCTTTATATGTGAAATGTATGTCCATAATATAAATTGTTAAGTCTATTATATTTTGCATCACTTAGTGAACAACTTGCATTAGACGAATATATGACTGAATGACGAACATGGCCGATAAAGAGCTAAGGTTCCTAGGAATGTTCGGGGTTGAGGATACACCTGATAAATCCACGGTGTGTGGGCTAGGGGTAGGCCGGTAAGGTCCGTAGTTACGGTAGATCAACTTGCTGGGGTTTCGTAACTTAGGATAGACTCAATAAATCCATAATGTGTGAACTAGGAGTAGGTCAGTAAGGTTCAATATTTTTAGAGTGCGATTAACAGGTGATTACGCATTGGAGAACAAATTATTGGGTTTAGGCATTGCATAGCGAGAGATTGAACCTTGTAACGAGAAAAAACAACGCTAGTATCTTGTATTTGGAAACTATATTGTATGGGCGGCATATAATTCCAAACAAACGTGCATTAGAAGAACATACTTAAACTGTGCATGTTAGCATAGTAAGTATATGTTTGGAACTCTAAAAAATTAGTTCCGCACCCACTCATACGACAATTATAATTGACTATTTCCATTTATATTAAACATATACATTGATTGAAGTATTTATTCTATTATGCTTTGTTTTGGAAGTTAGTTGAAGTTGTTGGGATTTTTACTGTTGGCCTGACAACCTGACAATCTCAAATATTGTGATTTTGCAGGTAAGGGTGTCTCGGGTGTTAGCACAAAAATGTGACATCCTGAACCAGTCATCCTATCAATCCAAGTGGTTTGAACTTTTAGTAAGATTTCTGCATTTTCCTGTATTATTTTCCTGTATTATATTATGTTTATATACTCAATTGAAATAAATGATTCTGAGTGTCACAAAATTTTCAGCGTATGAAATTCAAGGTGTTTCATGGACCTAATTATGTTTCAAAAAAACAAAAAAAACCAAAATGTTTTACATAATTACATTATTTCATGCTGACTTCCTGCTCTCAAAATTCCAAATAAAGAGAGCTGCAAACACGTTAAACAGTTACAGTTAGGCAGAATGTTGCCTGAAGTCATTTTTGAACATGTGATCCTGAAGAAACAACCACTAGTCATCCGCCGACAGTAAAAGTTTTTAGCTCTTTCAAATCACAGCTTTAAACACTGGCAGTCACTACCAGACAAAGTAGACGTCTTAAAAATATTAGGAACCACTTCCTTAAAAATCATAATCAGGCAAAAATGGTACCAGAAGATCCTGTCATTTAGTAAATCCAGCTCCTAGACGAAAGAAGGTGATGGTACGACAAACATACAAAAAAATACTTCCATCAACCATCCAATATACTATGGCATAATTACTTATGCAGCTCAACCTCTTCTTCATGTTATTCTTACTAGGATGTTCAAAGTGGGGTCCAAAGACATAGTCAGATTATAGCATAACTATAGGCACAACTATACAAGTCGATGTGGGTTAATAGTTGATGCTGCTTGTTTTCGGTGCAGGAGCAATATGTGTGAGTTCTTGTATTTTTGTGTAGCACAAGGGACAGATCTCAGCCGTAGATCGGATCTGTTTCTGGAGGTCGGCTCGGAAGAGCAGCTGGTGGCTGGACCGGACACCTGCAAAAGGCCTAAAAACACCGAGTGAAATCCCGGCGACAGGCCCTCCGACGAACTAGTCAGTTACTGGACAGCAGCGAAAGCTAGGGTTCATGTTAGGATTTTGAGATTATCTTTCTTAAAAAGGAGGGGGCCTACGATTTATAGGCAGAACAAATGGGTATCTAACCCTAATGGGCCGACTTAAACCCGTTTGTCTGTGGGCCTAAAGTTGCAGAAGGCCAGTTGGACATTTTGACCTGATGATCTGAGATGAGTGAATATCGAGAAGATCTGACGGCCCTGATTGAGCCGCATCACTTACACTCACATCATAAGCCCCCTAGTCTTGGAGGGTTGTGTGTACCAGCCGTCGAGAAGAAGTCCGTTCTTGTGAGAAGATCGGACGAGTGTTTTTGCGAAGATGAGATAGTGAGCCCCCGAAACAAGTGCTGGGTCGGGGCCGAGTCGAGCATGGTGTATGGCTTGGTCGATGTCCGAGCTGCACGTCGAGCTTGGGGGGTCGGTGTCGAGCATTTCGAGTGAGGCGCTTTCTAAGAGGGAGTTGTGTGCCTACTCGTGGAATGTGCCGAGCTCCGAGCCGATAGCTCGCTCGAGGTCGGTGTCGAATGCTACAAGCGAGACGCTTTCTGAGAGAAAGATGTGTGCCTGCTCGAGACACATGTCGAGCTCTGAGCCAGTAGCTTGCTCGGGATCGGTGCCGAGCAATTTGAGCACCAAGCCAATAGCTCACTCAAGTCGGTGCCGAGCGCTTCGAGCGTCGGACCAATAGCTCGCTCAGGGTCAGTGCCATGCACTTCGAGCGCCGGACCAGTAGCTCGCTCATGGTCGTGCCGAGTGCTTTGAGATAGATGCTTTCTAAGAGAACTGTGTGCATGCTCGAGGCACGTGCCGAGCTCCAAGCCAATAGCTCGCTCGAGGTCGGTACCGAACGCTTCGAGGGAGGCGCTTTCTGAGAGAAAGATGTGCCTGCTCGAGGTTTGTGCCGAATTCCGAGGTTCTGAGAGAAGACTAGCTGCTTACTCGAGGTACGTGCCGAGCGTCGAGCAAGTTATCTTTGCTTAAAGGTGCTTTCATTTAGAAGGCTGGCTGCCTGCTCGAGGCACGTGCCGAGTAGGGCTGTTCATTGGTGCGAAACCGAACCGAACCAAAAATAACCGAACCGAACCGAAATTTTCGGTTTGGTAAATTTGAAACCGAAAGCCAAACCGAAATTGATAAAATTTGGTTTGAACCGAATTCGGTTCGGTTAATAACCGAACTAACCGAAATTTTTAGTACCATGCAAACATTTTTCTTTTTAAAAAAAAGAAGAATTAGAAGAATATAGATCAGGTTAGCATAACACAAGAAATGTTGCAGCTATATAACATTAAATTCACGATATATGTTAGACTATCACTAGTTAAATTGTGTAAATTGGCACAAGGAAAAAAAACTCATGCTAAAAGAGTTGAAGGTTACAGTGAATTTATGCTATTTTCTGAAGTGCATTAAAAGAGCAATACACATTTTTATCCAACTATGTTCAAAACATACCAACCAAAATCCACCAGTAGTGTGTGATGGGAGCGTAGGCCTCACAAAGCTGGGAAATTCACCTCCCAGTTCCAATTCGATCTGTTTAGCTCTTTCAATGGCATATTCTCTAGCTGCAGGAGAAGCAAATACCCGACCTGATAAATCTCGATGCTTTGAAACTCCACCAATTCTAAGAATGAACGTTAGAGAAGCATTAACATTCTCGACATTAAATGGAAGAAGTGCTAGTTTAAATACAATGAATCTTTCACTAACCGTCTGCGCTTCACCACAACCACCTCCGGAATTATGCAGGTATAATTTGTTTTGATCCAAAAAAAGTTCGGTTTTTTATTCGGTTCGGTTTATTTAGAAGCAAACCAAAATCCGAACCGAACTCTCTAAAAAAACTTCGGTTTGGATCAAAACCGAACCGAAAAACCGAACCAAATTGGTAAATTTCGGTTCGGTAATCGATTTTAACCAAAGTATGAACAACCCTAGTGCCGAGCGTCGAGCCAGGTGACCTTGCTTTGAAAACTGTGTGCATGCTCGAGGCACATGCTGAGCTCCAAGCCAATAGCTCGCTCGAGGTCGGTACCGAACGCTTCGAGGGAGGCGCTTTCTGAGAGAAAGATGTGTGCCTGCTCGAGGTTTGTGCCGAATTTCGAGGTTGTGAGAGAAGGCTAGCTGCTTGCTCGAGGCACGTGCCGAGCATCGAGCCAGTTATCCCCGCTTAGAGGTGCTTTTAGTGAGAAGGTTGGCTGCCTGCTCGAGGCACGTGCCGAGCGTCGAGCCAGGTGGCCTTGCTTTGAGGTGCTTTCAGTGAGAAGTCTAGCTGCATGCTTGAGACACGTGCTGAGCATTGAGCCAGGTGCCCTTACTATGAGGCACTTTCAGTAAGAAGGCTGACTGCTTGCTCAAGGCACGTGTCGAGTGTCGAGCTGGTTGGCCTTGTTTTGAGGTGCTTTCAGTGAGAAAGTTGGCTGCTTGCTCGAGGCACGTGCCGAGCGTCGAGCAAAGTGGCCGTGCTCTGAGGTGCTTTAAGTGAGAAAGCTGGCTGCTCGCTCGAGGCACATGCCGAGCATCGAGGTCTTCGTGACTGGTCAAAAGCTTGTTTCTTTGTTGGCGGGCTCGAAGTGTATGCCGAGGCTCGAGCGTTTTGGACTAGAAAAGGAATTGCGCTGTATGTGGGCCACTCCTATAATGAAACGTGTGAAGCTGATGTCATGTCATGGAATTCGAGATTCGAGGGGGATGACACCGTCCTCAAGTGCCTCCAGGATATGGAGAATTGCCTCGCCCGCATCGGCGAGGGGGGAGGACAATCCAGCCGAGCGCACCAGCCAACCAGCCCCGCATTCTCGACTCAGATCCTGGATGCCTCGATCCCAAGAAATTACAGACCGCCACAATTCGAGACCTACGACGATAAGAGTGATCCAGCTGATCACATGGAGGGTTTCAAGACCCTCATGATGATTCACAATGCTACGGATCCCCTCCTTTGTCGAGCATTCCCGCCCACAGTGCGTGGCCCGACACGAGTTTGGTTTTCGAAGCTCACTCCGAACTCTATTTTCTCATTTGAGCAGCTCAAGTCGAGCTTCCTTGCTCACTTCGTCACCAGCAGGAAGGTGAAGAAGACGAGCGTGTCCCTCTTAAGACCTCAAACAAATGACGCACCGCTGACACATAGTGTGTCAGCAATCCTCATGGAGATCAAGGATAAAGGGATCGTGCGCAAGTCCCCTCGATCAAACAACAACAAGAAGAGGGACTAGAGGTACTACTGTCGTTCCACCGAGACCACGGGCACGAGACAGATAAATGAGTCCTCAAAGACGAGGTCGAAGCCCTCAGACAGAGGGGGTACCTGAGGGAATTCACCCAACCTAATCAGCGAAATCCGAATGCTTCTCCTATTGTCCGACCGGATCTCGAGCTCGAACACGATGTGGGGCCGGCCATCCTACACAGTATCCACGGTGGGCCCATGGGGGGAGAGTCAAACACCTCCCACAAGGCCTTCTCGAGGGAGATTAACTCTGTCCACGATCACGCGCCCTCCAGTAGCCAGGGACTGGCGGTGTCATTTTCCAACAATGATCTGGAGGGTGTCCGCCGGCCACATTGCGACACACTAGTAATTAGCCTCGCCATGGTGATCCACGAGGTCCGCCGCATCCTCGTGGACCACGGAAACTCTGTGAACATCTTGTTCCTCACAACATTCGAGGCACTCAAACTACACAGGGAGAGGCTGAAGCCGGTCGGGTACACATTGCACAAATTTTCGGGCACCCCTGTACAGATCAAGGGCATCAACACACTCAATGTCACTGCTGGAACCGCACCAAGCATTTGAACCGAGGCCATGGACTTCATGGTGGTCAATGTCAAGGACACCTATAACGTCATCCTCGGCCGACCGGACCTCTGTTCCCTTCAGGCAGTTCCCTCCTCCAACCATTTGAAGATGAAGTTCCCTACCGACCATGGAGTCGCGTGGTCAGCGTTAATCAAGAATCGGCTCGATCCTATAATATGACTGCAGTGGGAGGCATTGTTCTGCCCCTCAACGCTGTCAAACTTCCGTCCGAAAGGAACAAAATGGGCTCGGAGCCCAATGACGAATTAGAGGAAATCACCTTCTCCGAGGAGGGCAGTTCTAAATGTTTCCGAGTCAGCCAGTCGCTCGACCCAAATCTCAAAAGCGCGCTTGTTAAATGCATTCGGAGGAACCTTGATCTCTTTGCCTGGAAACATTCTGATATGCCCGGAATTTCGAAAGACCTCTTCATGCACAAGCTCAGCGTCCGCCCTGAATCAAAACCCATCCATCAGAAGCATCGCAAGTTCGCTCCTGAAAGGCAACAGGCTACAAAAGAAGAAGTAAGCAAGCTCCTATCAGCCCAATTTATACAAGAGGTCAGCTATCCAGAATAGCTAGCGAATGTAGTAATGGTAAAGAAACCGAGTGAAAAGTAGAGGATCTGCATATACTTCACGGACCTGAACAAGGCACCATTCCCGCTCCCGAGTATTAATGCCCTGATGGATGCGACCTTGGGACACGAACTGCTGAGCTTTATGGACGCTTTTTCAGGCTACAACCAAATCCGAATGTTTCCACCAGACATCCCCAAAATAGCCATTATAACCGATCAGGACCTTTATTGTTACCGGGTCATACCGTTCGGGCTAAAGAACGCCGGTTTAACGTACCAAAGGCTCATCAACCGGGTTTTCAAGCATCAAATAGGTCGAAACATGGAATTCTACGTCGACGATATGCTCATCAAAAGCTGTTAGGGCCAGGACCACATTATCGATCTCGAGGAAGCCTTTGGGATTCTACGAACCCACAACATGAGGCTCAATCCTTATAATGCGCCTTCGGCGTGTCGTCTGGGAAGTTCCTCGGATTCGTGGTCAGCCAACGAGACATCGAGGCAAATTCCGAGAAAATTCAGGCCATACTGGATGTCACGTCCAAGAAACGTCAAGGAAGTACATAGGCTCACGGACCGGTTGGCAGCAATCTGCCGTTTCCTCTCTAAGTCCGAGGAAAAATCCCTCCATTCTTTAAAGCACTCCGCACGGCGAAAAACTTCGAATGGGGCGAATCGCAGCAGCAAACCTTCGACCAGTTGAAATCACACCTGGCTAACCCCCCCACTCCTTAGCTAACCAGAGCCGAGTGAACCCCGTTATATGTACCTCACTGCGTCCGAACACGCCCTCAGTGTTGTTCTCGTTAGAGAGGAAGACGGGATTCAAAAGCCAATTTATTATGTCAGCAAGGTCCTGTACAACGCGGAACTCCGATATACAAGGATGGAAAAAGTGGCTTATGCGATGGTAATGGCCGCACGAAAACTCTGACCGTACTTCCAAACTCACTCCATTCAAGTCCTAATAGATCAGCCACAAGCTCGCCCTCAACAAACCTGAAAATTCAGGGTGACTAATCAAGTTGGCGATCGAGCTCAGCCAAGACAGTTAAAATTGGCGATTAATCGCTAATCGGGAATCCGCGGATTATTTTTCAGCCAATATTTGTGAAATATGTTTCCAACGATTAAATCGGGATTATCGGCCGATATGCCGATGATCTGTATATCCCGATTAATCTAATCTGTATATCCCGATTAATCGGATGATTTTAAATTGGGTTTTACCCTCAACCCGACCCGTTCCAACTCAGACCCGCAACCCCTTTCCACTTCAACCTAAATCCAATCTAAAATCCAAAACCTAACTCCATTCACCTGCGCTTCTCTCTCCTCCAAATCGATCGACAACTCCTCTCTCTATTCTCTCTCCTCCAGTTCGACAACTCCTCTCTTCTCACTGCTCTTGTTCGGAAGCTCCTCTCTCACCTCCAGTTCGGTAGGCCGCAGGCGGCAGCTCCTCTTTCTCTCACCTCCAATTCAGCGGGCAGCCACAGGCGGCAACTCATCAACCCATCAGTCATCACAGTAAGTTACTAAGTATCAAGTATCAACTGCGTTTTTTTTTAAAAATCAACAACTGTGGCAGCTCATCATTTTGCACTTAGTTTTTTTTTCTTCTTTCAATGTTAGTCTGTTACACACTGTAAGTATCAAGTAGGGAGTAGGGACATGTATTTACTATTTAGTTCTTATTCTTGGAATCTTGTTTACATATTTGTATTTAGTAAGTTAGTGTAACTGTGCAAGTATTTAGTAAGTCAGTAAGTTAAATTTATTTTTGTATTTAGTAAATATTTAGTAAGTGACATGTATTTAGTAAGTCTAAAGTTATTGCGGGTATCTATCAGCTGCCAAGTGGGACAGTAAGTTATTCTTGTTTACATTTTTGTGAGACTTGAAAGGTGCATATAAAATCTGGAAGTTCCATATGGTTGTGGTATCCGCAATTCCACATTTCATACATTCTATTGAAAATTTTATGCATTTTGCTGAACTTTAATGACTTACTATTACATTGTACGTTACATTGTATGATGGTTGCTTATGATTCATGGTTGCTTACTTGCTCATGTGTTACTTATGTGTTGCTGAATTATGATGACATACATTACATTTTGCTGAATTTACTACAAAATGTAGGTACTAACTCATTGTTTTTGTTCAAGCAGTATAGCTATTTGAAGAATAATGAGTTCTATTGGTCCTATTGGAGGAGATGCTTCTACCCAATCGTTTGATGCTGCAACTTCTACATGGAAACCTCCCTCCAAAGATCCTGCTTGGAAATATACAGGTTTACAATGCCCCCCCCCCCCCCGAATTGCATGAAGATTGTTTGCAAATTGTGTCAAAAGAAATTTTCGGGAGGGATCATCCAAGCCAAGGAACATCTTCTTCACAAGTCGAGAAATGTGACGGGTTGTCCTAACGTCACGATGGACCAGATGGAGGAGATTAAAGAGGACAATGACGAGAATTCATATCGAAGAAGTGAGAAGAAGACTTAATAATGTCTTTGAAGGGCACGAACGATTTCTTCACACTGATGGCGAAGAATTGTTGCAAATTCTCGAAGATGGAAGCAATGTATCTAGGCCTTCTATCCCCAATGGTACCAAAGGTAGGAAGTGGAAGCTTGTTAGCACCCGTAGAGGGCCAATGGATGCTCATTTGAAACCGAATTACGAGAAGATGAAGCAAACTCAAATTGAGCATTCTAACCCGTACAAAGAGGAAGAGAAGATAGAAGCTTGTGAGGCTATTGAGGAATGGGCATATGAAGTTGGTCTACCCTGTAATGTCGTGCGTGTACCTAGCTTCGAAACGATGATATATGCAGTTGGAAAATATGGAAGAGATATTTATTTATCTTAAAATAATTTTGATTGAATATATGTTTGTTTATTATCGTAAATTATTCATTATGCAATATTTTGTTAGCTTTACAAGCACCCTCTTACTATCCCATGAGGGCCACTTTATTGAAGGAAGAGTATGATAATACCAAAAGATTTGTCAAGTCTTTTAGACCATATTGGAAGAGATATGGATGCTCCATTATGTCGGATTTTTGGATAGATGGGAAAGGCCGAAGTTTGATTAACTTTTTGGTAAATTGTCCAAAAGGAACCGTTTTTTTGAAGTCCATTGATGCTTCCGAACATGTTAAACATGCGGACCTTATAGCGGAGATGATTGAGGAGGTCATTGGAGAGGTGGGAGAAGATAATATTGTCCAAGTAAGTTGATTTTAATATGATTTTGTTACTATTTGTCTCCATTAATTAGTGATATTGTAGATTGTAGATAAGATTTCACTAATTTATATCTTATTCTTTTCTTTTTAAAATTTGTAGTTTATCACCAACAATGGCTCAAATTTTAAGAGTGCGGGTTCAATATTGGAAGGGATGTATCCAATGATGTTTTGGGCTCCTTGTGCGGGTCATTGCTTGAATTTGATGGTGAAAGATCTTGGTGAATCCAAAGCGTCTCCTATAGACAACATAGAAATTGCACTAAAAATGCAAGGTCCATTGTTGTTTATATCTATAACCATGGAAGAGCCTTAAGCCTCATGCGCAAATATACAAACAATAAGGAGTTGCATAGATCATGTGTTACAAGATTTGCAACTCAATTTTACACATTAGAGAGCATGATTAGAAATGAGAATGCGCTAAGAATGATATTTGTCTCCAATGCGTGGACAACAAGTGATTATGCAAAGACTATTGAAAGAAGAAGAGTTGCAAGAATTGTGCATACGAAAAAAAATTGGGATAATGCAAAATTTGTTTGTAGTATTTTGGATCCTTTGGTAGATGTGATAAGAAGGGTGGACACCGAAGAGAAGCCGTGCATGGGTTACTTGCATGAAGCAATGAAAAGGAGCAAATAAAAAAGAACCTTGGTGAGGATACAGCAAAGACAAATGAAGCAAAAAGGGAATGTAGACGTGTTAGAACTCGTGTGGAATATGATTGACAAAAGATGGGATGATCAACTTGATAGGCCTTTGCATTCGGATGATAAACATTTTCAATTTTCTTTTGGTTGATTTGAGTGATTAATTTCACAATTTTCTCAAATTTATACTTAAGTATATATTTTTTTTAATGAAGAGGGGTTATATCTAAACCAAGGAATCTACGACAAATATTCTCAAAGTAGTGATGATTCTTTGTACATTAAGGGAACGCGGAAGTCAAGTGAGGGTTGTTTAAAGTTTTCAATAGATTTGTGCCTGACTTGAATGAGAATGATAAGCTCATTTGTGAACTAGTTTTATATAGAGAAGCCTTGCAAAATTTTGGAGAACCTCAAGCAATAAGTACACGAGAGACTTTAGCACCCGAAATTTTTATTACTCTAGTTCTATATTTATTTATGCAGTTATTTTTTCTTGTCCTTCAGTCCTTGTAATCTCATAATTGTATTTAATATTGCATAGCCAAGAAGTGCATTACTTTTGGGAGTTCGGCGAAGAATCTCCAAGAGCTTGTCATACGAGTCGTAAGTCAAACTTGTAGTGCGTCTCCTTATGAGCGCAATTGGAGTGCCTTCGACAACATAAGTATTAAATTGCATTTCCTATATTTGATTCATCTAAGTTTATATTTTGACTTTTTTGTTTTTTAATTCTAGATACACTCAAAGAAAAGAAATTGTTTGTTACAAAACAAGTTGAATCAAATCGTCTACGTTCAATACAACAAAAAAGTTGGCAAGACGCTTCAATGCTCGGGTGAATGATGATGCTAATGTTAATCCAATAATTTTGAGAGAAGTGGATGAGAATAATGATTGGGTAAGTCTCACGGCACAAGAGCTTGAGGACTTTGTTTGAGTTGGCCATGATCTCACATGGACACAAGTTGAAAATGCTATGGGACCACATCATGAAGGGCCATCAACAAGGAATAGAGTCCGAATTGAGGATGGGGAAGAATTAGAGGAACCATAGGAAAATATGACATTTGGAGGCAATCAAGAAAATGATAACGATGAAATGGACGAGCTTGATGATGATGCCGACATTGATATCGATTCTTAGCTTTGTTAATTTACCGTTCACTTCATTTCCTTTTCCATTTGTATCTTTATTACTATGTGTTTGAGATCACTTGAACTGAATTTGTTTAGTTCAAACTTTCTGTCAGTCGGTATCTTTTGATTTGTTTCTGTCAAATTGAGCTAGTGAACAGAAGTAAATGTCAGTGGGTATCTTTTGATTATCAAGTATATGTTGGGGATATTTATCCTCAGATTATTTCATCACTGTTTACTTTTGATTACGTGGAATTTACAAACAGTTTTGTGCATTTTACTTAAATGAGTTTTGCATCTGTCTTCTATAGATTTCAGTTTAGGATAATATATTCTATTTACCTGCATCTTTGTCTTTGGATGGTGCAGAGCTCCAGTATTACTGCAAACACGATTCTGAACTCTGCTTTGGGCATGCTTTCCAGTAGTGAATATAGATCAGCCGATCCAGTCAGAGATGATGATTCACAGGATCATGAAGAGCTTTCAGCACCTGCAAATGTGCCAGATCAATTGAGGGATTTTACTGTAGACAATTTCAAGGGGAAATTATCTTCACCTGTTCACCATATAAAGTACATTTTGAAAATTTCTGACTCAGATATCATATTTCGTAATAATTAAGTTATACATTAGTACAGAGGAACACATTATAGTTTTACAAAAATAATAACTTACACCTACAAAAACTACTTTGTATTTTTACAAAAATCACACTGCTATCATTGCATCACTTTTTCTTTGGAGCAATAAAATGAACTTGCACAAGATTGTGTTAAGATTATGTCTTCTAGCTACCAGACCACCGGTTTGTGACCACTGCAAATCTTCCCACTATCAAAATATCGGTTTGTGACAACTACAAATCTTCTCATTCCAAATTATTCTCAATTATCTGCATTAAGACAAAATATACATTTAATTAACAAAGTCAAATAGATACAAAATACACGATAATTTACATTTAAGATCTTCATGATCATATATACTTCAGAGATAATAAATTATTTTTTCCCACATTATATATGTACACACGATTTTTCCGATTTTATCCCCGATTTTTTCCCGATTATCCAATTAATCATTAAATAGACCGATTAATTTTGAAAACCAATTTTAACTGCCTCGAGCTCAGCCAACACGACATCCACTATTAGCCCCGCACGACCATCAAGGGCCAAGCTCTCGCAGAACTCATCACCGAGTGCACAATTTCCGAAGCACCTGACTTACCACAGGAAGAACCTGTTTGGAAAATTTATGTGGAGGGGTCATCCTACGAGGGAAGAAGTGGAGCTGCTGTCATACTCCTCGGTCCTGAAGATTTCGTATTGCGGTATTCCCTGCGTCTCAAATTTCAAGCATCTAACAACGAGGCAGAATACGAGGCGAGGATCGTCAGACTCACGCTCGCCCGCAAAGCTGGGGCAAGACGCGTTAAAACCTCTAATGACTCATCTCGTGGTAAACCAAATCTCCGGGGACTACGAGGCACGCTACGCCCGAATGATCCTATACCTGGCACGAGTAAAGCTACTCCTAGAAGCTTTTGATCAAGCCGGCGTCGAGCGCATACTGCAAAACAGAATGGTCAAGCAGACGCTTTATCCAAGCTTGCCTCGTCTTCCTTCGAGGGCCTCGATCGGACCGTCCTTATCGAGAAACTCCACGAACCCAGCATCGAGAAGAGCGAGGTTCTCTGCCTCAAAACAGACACGCCCACGGGTACTTGGGCGGATCACATCTGCCGTTTCTTGAGTGAAGGGGAACTACCAGAAGACCCGGCCGAGGCCAGGAAGATTAGGATCCAGTCGCAGAGGTTCACCTTAGTTGACAATATATCTTCAAACGTTCACACACCCAGGTAGATGGGAGACCATACCTCCACTGCCTGGACGCTGAGGAAGCGAAGTATGCACTTGAAGAGTTACATCAGGGAATCGGAGGTTGCCATATGGGTAGCAAATCGCTCGCCAACAATGTGTTTAATTAAGGGTACTATTGGCCGACAATACTGCAAGACGCCACCGACCTCGTGAAAAAGTGCGGACCCTATCAAAGATTCTCTCTGGACAGGCGCGCTCCGCAAGCCGAACCAAAAAGCCTCTCTAGCCCGACCCTCTTTGCCATGTGGGGAATGGATCCTGTTGGCCCCTTTCCCAAGGCAATTGCACAGAGGCATTTCCTCATCATTGCGATCGACTATTTCTCAAAGTGGGTTGAAGCATAACCATTAGCCACAATTACCGAACATTAGACCAACAGTTCTTTTGGAAGCACATTATCTGCCGGTTCGGAATCCCTAGAGTACTCGTCACGAATAACATGACTCAATTTGCAGGAAGTTTCTGAAAATTTTGCAAAGAGCTGGGAATCAACAAGCGGTTCTCGGCGATATCACATCCACAATCGAACGGCCATGCTGAAAACGCCAACCGTCAAATTCTTGTAGGACTCGAAAAACGGTTGGACAATTCACCCAAGGGACACTGGGTCGAGGAATTGCCCAGCGTACTATGGTCATATCGGACGACCAAGAGAATCTCAACAGGCAAATGCCCATTCAATCGTACATACGGGGCAGAGGCAGTGATTCCGCTGGAAATCGGGCTCCCCACTCCAAGAATCATGGGCTTCAATGAAGAATCTAACTCGACCGACCTCAGGGCCAACTTAGACCTAGTCAAAGAAATCCGTGAAAGGGCCGACATCAGAAGAGCTATCTACCAACAGCAGATTGGGAAGGCCTATAACAAAAAAGTCTGTCTGACCAACATCAAGGAAGGTGACCTCACCTTCAGAAAGCTCGCAATTTCCCAACTAACCGCCAAAGGCAAGCTAGCCCCCAATTGAGATGGTCCGTATAAGGTCTCTCAAGTGATACATCCTGGCATGTATCGACTCGAAGACCGAGGGGCCAGGGTAGTTAAGAGGCCCTGGAACACGAAGCACCTTGTCAAGTTTCAAGAGAGAACATAAAGGGGAGCATACTACTGTAATCGGTGCTACTCGTCAATTTTCCTGTAAACAGACATGAAATAAAGGCAGAAGATTTTGTTTTGGCAAGTCAAAATTTGTTGGCTATATTCTCAACCTCCCACCTACGAGAGATTTCTCAATCTTCCACGTCCTCGCCGTTCGGCTTGAACTTCGACCACCTACGAGAGATTTCTCAATCTTTCACGTCTTCACCGCTCGGCTAGGCAGTTAAAATCGGTTTTCAGAACTAAACGGTCTAGGAGCGATTAATGACTAATCGGGAAAAAAACGGGGATAAAATCGAAAAAATCGTGTATATATATATATGGAAAAAAATAATTTATTATCTCTAGTATATATGATTAAGATCTTAAATTTAAATTATCGTGTACTTAGTATCTATTTGACTTTGTTAATAAAAAGTATATTTTGTCTTAATGCGGGTAATTGAAAAAAAGCTAGAATGAGAAGATTTGCAGTTGTCACAAACCAATATTTTGATAGTGGAAAAATTTGCAATGACAGAAATGTGATTTTTTGTAAAAATACAATATAGGTTTTGGAGGTATAAGTTATTATTTTTGTAAAACTACAATGTGTTGTATACTTGTATGACTTAATTATTACGAAATATGATTTGAGTTTAGCAAAATGTACCAGATGGGAAATTCATTTAATCAAAGTGCACAACAGATGCTGGATGCTTGAAGTTTGTTGTTGTTCAAGCATCCAACAAGTGAAAATGTTCACTTGAAAATGATGCATATGCATGATATGATCAGCAGCTTCAATAAAAATGAGAATGGCGTTGCAGACAACCGTGCAAGTTACTGGAAGGTAATAAGGATGGAGTTTCAAAGGAACTCCAGGCAACCATATAAAACCAAAATAAAAGAGTCATACAAACCAGTCTCATATGAGCTTACAAAGAGACGACACCTATCCAAAATAAGCAGAAGCAAATGTTTACAAAATAAATAGGAAAACAAGAATGAAAGAAATAGATAGGAAAACAGATAGGAAAACAAAGCTAAGCATCGATATCAATGTCGGCATCATTATCAAGCTCGTCTATTTCATCGTTATCATTTTCTTGATTGCCTCCAAATGCCATATTTTCCCATGGTTCTTCCAATTCATTCTCATCCTCAATTCGGACTCTAGTCCTTGTTGATGGCCCTTCATGATGTGGTCCCATAGCATTTTCAACTTGTGTCCATGTGAGATCATCACCGACTCGAACAAAGTCTTCAAGCTCTTGTGATGTGCGAGTTACCCAATCATCATTCTCATCCACTTCTCTCAAAATTACTGGATTAACATTAGCCCCATCATTCACCCGAGCATTGAACCGTTTTGTCAACTTTTTGTTGTATTGAATGTAGACGATTTGATTCCACTTGTTTTGCAACAAACAATTTCTTTTCTTTGAGTGTATCTAGAATTAAAAAACAAAAAAGTTAAAATATAAATTTAGATGAATCAAATATAGGAAATATAATTTAATACTTACGTTGTCGAAGGCACTCCAATTGCGCTCACAAGGAGACGCACTACAAGTTTGACTTAAGACTCATATGGCAAGCTTTTGGAGATTCTTTGCCGAACTCCCAAAGGTAATCCACCACTTGGCTATGCAATATTATATACAATTATGAGATTACAAGGACAAGAAAAAAATAACTGCATAAATAAATATGGAAGTAGAAGAGTAATAAAAATACCGGGTGCTAAAGTCTCCCGTGTCCTTATTGCTTGAGGTTCTCCAAAACTTTGCAAACCTTCTCTATATAAAACTACCTCACCAATGAGCTTATCATTCTCATCCAAGTCGGGCACAAACCTATTAAAAACTTTAAACAACTCTCTCTTCACTTCCGCATTCTCCTCAATGGACAAAGAATCATCACTACTTTGCGAATATTTGTAGTAGATTCCCGGGTTTAGATATAACCCCGCTTCATACAAAAAAAATATATACTTAAGTATAAATTTGAGAAAGTTGTAAAATTAATCACTCAAATAAACCAAAAGAAAATTGAAAATTAGAAAATATTTATTACCCGAATGCAAAAGCCTATCAAGTTGATCATCCCATCTCCTGTCAATCATATTCCACACAAGTGCTCTAACGCGCCTTCTTGCTCCATTTGTCTTCGCCGTGTCTTCACCAAGGTTCTTTTTTATTTGCTCTTTGCACGATCCATTGCTTCATGCAAGTACCCCATACACGGCTTGTCTTCGGTGTCCACCAATCTAATCACATCTACCAAAGGAACCAAAATACTACAAGCAAATTTTGCATTATCCCCAATTTTTTTCCTATGCACAATTCTTGCAACTCTTCTTCCTTCAATGGTCTTTGAAAAAACACTTGTTGTCCAAGCATTAGAGACAAACATCATTCTTAGTGCATTCTCATTTCTAATCATGCTCTCTAATGTGAAAAACTGAGTGGCAAATCTTGTGACACATGATCTATACAACTCCCTATTATCTGTACATTTGCGCATGAGGCTTAAGATTCTTCCATGGTTATAGATATAAACCACAATGGACCTTGCATTTTTTAATGCATTTTCTATCTTGTCCAAAGGAGAAGCTTTGGACTCACCAAGATCTTTCACCATCAAATTCAAGCAATGAGCCGCACAAGGAGCCCAAAACATCTTCGGATACTTCCCTTCCAATATTGAACCCGCACTCTTAAAACTCGAGCCATTGTCGGTGATAAACTACAAATTTTTAAAAGAAAAGAATAAGACATAAATTAGTGAAATCTTATCTACAATCAACAATATCACTAATTAGTAATTAATGGAAACTAGTGTCAAAATCATGTCAAAATCAACTTATTTGGACAATATTATCTTCTCCCACGTCTTTAATGACCTCCTCAATCATCTCCACTATAAGGTCCGCACGTTTGACATGTTCGGAAGCATCAATGGACTTCAAAAAAACGGTTCCTTTTGGACAATTTACCAGAAAGTTAATCAAGCTCCGGCCTTTCCCATTTGCCAAAAATCCGACATTATGGAGCATCCATATCTCTTCCAATATGGTCTAAAAGACTCCACAAATCTTTGGGTATCTTCATACACTTGTTTCAATAAAGTGACCGTCATGTGATGGTAAGACGGTGCTTGTAAACCTAACAAAATATTGCATAATGAATAATTTGCGATAATAAATAAACATATATTCAATCAAAATTGTTTTAAGATAAATAAATACCTCTTCCATATATTCCAACTGCATATATCATCGTTTGGAAGCTAGGTACACGCACGTCATTAAAGGGTAAACCAACTTCACATGCCCATTCCTCAATAGCAACCCAAGCTTCTTGCTTCTCTTCCTCTTTGTACGGGTTAGAATGCTCAATTTGAGTTTGCTTCGGTTTCAAATGAGCATCCATTGGCCCTCTATGACTGCTAACAAGCTTCCTCTTCTTGCCTTTGGTGGCATTGGGGATAGAAAGCCTAGAACTATTGCTTCCACCTTCGAGAATTTGCAAATCTTCTTCGCCATCACTCTGAAGAAATCGTTCGTGCCCTTCAAAGACATTATTAAGCCTCTTCTTCTTGTTTCTTCGATTACAGTTCTCGTCATTGTACTCTTTAATCTCCTTCATCTGGTCCATTGTGACATTAAGACAACCCATCACATTTCCCGTTTTGTGAAGATGTTCCTTGGATCGGGTGATCCCTCCCGAAGACTTCTTTTGACATAATTTGTAAACAATCTTCATGCAGTTCGGGGGAAATTGTAAACCTGTATATTTCCAAGCAGGATCTTTGGAAGGAGGTTTCCATGTAGAAGTTGCAGCATCAGACGATTGGGTAGAAGCCTCTCTTCCAATAGGTGGACCAATAGAACTCATTATTCTTCGAATAGTTTTACTGCTTGAATAAAAATAATGTATCATAAGCAACACATACGCAACCATCATAAATGAATAGTGAATACTGACTTAACTTACTAACTTAAAAAAGAACTAACTTACTAAATAGAGAGAGCTGTCAATGTGATGAATGTGATGTTTACTGTGAATGTGATGAAAAAACTAACTTACTAAGAGAAGAGCTGTCGACGCGACGAGAAGAGCTATCGACGCGACGAGAAGAGCTGTCGATGAGAAGAAGTAGAGGGAAAGGCGCAGCTGAAAGCGGGTTTTGGAAATTAGGTTAGAATGGAATTTGGGTTGAACTGGAGTGGAACGGGAGAGGATTCGATTGAAGAGGATGGGGGATTTGCGGGTCTGATTGGGAACGGGTCGGGTTTAGGCTAAATTATACCCATTTTAAATAGAAACGATTAATCGGCATATTGGGGTGTATGCATATCGGCCGATTAGTACACATATCGGCCGATAATAGCGATATTATCGCTGGAAGCCCATTTCGCAAATATCGCTTCAAAAATAATCGGGACACTTTCGATTACCGATTAATCGCCGATTTTGACTGCCTAGCCGCTCGGCATAGTAGCCCTAGGTCGATTGCGAGCGATATAACAAAGTCTCGTAGATTGTATCGATACACTACTGTTGGTTGTAGTGAATTGACTTCTTAGGTGTTTTTATGTATAACAGTCCAAACCGTGCAGAATGTGTGCGACTCAACTAGATTTTGGAAGTCCAAGCCGAGCGGCGAGGATGTGCGAGATTGAGAAATCTGTCGTTGGTGGTCGAAGTCCAAGCGGAGCGACGAGGACGTGAGAAATTAAGAAATCTCTCACAGATGGTCGAAGTCCAAGCCGACCGTCGAGGACGTGAGAGATTGAGAAATCTCTCATAGGTGGTCAAAGTCCAAGCCGAGCGGCGAGGACATGAAAGATTGAGAAATCTCTTGTAGGTGATCGAAGTCTAAGCCAAGCGGCGAAAGATTGATAAATCTCTCATAGGTAGCAAAGTCCAAGCCGAGCGGCAAGGACGTGAGAGATTGAGAAATCTGTCGTAGGTGGGAGGTTGAGAATATAGCCGACAAACTTTGACTTGCCAAAACAAAATCTCTTGCCTTTATTTCATGTCTGTTTACAGGGAAATTGGCACGTAGTGTCGATTACAACAGTAGGCTCCCCCTTATGTTCCATCTTGGAACTTGACAAGGTGCTCCGCATTCCAGTGACTCTTAACTACCCTGCCAACCTGATGCTGCTTGTTTTCGGCGCGGGAGCAACAGGTGTGAGTTCTTGTATTTTGTGTAGCGGACGGGACAAATCTCAACCGCAGATCGGGTCTGTTTCTGGAGGTCAGCTCGGAAGAGCAGCTGGTGGCTGGACGATCGGGCACCTGCAAAAGGCCTAGAAACACCAGAAGAAATTCCAACGACAGACCCTCCGACGATCTAGTCAGTCACTGTACAACAGTGAAGGCTAGGGTTCATGTTAGGATTTTGAGATTACCTTTCTTAAGGAGGGGGTCTGGTATTTATAGGCAGGTCAAAAAGGTATCTAACCCTAACGGGGCGAGTTAGACTCGTTTGTCTGTAGGCCTGAAGTTGCAAAAGGCCTGTTGGACTTTTTGACCAAATGATCTGAGAAGAGCGAAAATATCGAGGAGATTCGACGGCCCTGATTGGGCCACCACTTATACTCACATCAATAGTGCTTTGAATGTTCAAACTTACGCATAAGGATAATCCTCCATAAATAAATAAAACTAACAGAACAGGTTTATCAACCTATTTAAACAAGAACATATAGCATCAAGAAAGTATTGGGTCATCACAAGTGTATCTGATTTTACAACAGGGCAAACTGAAATTAGACTTTCGCCTCACTTCTTCACTCTCCCCCTCATCGCCAATTCACCTCATGTATCAACGAGGGATTCATCAAGAAATCCAACCACATGCATTACCTTTATATTACCAACAAATAAAATTCTGAAATTAAAATCATCACAAGTCATGCATGAATAATACGGGCTGATAAGAATTTTAAGCTAAATGCATGCGGTCCCCCAATGGAGGCCGGGGAGACGGCCGCCTCGGGCCCCCAAAATGTTCACAATTTTAGGAGGCCCCGAATGTTTTTTCCCTTGTATTTACATATATGTATTTTCTGTGTAATATTTTTTTAGGAGTGCCCAAATTTTTTTTTAGCTTTCATTTTTAAAATTAGTACTTGTACTTGCTTATTTTAGTTGGACTTGGATTTGTATGGAAATTTTTTTCTCAAATCCCTAAATCTCCTTCTATTTCTTCATATATATCGGTTTTAAAGAATTGTAGCAAAAAAAAATTCGAAAATTTTTGTTTACAACCTTCTTAAAAAAATATTTTGTATGGGGGATCATTTCGGGAGTTTGCCTCAGGACCCCCGTCAACTCAGGGCCGGCCCTAAAAGCATGTTCAAGGATGCATCTTTTTTGGGGGACAAATTGCTATTAAAGAAATCATACATCATGGATGCATTATACACCAAATAATTTTTCATTGACTATGTATACTAAATTCCCACTAGCTCAAGGAACAGACCCTTGAGATCACAATAAAGTGGCTGCCTTCCTGAAGTTACTGTTAATGGATCTCCCGTTCATCCTTATATTCAGATTAAAATATGTCGCTTTTCATGAGGACATCAAGTCTGTTTTATTTTATTTTGAGATTTAGCCATATGTAGTAATTTTACAATGTCCACCCTTTATTTTCTGCATTACATTATTTTGAAGATTCGTATTGAGATTTTGTTTTGAGCTTATATATAGGCTTTGAGAATACAGAGAAGATATACTATTATTATCTAAAAAAATTAATGTGTTCGAGTTATTGCTCTGCATTCTATTATTGTGTGATACTAAGAAGTTATTACGGTTTGTGAAAAGCTCAAAACTACACCCCAAATTCCCAAATTAATATCTAAACCCTAATCCTAATACCCCCTCTCTCTCTCCTTCTTCTTCCTCGTTCTTTTCCTTCCCGAAACCCAAACCCCCACCGAAGCCCCGGTCTTTTCTCCTCCTCCATCTCGTTGACTCCCTCGCCGACGTCGACCCCCCCCCCCCCCCCCCCCGGCCAGCACCACACCACCTCCGAAACCCTGTTGAAGCCCTTTTTCTCAAGCTCTAAACTACACCCCAAATTCCCAAATTAAGATCTAAACCCTAACCCTAATACCTTCTCTCTCTCTCCTTCCTCATATTTTCCTTCCTGAAACCGAAACCCACAACCCCCACTGAAGCCCCGATCTTTTCTCCTTCTCCATCGCGTCGACTCCCCCCCCCCCCCCCCGCCAGCACCGCACCACCTCTGAAACCGTGTTAAAGCCCTTTCTCTCCTCTTCACCCCAACCAACACCCTGCCTCCCCGATCCCCAGCAATCCCCGACCATAATTGATCCCCCCCGCTAATCGATCCCGCCACTGTCAACTGCCTTCACTACCCGACGCCACCCCACCCCAAATCCACTTCAAATCCGAACCCTAATCCCCAAATCAACTTCAAATCCAAACACTAAACCCCAAATCCACTCAAACCCGAAACCCTAATTCCCATATCCAATTCAAATTTGAAACCCTAATTCTTACATGAAGAAGATGATTCTTGGAGGGGTACCGACGATAAGCATATTATTCCTCTCCATTGCGACACAATCCTCAAATCTTGGTAACTTCTTTTCATTCTCATTTATTTGTAATACTATCGTCCACAAATATTGAGTGTGTGCGCTTTCACTTGCTAATTAGAATACGAATCATTATTGCATATCTTACATGCTAAAAACGATTAAGCATAATTGTTGATTGTTAGGCGAGAATATTTAATTGGCTTTTTAAACTTATTTCAATTCTTGAAATCCATCAAGCGCATTATTAGTTTTTATTCCTGACTTAATCTGCATTACATGTTGGTAACTTAATCTTTTAAAATTCTTGAAAATTCTCTACTTAGGTAAGTATACATCAGCTTTGTATTTCCATCTTCTGCTTAATTCCTCCTACAAGGGAATAGTTGCTGATTTCTATTTAATGAAACTCTCAGGGGACGTATTTCTTTTTCAAATAGGAAATATAAATACATTAGATTGATCAGGAAGATGAGGTTCGTGAGAGAAGATCTGAATGTTGAATATCAAGATATTTGTTAAGAAGGATGATGATATTGTAAAAACCAGCGCACATGTTGTTTAAGAAAAACTTCCAAACTGGATTAGATAGTTGATGAATTAAGAAAAAACAGAATAATAATCAACATAGACTTTCGAGTTACTACAAAATGCTAAGCTTTCTTTACTCTTAACAAACTCATTTGAATAAATAAATAAGGTAAGGGTTAGTGCAAGATGGAATAAATTTTACTTCATTTCATGAAAATTGTTAAACTTCACAGTAAACTACTTTGACAAAAATAAATGAAATAAATAGATAATTAACTAAATCAATTGCATTGAGCGACTAAAAACACTAGTAAATACATTTAAAAACTACTTTTTCTAAGCACATTTCTCTTACTCTTTGTGATTTTAGGAAATAAGATTGTGAAATTAGACAAATATTGCTTTCTCTAATCACAATTCTACTAATCTTTGTGGATTTAGGAAATAAGTGTCAAATTACAATATGTGGTGTCATTTAATGGATGGATAATTCAAGGTGTCTACATATTTACGCAACAAATTACTGACACTGCACTTCTTATAAATAGGACATATCCTTATTGTTCTATGATTTCAAGTGAAAATTTACTATTTTAGTTTCTAAATTATTGCTGTATATTAGTTTGTTCCAACTATTGACCCAAAATTAGATGATTTAGTTTAAAATCTCCAACTTGGTAAACTCCAACCAATTTGCTTTCACGGGCATCAACATTTTTTAAAGGGTTATCTCCATAGAGGCCACCCACAATTTTGACAATTTCAAATTAGCCACCCACACACAATTCTCCATTTTCCATAAATACCACCAACGATATAGGTTCAAGACCAAAAAAAACTCGCAAAAAAAACACCTATGCGAGTTTTTTTTAAGTTTAATTGAAGTTGACTTAACATAATAATCTGAACTCATTTAAATGCCACCAATAAGATCACGTTGACATCATTCATAATTGATGTGGGTCGGATGACGTGACCCCTCCTGGGCCACAGATCCCCTCAGGATACGCGCACCTCCAGATCATCCGGATCCGCCACGTCAGCGTTGGAAAACTGCCCGGGCCTCTGCCACGTCAGCCCAGAAACCATCCGGGCCTCTGCCACGTCAGCCCTATACCGTCCGGGTTTCCACCGCTTCAGCCCCACGGGCAACCGGGTCCAGACCCGGTTGGCTTCTCCTATAAATATCAGACCCCTACCCCTTGATCAAGGTAAGCAATCTTTCTCCCACTCAAACCCTAGTTACTGTTACTCTCACAGCAACTGACTAGATCGTCGGAGGGTCTGCCACCGGGACCAACCCCGGTGTTCCTAGACCGTCTGCAGGTACACGAGACCTCGGATCCGAACCTCCTGATCCGAGCTGAGCATCCAGCCTCCACCTCACTCCAGCCTACTTCCTTACCGTTCGCTGAGCTGAGGATCGTCCGCATAAGAGCTTCCTCCACCAATACAAATCGAGTAAGAAGAACTCACCTGGTGCATCCACACGCCCCCCAAAAACAAACAACATCAGGTTGGCGCCGTCTGTGGAAAACTTTCTATTACAGACGCCGACCCGAGCTCAGCCCTCAACGGTACCTCGACAATCTGAGCTCACATGGCGCCCAAAGCCACAAAAGCTGTTCCCTCTGCGCGTCGGAAGGACGTGCCTCCGCCGGGCGCTGCCGCCGACGCTTCTGCATCCAACCATAAGGGGGTCAGTCGCGGACCCCAACCGAGTGCCTCCCATCCGGTCAAGCCCGACCTGCGGGGGGTAATCCTAAACCGACAGGCTAGCCGCAGCAGGGGAGGGGCCGCTTCCAACTCGGCCCCGAACCATCCAAAACCTCCGTCCCAAGGGTAGGGGTCGGCACTCAGCCGTGTCGGACGGCGACCTCCGGCTCAACCACATGCCGAGCGGGCCCCGGTCACTCACCAGGAGTTCCAAGACTTCCGAAAAGAAATCCTGGAGGCCATCAGAGGGACCCCCGTCGATGAGACATTCCGCCGTTCCCGCACCCATTCGGATGCTGAGGCCAGCGTGTCTCGCGCTCCAACAATCCAACCGGAGTGTGACGATGACATTTTGAAGCGCCTCCAAGAAATGGAGGACCGCCTCGACCACTTCGGCGACGGCTGCCCAAGGACGGCTCAGGGATACAGACCTTTCCGTCCTCCCTTCTCCACCCTCATCCTCCAGGCGAAAATACCCCGGAATTTCCGTCCACCTCAGTTCGAGACCTATGACGGCGAAGGCGATCCTGCTGATCACATGAAGGGCTTCAAAACCCTCATGATGATTCACAGCGCATCGGATCCCCTCCTATGTCGAGCCTTCCCCTCCACCCTCCAGGGTCCGGCTCGGGAATGGTTCTCCAAGCTCACCCCCGGCTCCATCTATTCTTTCGACCAGCTAGAGGGCAACTTCCTTGCCCACTTCGTGACAAGCCGAAAGAACAAGTGTCCCTACTTGGCCTCCGGCAGAAGGAAAGGCGAGTCACCCCGGGTGTTCGTCCGAAGGTTCACCGCTGAGGCAAGATCGGTCTCCTCCCTCGACCCTGGCGTTGCCTCAGCAGCATTCTGGCACAACGTCCGGCATGGATAGCTGAAGGCCTCCCTCGCGAAGAAGCCCCCCTAGATTTTCCTGACCTCCTCAATCGGATCGAAAAGTACATCCGAGCCGAGGAAGCCCTAAACCCAGAGGAGTCAAGGGAAATTCCCGAGAAAGGAAAGCACAAGGCTGACGAGGTCGAGCCAGCAAAGAAAGCTCCGAGGAACGGGGGCGCCATGAAAAAGGTCCCACCAGTCCCTCACTTCGAGAGATACACTCCTCTGACACAGAATGTGTCCACCATCCTTTTGGCAATCGAAGACAGGGACCTCGTGCAGTTCCCCCTTTGACCGTCCAACAACACCAGCAAGAAGAGGGATTAGCGGTTCTACTGCCGCTTCCACCGGGACAACAGGCACGACACGGATCATTGACGTGCCCTGAAGGACGAAATTGAGGCCCTCATCCAACGAGGGTACCTTCGAGAGTTCCAAAGAGAAGGCGCCCGGGAACAGAGGAATTCCAAAAACAGGAGGGATTCCCCTCCTCCTCGAGCACCCCGACAACGCCCCGAGCGGGACCCGGAAACCGAGAAGCCCGAGGGCCAGGCAATCTTGCATTGCGTCCACGGAGGACCCATGGGTGGGGAATCCAACACTTCCCGCAACGCGTTCGTCCGATGTCTCCTTCTCGGGAGAGGACCTGGAAGGAGTTCGGCTCCCTCATTGTGACGCACTCATCATCAGCCTCAGCATGGCGAACTTCAAGGCCCGGCGAATCCTCGTGGACAACGGGAGCTCGGTCAACATCCTGTTCCTGGAAGCATTCGAGAACTTGAAGCTCTCTCATGACAAGCTAAAGCCGGCCGGATACACCTTGCACGGATTTTCCGGCGTCCCGATGACAATAGAGTGGATCGTTACCCTAGACGTCAGGCACCAGCAAGAAAAGGGATCAGCGGTTCTACTGCCGCTTCCACCGGGACAATGGGCACGACACGAATCATTGTCGTGCCCTGAAGGACGAAATTGAGGCCCTCATCCAACGAGGGTATCTCCAAGAGTTCCAAAGAGAAGGCGCCCGGGAACAGAGGAATTCCAGAAACAGGAGGGATTCCCCTCCTCCTCGAGCACCCCCACAACGCCTTGAGCGGGACCCGGAAACTGAGAAGCCCGAGGGCCAGGCAATCTTGCAATGTGTCCACGGAGGACGCATGGGAGGGGAATCCAACAACTTCCGGCAGCGCGTTCGTCCGAGATGTCAACACCGTCCAGGGCCTTTTCTCCCCCCCGATCCAGCAACTCCCTGTCTCCTTCTCGGGGGTCTCCTTCTCGGGGGAGGACCTGGAAGGAGTTCGGCTCCCTCATTGTGACGCACTCGTCATCAGCCTCAGCATGGCGAACTTCGAGGCCAGGCAAATCCTCGTGGACAACGTGAGCTCGGTCAACATCCTGTTCCTGGAAGCATTCGAGAACTTGAAGCTCTCTCGTGACAAGATAAAGCCGGCCGGATACACCTTGCACGGATTCTCCGGCGTCCCGATGACAATAGAGGGGATCGTCACCCTAGACGTCACGGCAGATACAACCCCAAACAGAAGGACCGAGTCCATGGACTTCATGGTTGTGAATGTAAAGGCAGCCTACAACGCAATACTCGGCCGTCCGGGGCTCTGCTCCCTCCAGACTGTTCCCTCGGCCTACCAGAAGAAGATGAAGTTGCCTACCAACACTGGTGTCGGTGTTGTCCGAGGAAACCAAAAAGCAGCACGCTCGTGCTACATGACGGCAATCGGGAGCAGTGTACTTCCCCTCGATGTCGTCAAGCTGCGGCCCGAGAGGACCCAGCCAGAACCAGAGCCGGCAGACGAGCTAGAAGATGTCTCATTCGAGACAGGGGACGCGGCGAAGCACTTCCGAGTGAGCTGCTCCATCGCTCCCGACATCAAGTCAGCCCTGATCGGCTGCATTCGCCGCAATATCGATCTCTTCGCCTGGAAGCCCTCTGACATGCCCAGTATCTCCGAGGATCTCAGGATCTCATCATGCACAGACTCAGCGTGATCCCCGAGTCGAAACCGGTTGTCCAAAAGCGACGTAAGTTCGCTCCGAAGCGACAGCAAGCGGTAAACACGGAAGTGGACAAGCTCTTGTCTGCACGCTTCATACAAGAGGTCAGCTACCCTGAGTGGCTGGCAAACGTCGTCATGGTTAAGAAGGAGAGCGGAAGCTGGAGGATCTGCATAGATTTCACCGACCTCAACAAGGCATGCCCAAGGATCTGTTCCCCCTCCCCAGCATCGATGCCCTTATTGACGCAACATCGGGTCACGAGCTCCTATCCTTCATGGATGCCTTCTCAGGCAATAACCAGATCCGAATGTTTCCTCCCGACATCGCCAAGACGTCCTTCGTCACAAATCGAGGCCTATACTGCTACCGGGTTATTCCCTTCGGGCTGAAGAACGCCGGTGCCACTTACCAGAGGCTCGTTTACTGAGTCTTCAAAGATCAAATCGAGCGTAACATGGAAATGTACGTCGACGACATACTCCTCAAAAGCCGACAGGGACAGGATCACGTCGCCAACCTGGAAGAGGCCTTTGGGGTCCTTCGAACCCACAACATGAGGCTCAATCCGGCAAAGTGTGCATTCGGTGTCTCCTCAGAAAAGTTACTGGGGTTCATCGTCAGCCAGCGCAGCATCGAGGCGAACCCCGAAAAGATCCAGGCCATAATAGGCATGGCCCCTCCCGGGAACATCAAAGATCCAGAGGCTAACGGGAAGACTGGCGGCCATCGGCCGTTTTCTCTCCAAGTCTGAAGAGAAGTCCCTTCCGTTCTTTAAAGCACTGCACGGCACCGGAGGGTTCGAGTGGGGTACTCAGCAGCAGGAGGCCTTCGCCCAATTAAAAGAGTACCTCGCCAACCCTCCTCTCCTCAGCAAGCCCGAACCAGGTGAGCCACTATGGCTCTACATTTCGGCTTCGGAAGATGTGTTGAGCGCTGTCCTTGTTCGAGAAGGAGTCCACAAACCCCTGTACTATGTGAGCAAGGTCCTGCTCGACGCCGAAACCAGGTATTCCAGGATGGAGAAAGTAGCATACGCCTTGGTCATGGCCGCGCGAAAGCTCCATCCATATTTTCAAGCGCATTCGGTCCAGGTGCTCACGGATCAACCCTTGAGGGCCGTGCTCTATAAACTCGAGAGCTCGGGGCGACTAGTCAAATGGTCGATCGAGCTCAGTCAGTACGACATCGACTATCAGCCAAGGACGGCCATCAAAAGAGCAAGCCCTCGCCGAATTCATCACAGAATGCACCATCTCCGAGCAACCCACAAGCAAGGAAGCCGACCAGACGTGCGAAGTTTACGTCGAAACCCATCAAGAGGCCCTCGAATGCGGAGCACCTCATCAAGTTCTTAGGAGGAGAGTAGCCTCCACCATGTAAATTATCAAGAATGTAATCGGCACGTCGTGCCTTGTTTTTTGTATAATTCCAATATGTTGTAAATATGCCAGCTTTCTTAAAACAAGCTTATGGCTTCGTATTTTGTTACCAATAAAAAACATGTCTCGGGCTCGGTGCTCGGATAGCATCGCGAGCCAGAAAAGCTTCCCTTACAAGCTTGGAGCTCGGCGCTCGGATAGCATCGCGAGCCAGAAAAGCTTCCCTTACAAGCTTGGGGCTTGGAGCTCGCCGCTCGGATAGCATCGCGAGCCAGAAAAGCTTTCCTTACCAGCTTGGGGCTCGGCGCTCATATAATTCGGCTTGTTTGATTGATAGTAACATGCATCCAAAAAAACAAAGGAGCATCTACCAACACTCATACCGTCTATCCTGAGAACAAGTGCGGGAGCTCGGCGTCGATCTCGAGCAAGGCGGAGGCTTTCTTCAAAGCACCTCGACCTTAACGCTCGGCAACGACCTTCAGCTACGCCTGTTACCGACTTTCTCCCCGGTGTGGGGGCTCGGCACCTGTCCCTGGCATGGTTTAGGCTTCTTCAAGCCCATCAACCTATGCACGAGGCGACAACCGCCAGCTACACTCGTGCCGTCTTTCCTGAGAACAAGTGCAGGAGCTCGGCGTCGACCTCAAGCAAGGCGGAGGCTTTCTTCAAAGCACCTCGACCTTAACGCTCGGCGACGACCTTCAGCTACGCTCGTTACCGGCTTTCTCCCCGATGTGGGGGCTCGGCACATGTCCCTAGCATGGTTTGGGTTTCTTCAAGCCCATAAACCTATGCGCGAGGCGACAACCGCCAGCTACACCCGTGCCGTCATTCCTGAGAACAAGTGCGAGAGCTCGGCGTCCTCCTCGAGCAAGGCGGAGGCTTTCTTCAAAGCACCTCGACCTTAACGCTCGGCGACGACCTTCAGCTACGCCCATTACCGGCTTTCTCCCCAATGTGGGGGCTCGGCACCTGTCCCTAGCATTGTTTGGGCTTCTTCAAGCCCATCAACCTATGCACGAGGCGACAACCACCAACTACACGTGCCGTCTTTCCTGAAAACAAGTGCGGGAGCTCGGCGTCGACCTCAAGCAAGGCGGAGGCTTTCTTCAAAGCACCTCAACCTTAACGCTCGGCGACGACCTTCAGCTATGCCCGTTACCGGCTTTCTCCCCGGTGTGGGGGCTCGGTACCTGTCCCTAGCATGGTTTGGGCTTCTTCAAACCCATCAACCTATGCACGAGACAGCAACTGCTAGTTACGCCCGTACCGTCTTTCCTGAGAACAAGTACGGGAGCTCGGCGTCAACCTCGAGCAAGGCGGAGGCTTTCTTCAAAGCTCCGACCTTAACGCTCGGCGACGACCTTCAGCTACGCCCGTTACTGATTTTCTCGCCGGTGTGGGGGCTCGGCACCTGCCCCTAGCATGGTTTGGGTTTCTTCAAGGCTATCAACCTATGCGCAAGGCGACAACTGCCAGCTACACCCGTGTCGTCTTCCTGAGAACAAGTGGTGCCCCGTCGTCAACCCTGAGCAAGGCCGCGGCTTTCTTCGAAGCCGCTCGACCAATACGCTGGGCTATGGCCTACCGCCATGTCTACTGCAACAAAATTTTCATTAGAGTTTAGAGCGTCCGCCTTCGGCAGACGCCCCGAGCTTCGAGTCCATTCGTTAACCCTCCTTCCTCCCGCGAACAACTCGGGATTTACGGCTCTTACAAGCCCAAAACCCCAAATTGTTCGAGGACGGTAGGAGAGCCACCAACCCTCGGCTCTCTCCGAACCTCCGAGCCCATTCGTTAACCCTCCTTCCGCCCGCGAATAACTCGAGGTTTACGGCTCTCACGAGCCCAAAATCCCGAATTGTTCGAGGACGGCAGGAGAGCCACCAATCCTCGGCTCTCTCCGAACCTCCGAACCGATCGGCCGGCCCACCACTCACCAACGAACAACGCGGGGTCTCACAGCCCTCAAGGCTCGAACCCCGAATAGTCCGAGGGTGATTGGTGTGCCTCCAATCCGGAGCACTCGGAAAAATATGGATTTCAGGGCGCCCACCTCCGGCAGGCACCCAAGTCAGCCGCTCTCACTCCTTAACAACCAACAAGAGGGAGTGGGGGTTATATAGCCCCCTGATTAGGCGCATTTATTGCGTCTAGAAAAGCCAAACGGCGGAAGGCGAAACGTCGCCATAAATGTTCATGGGAAGGCGAAACGTCGCCATTAATGACTTATCGAAAAGCGATACGCCACTGCATACGCGTCCATTGCACCAAGTCGCCTCGGCGGCGACCCCTTCAGGCCAAGCTCGGCAACCATTCTCGCCAAGCAAGAATCAAGGTTCAGCAAATCAAATGTTCTTATTATTACTCATTGCTTACAATTCAATGAACGCCGGTACAAGTACAAAGAACAGCTTACAACTCACTCACACTCGGCTTGAAACTCGAACTCGGCGCTCCTTCCGGGGCTCCTCTCACACTCGGCCGAACAGACCAGGGAAGAGATCCGTGCCACCGAGCTTCCCACGTCTTCAGGCTGGGCCGCTTCCAATAAAAATGTCGGAGACCGCCCCAGGATCGAGTTGCTCGCCTCCTCGATCAAACCCGCACCCAACACAAGCTTCAGCCTGCGGATCTCCAACTCTTTCTCAACAACGGCCTCGCGAAGGAAAGACACCGAAGCTGACCGCCCGCTTGAGGCATCCGAGATGGACCAGTCTGTCTCAATTATCCACCAGTCTCAGTCGGCTATGGCTTTCTTCAGACGAGCCACCTCCAGACCGAGCTCCCTAGACTTGTTCATGAAATAGTATACGGTGGCTGCTTGATCCCGAGCCTGTTTTCGCTGGCAAGCCAAAGCTGCCTCCATGGCCTCCTTCCCTGCTCGAACCAGGGATGCCTCGGCAGAAACAGGGTCGGCTCCCAAGGCCTTGTACCTCTATCAAAAGACAAGGAAAATAGACATCACAAAGGAGAGCTGGAAAGTATGCAAGTTACGAAACCTCGGCCCCAAAAAGTATATTTCATTAATTCCAAAAAATGGTGATACAAAAACTGCGATGGCCAGTCCGCACAAGGCATTTACATCAAAAAAGGAAAGAAAACCTAGTCTATGCTTGAGGTGGGTGGCACCTCATCGTCGGTAGGATCGCCCCCCATCTCGTCCCCCCCGGGAGTCGGCGAAAGGTCCGGCTGCCAGCCGTAGTGGAGGTGATCCACATTATGCTCCGGATAAATTTTTCGGAAGTGCTCCTTGGCCTGATCGTACGCCTTGTCCTGCGCCATAATGAGGGCGTACGCCGAGGCTGCCTCCAACCTCTTCAAAGCCTTCTACCGTTTCGCCGCCTCCTCTTCGATCCTCTCCTTGAGGCGCGCTACGTCAATAGCGTGATGCTCGAATATCGACTTCATCTGGGCTTCGTGGATGAGCGCCATTTGCTGAGCCTCCTTCAGCTGGTCGGTCACCTTGTTTAACTCACGGAGGTACTTATCCGTGTTCCTCCTCTCCGCGATAACCTCCATCTCCAAGCACTTTTGAAAGTGTTGCCCATGAAGCATCGCCTATCCGAAGGAGAAAATGTAGCAAATTATTTACCAAATTCAAAAACCAGGAAAGACACGAAACCTCATGCTCTTACCGAGACCAACGCTTGAGACCAGCGCATGAATGCCTGATCGGCCGACTGCGTCGCCAGCACCATCCGGTCCCGCTCGGTGGCGGCCTTCCTGACGAACTCCATGGACACGGGGCCGTCAAGCAGGGTGTCCCCCTGGATGATCGACCAGTCAGGAGCAAAGGGCCGTAGCCCCTGCTGCCCAACCATCTGCTCGACGGTAAGCCGAGGTAGGGGAAGTCCCTTTTCAGGGGCCTCGACAGTCATGCCCAAACTGCCCCCTGCATCTCGTGGCACCCTCGGCATAGGGGGGTGATGCTTCTTAGACCTCTTCGCGGGAGAAGGCTCCTCGGCTACCGGGGTCGGTCCCTTGGCAGACCCCCAGCCTGAGTGGCCAACTTCTCCTACTCCGCCTTCTTCCTCCTCTCCGCCCTCGCCTTCTCGGCAACAGCGAGAAAAGTGCGCCGGTCATCAACTTGCTTGGACGTCATCTCTGCAAAAAATGAAAAAAGAAGGGCTAACGTTAACACGAAGGCAGAAAGATACAAAAATTCAGAACGAAACATACTAGGGTCGATTAGGCTCAGTCAGGCCCGGGCCAAGTGTAGCTCCGTCACTCGGGGCCAAGCGATGTTGTGCCCCCTACAATCTTCTCAACCTTTTTCCACTCCTTCTCCTTCAAGTCACTACGCTTCGGAGGTTTGTGGTTGGGCTTGAAGAAATTCCAAGGGGTCGGGATCCCCCAAGACCTCTCGCTCCGAACCACAAAATATTTCTCCTTCCACCCCTTGATGGAATCCGGATGGCCGTGCACCACCTTATGCGGCTTGGGCGAGAAGTAAAATATCCCCTCCTGATCATCGAGCGAGCTGATCCCCAAAATGGCTCGGAAATAAGTCAACCTCGGCTTCACGCCCTTCTCTTGGCACTTCAAAATGAAACAGATCAGGTGTTTCCAAGAGTTCGGGCCATACTGAATTGGGCATAGCTTCGCCCAATTTAAGACCCTTTTAACAGAGGGATGCAGCGGCAACCTCAGCCACGAGGCGAAGGCATCCTCAGGAAACATGCAGTATCCCAATGCGAGAGCTGTGGTGGGTCGAATGCCGGGGCTCGAAATGAAGACTTCGAACTCCCGAGGAATGAAGTAAGCGGCCCTCAGGAAGTGAAGATAATCTGCCCTCAAAATACACGGAATGCCGTCCATCCTAATCTTCACATGGCCCTCCTCGCCCAGCACATGAGGAACGGGGCCGAAATCCTTGATATCATTAGGGTACATTCTGATCGACCCCGGATTTTTAAAGGAGACCGGGGGAAACTCGAGCCCCGATCTAGGGGCATATTCATCCGGAGTAGGAGGGCTATCCGAAATACTTAACGTCCTCTTCTTCCGGCGAGGACAAGCCTTCCTCTCTAGAGACAGCGTCGACAAAAGTAGAAGAGGCGGAAGGTCGTCTCCGACATCGACCGACCCTCATGATGTGCCTTCGCCAGCACCTCCTTGAGCGCCCTCCCCTTCACCTCCATCATCCTTATCATCAACGGCGTCGTGACCGTCGGGATCCTCGTCCTCTCCCCCGGGATCCTGGTCCTCCTCGTCCCCCTCCTCACCTTCGACGTCCTGATCCTCCTCATCCTCGTCACCCTCATCATCCTCCTCTTCCTCTTCCTCCTCTTCCTCCTCTTCGCCCTCGTCCACAGGATCCTTCTCCGGCCTTCGGGATCTCAGCGGCGACACTACGAACACTACGTCGTCACCACCATCCGACCCAGGGTCTATCAGAACCTCCTCTTTGACCTTATATTTACTAAGGGACGAAGACGTCTCTGACTCGGATTCCTTCGCGGAGCGGCCCGACGAGCTAGCCTCGGATCCGGACTGAGTGCGCGACATTACTAAGCAGAAATACTAACCTGAAGCGTAAACCGTGAAGATCAACGGAAAAAATTGCTAACGGCAAGTAAGATCCTGTTCTTGTAAATTTGAAAAGTGAGTAAAGAAATGAAGAAGAAAAGTGAGGAGGGGGGATTTATAAGGAGAAAGCAACTCCTCGATTTCCGCAATTAGATCTGGCCGTTGGATCTTATTCATCAAGATCTAACGGCCGCTAAAGATCTTGGGTCGCTTCGATTCTTGCGCTCATGACATCAGCAGTGGCGCGAAATTACCCAACTATCCACAGGCCTTTTTTCCTCAAAACAAAAACTTTTTCAACAAGTCGAGAGGGGTCGGAGCTCGACTAGAATCACGAGCCACAATCTCCATCTCTATGTCCAGGAATCCAGAAGGGTCGACGCTCGGATAGCATCCCGAGCCACAACTGCCTTCTCTGTTATACAGGGAGCTTGGAGCTCGAATGAAATCGCGAGCCACAAATTCCTCTTTTATTCTCACAGAAGGATCAACGCTCGAATAGCATCCCGAGCCACAATCGCCTTCTCTGCTATCCAGGGAGCTCGGAGCTCGAATGGAATCGCGAGCCACAAAATCCTCTTCTATTTCACAGAAGGGTTGACGCTCGGATAGCATCCCGAGCCACAATCGCCTTCTCTGCTATCCAGGAAGCTCGAAGCTCGGATGAAATCGCGAGCCACAAATTCCTCTTCTATTTTACAGAAGGGTCGACGCACGGATAGCATCCCGAGCCACAATCGCCTTCTCTGCTATCCAGGAAGCTCGAAGCTCGGATAGCATTCCGAGCCACAAAAATTCTCTTCTATTCAACAGAAGGGTCGACGCTCGGATGGCATCGCGAGCCACAAACATCACCCCATACCTCACTGGAGGCTCGGAGACCGGTCAGCGCGGCCAGCCGCCGAGACTTCCACTCCTAAAGCATTGAGTACAATGAAATCATTCAGTCGCTGCCAACAAATATAGGGGCTCAGAGCTCGGATAACACCACGAGCCCCAAGCACCCTCATCTATCACAGAGGTATCGGAGCTCAGATCACACCGCGAGCCCCAAGAGCCCTCCTCCATCCAAGGGGGCTCGGAGCTCGGATAACATCGCGAACCCCATGAGCCCTCCTCTATTCACAGGAGGCTCGGAGCTCGGATGGAATCGCAAGCCCCATGAGCCCTCCTCTATTCACAGGAGGCTCGGAGCTCGGATGGAATTGCGAGCCCCAAAACGATCCTTTGTCCCACAAGCGGGGGCTCGTCTGCCGACCCCTAATGCTCGACAAACCAAGCTCCAACAAGATCGACCTCGACGTCCCCTCACTCTTCCAACTAGCGAGAGGATCGTCTGCCAACCCCCGGAGCTCGCCTACCGACCTCAGACGCTCGGCAAAACAGAGCTCCAACAAGATCGACCTCGGCGTCCCCTCGCTCTTCCAACTAGCGAAAGGATCGTCCGCCAACCCTCGGAGCTCGCCCACCGACCATCAATATTCCACAAGCAAGAACTCGCTTGTCGGCCCTCGGAGCTCCTCTACCGACCCCAGACGCTCGGCGAACCGAGCTCCAACAAGATCGACCTCGACGTCCCCTCGCTCTTCCAACTAGAGAGAGGATCGTCTGCCGACACTCGGAGCTCGCCTACCGACCCCAGACACTCGGCAAACTGAGCTTCAATCAGACAGACCTCGACGTCCCCTCCTTCCAACTAGCGAGAGGGTCGTCCACCGATCCCCAAGACTCGTTTGCCGACCCTAAGGATCGGCAAGCATCACTCCGACTCTTCTACGCTTAGCATCCTGCACAAACTCCAATGAGAGATCCCTTCCTCCTACCCTCTGGCCTCTTCTGGAAGTAGCAGATCCTACTTTCTCACCGCACCCTCCACCCTTCTCTTCCTACAGAGGCAAAGAACCACTCCTACACGGCTAGTTCACCCAGCCCTCCAGGAGTGTGGGGCTTGTGATGTGGGTCGGATGACGTGGACCCTCCGGCTACAGGATCCCCTCAGGATACGCGCACCTCCAGATCATCCGGATCCGCCACGTCAGCGTCGGAAAACCGCCCAGGCCTCTGCCCCGTCAGCCCAAAAACCGCCCGGGCCTCTGCCACGTCAGCCCTATACCGCTCGGGTTTCCACCGCTTCAGCCCCACGGGCAACCGGGTCCAGACCCGATTGGCTTCTCCTATAAATACCAGACCCCTACCCCTTGATCAAGGTAATCAATCTTTCTCCCACCCAAACCCTAGTTACTGTTACTCTCACAGCAGCTGACTAGATCGTCGGAGGGTCTGCCACCGGGACCAACCCCTGTGTTCCTAGACCGTCTGCAGGTACACGAGACCTCGGATCCGAGCCGAGCATCCAGCCTCCACCTTACTCCAACCTACTTCCATACCGTTCGCCCAGCTGAGAATCGTCCGCATAGGAGCTTCCTCCACCAATACAAATCGAGTAAGAACTCACACCTGGTGCATCCACACGCCCCCCAAAAATAAACCGCATCAATAATCTTGTGTTTAATTCAAATTTTTTGAGTGGGGACCACATTGTTAGTGGTGTTTATAGAAATAGAAAATTGTGGGTGGCTTATTTGGAAGGCTAAATTTTAAAAAACCCCACTGAAGTATTGCTCATTTTTAAAAAACCCAACAAAACTTTTTTTATTTTAAAAAAAAGCACTCAACTATATTATCAACAAACCCATATTGACGGAGTTAACTTCCGTTAGGGTTTATGTCACCGGCATTGCACTGATGCAATAATTCAGTGAAGTTTTTTTAAACATATGATTAATTAAGTGATGTTTTTTTAAACACAAATGAAAGATGAATGTGATTTTTTGACATAAACCTTAACGGAAACCTAACTCCGTCAATGTGGATTTTTTGATAACATAGTTGAGTGCGGTTTTTTAAAAATAAAAAAGTTTAGTGGGTTTTTTTTAAATGACCAATACTTCAGTGGTTTTTTTTTTAATTTAGCCTTTTGGGAATAACAAATTTGTGGGTGGCCTCTATGGAAAAAACCCTTTTCTCAATTATTTACAAGCTCCCAATAAAAAATTACCCTCTAATTATATATGCATACAGTGTCAGGATATAGTTTAATTACTTAAGTATTCTCTCCCTTTCCCCCTCCTAGTCTCCCTCCCTCCTCACGTCTATGATATGATCCCTTCCATTAAAGGGCAAAGTATTTCGTCTATATAGGGTATATGCATGGTATATGTATAGGACAATATGCAATATTAAATGCAGGTAAGAGAATTCCCTTAGAAAACCTAATCATAAAAGCATCATCTACCAAGTATTGCACATCTTAAAGAGTGATGGGACCAATACCTGACTGATCTTGCTTGCTCGAGAGACTTGCTCAACTTGAATCCATGAGCAACTGGAGGTGAACAAGTTGGTTAACAACATACATACACAAGACAAATAAAAGGTGTTAAGATTCCTGGTTAAAAGAGAAGTCGACACCGTTACTTGGAACAGCCTCATAGTGTTGCCTTGACATCTCATGATTATCAGTTCCCCATTGATTATACTAAATCTGAATGTTTTACCTGAACAGAAATAAATAAAGTAGAGACATCAGATCAATATTAACACAGAAATCACGCCAGCTTCTGATAGAAACCAACAAAACAAATGGGTTTGCAGTGTGGATGCATGTGTATACATGTGTTTGTGTGTGTGTGTGTGCGCGGGTGGTGGGTGTGTGTGCATGCGTGTTGTGGGGTTGGATCAGATTTAATTCAAACACTGACACCAAAAACAGAGAATTTAGTGAAAAGTTCCAAGCTATTAACCAGTTCATTTTCAAGTGCCTCGCGTTCTTTTAAATTTACTTATATTTAACTACATATGTATGATGTGTTAGATATAGTTGGACAGTTCAGTACTCTGCTCCCTCACTTTTTCCCACCCTCTGTCATTATCTCAAGATCTGTTCCCTTCCATTTAAAGTGCATGCACCTTAGTCTATACATAATATTATATGCGACATATAAATGCACGTATATATACAATATTTGGCTTATACCTAACATTCACAACATCACAACATACTTTGTCGGTGCACATGTTCCAGAGTAATGATGCAACAAATACCTGATAAATTTGGCTTGCTTGACACTTGATATGCCAGCCAATTTGAATAAATGAGCAACCAGAGGTGGAATAGTCGAGTGAAAGTCACAACTGAGTACGGAGTCCAAGAAAAGAGTACATACATATATAGGAGCCTTCAAGACATGAACGTCGACCTCAAGACCAGCGCTGAAATATTATGCTGATGCAACATCAGCTTAAACAATTTCAACCATAATCAGATCAAGTACAAAGAACACCAGAAGAACATTTTAATTTCGATAAACAAGGCACATTTCTATATAAACATCAGTATGATGATCTTTTTTCCTGCGAATTTGATACAAATTTTTCAACAGGAAATTTCATCAAACAAGTGCTAGCTTGAGATGGACGAGGACTTGGAGTGAGAAGGCGGTGGCTCCTAGCTAGCTCATGAGTAGGTGGCCTCTGGTCGTTCTTTGGGGCGATATTGAAGGCCCGTAAGACTGTCGCTTGGAAGTCTTGAAGATCTGCTCTTGCTCTTGTGACTGGTGCCTCTCCAGCTTGGCGGTCCCTATGTGTGGCTCGGCTTACTGGAGAATGAGTTCTCCGCCGATGACGCTGAGGGGACTCTCTTCGCTTCCTCGGGGGAGGGGATCTTCTAATCCTCGGTCGGCGGGGGGTCCGGACTCTTGAAGCCCCTGGGTGCTCAGGTTGATGGACTCCCCCAAGGGCTCGCCATCCATTCAGGCGAGTTCTGAGGTCGACCCCCTTTTGGCAGTCGGCAATCACTTGACGAAGATCCCGCTCGGGAGGGCTTCGAGAAGCCATAGATTCAACTGAATGATTGGGACCCGCGACATGGTTATGAGTAGTATGTTGCTTCGGAAGACTCTGACGAGAGCCCCCCGGGGCAGCCCCCCGAGACCCTGGAGGGGCCTGTTGAAGAGGAGCACCTTCAGATGGAGGAGGGGGAGGAGGAAGAGAAGTGGTTCTTCGGCTGGAGACCGCTGCCTTCTCCTTCTGTTTTGGATGCATGGCTTGAAACTAGTCTCGCTGATGAAGTTAGGTAAGGTTGCTTTTTCGGTTCCCACAGACGGCACCAATCTGTAGCTGCTAATTTTGGTGTGGGAGCAAACAGATGAATTTGTGAATTCTTGGAGAAAACGATAAAGCAAACCTGTTGACCTATTGACCATCACCTATGTGTTGACTTGGTCTCTTGCCGCTGCTGCGAACCTGCAAAAAGTGCGATACACCGGGATGGATTAAGCAAGAACTTAAACTGGAAAAATATTGATTACCTGGTAACAGTGGGGGGAGAGGGGTATTTATAGTCGCCTTAGGGAATCCGTTTCGAGATATGAACATATCTCTACATCCCGGTATGAAGAGATAGAAGCGGTTAAGATCACTTCTTAGGGATAATTATGAATCTAAATTCTTCTTTATCCTTCTGAACTGGTTTGTAACGGGTTGGGACCCGTACCCAGTAAGACAGATCCGTTTATGGGTTATTGGGCTTTGAAGAAAGACCTAATTCTCATTTCAAACCCGTTTGTAGGTGAAATAACCGTTTTACCCCTGAGCTTTAAGATTCGTGTCCAATTTGAACGGTCGCGATTTAATCCCATTTTTACCCATATCAGACCATTTTCCAAAGCGACTGGTCAAAAGCACTTCCTAATTGTAGTCATCAACTACTTCACCAAGTGGGTCGAGACGGAACCCTTGACGACTATCACCGAGCACCAGGCCAAACAGTTCCTTTGGAAACACATCGTCAGTCGGCTCGGGATCCCTCGCATCCTCGTCACCAATAACGGGACCCAATTCACACGCAAAAAATTTCCAAAATTCTGTGAAGACTTGGGAATTCAGCAAAGGTTTTTTTCAATCTCACATCCTCAGTCTAACGGCCAAGCTAAAAATGTCAACGTCAAATCCATCACGACCTCAAAAAATGTCTCGACAAACCTCACAAAGGTTTATGGGTCGATAAGCTTCTGAGCGTGCTATGGTCCTATCGGACAACAAAAGGATATCAACGGGCGAGTCACCCTTCAATCTAACCTTCAGCACCGAGGCAGTAATCCCCCTAGAGGTCGGATTACCCTCCTCGCAAATCCTAAATTTCAACAAAGAGTACAATTCAAATGGCCTCAAGGCCAATTTGGACCTACTCTGACAAAGTCCGTAAGCGATCCATCATCAGGAGGAATGTCTACCAGCAGCGAGTCGAACGCTTCTACAACAAAAGGGTCAAACTAACCAACACCAAGGAAGGAGACCTAGTGCTGCGTAGTCTTGACATCTCCAAGTCGAGCAAAAGGGGAAGCAAGCCCCTAATTAGGAAGGTTCGTATAAGGTCTCCAAATTGGTACGCCCAACTTGATGACTCAGCGGGCGGGATGATCAAAAGAACCTGAAATGCAAAATACATAATAAAGTTCCATAAAGGCCCTTCGCAGTCTATACTTGTAATGATGCAAATTGTAATAAGCGCTCGCTTCTCAGCAGCCATTGAATAAGCGCTAGACTGATTGGCTGCCACCGAAATAAATTCATTCAATTTCATTTCAAAATTTGCCAAAATTATATCAGGTTGATACAAAATGAAAAGCCTCGGAACGAGTGCCTCGAAATGGCACTCAATCTCCGAGCATGCGCGGATCTCTCTGTTGTCAAGTTCAAAGCCTCAAAACAAGTGTCCAGAAATGGCACAAAGACTCCGAGCATGGCGCGGATGAGTGCCTTAAAATGGTACTCGGACACCAAGCATGGTGCGGGTTTCTCCAACCGCAAACAAGGCTCGGAACGAGTACCTCGAAATGGCACTCATACTCCGAGCATGACACGAATTTCTCCACCGTCAAGTTCAAAGCCTCGGAACTAGTGCCTTGGAATGGTACTCAGACTCCGAGCATGGTGCGGATTTCTCCGCTGTCAAATCAGGAACCTCAAAACAAGTGGCTTGAAAGGACACTCATATTTCGAGCATGGCACGAACCCCCCAGTTTCGGAACGAACGCCGGGGCACGGCACCTCGATCCCGGACTTGTCTTAGTTTTCGCTACTACCAATCTCAGATCGTTCCCCAACAGAAATCAATGCTTTCAAAAAAGATACTTTTTATTAAATCAAAAGATGAACACAATAGCGGTGATCAGTCCGTGGTTGGTAAACAAAACATTGAGAACTAAACCTAAGTTTCTACATGATTCACCCCGTATCTTGAAACCCCAGCTATCTCCAAGAGTGGTCGCCTCGTATCTCGGAACACTAGCTGTCACCGGCAATCCCCAACAGAGGTGGCATTATACACGCACCACAACAGCAAGTCCTACATTCTAGGGACCACCTCGACACGCGTGAGGTTTGAGGAGGTGGGAGAAGATGGCGAGCCCTAATAAATACCCAGAAGAAGTTGAACCAATGAGGGAGCCAGGGTCGGCGGACTATAGCACGACCCATCATCCCCGAAGCCGCATCATCGTACGTAGTATGTGCACGAAGAGGATCCCAGGTCACCGTGGTACCGAAAAGTCACAACTGCCCGACGAGAATCTCCACCTGTAAGGGGATGAAGAGCTCTCAGATGAACTTGAACTCTTCGGCTTCAGCCATTGATATCCAGCTGAGGTGGTCAAATCCTGTAATCTGAGATGTACTTTATGCGACTCATTAGGGATTACGTCGATCCTTACCAAGTCACCTCAGGTGGGTACCATGAGGACTAGGAGTAAATGGCCCCTCGAGGCTCAGTCGGTAATACAACAGATCTTGAAATCCGATACAACAAATCTTAGCCCAAGTGTCCGAACTTCGATCCCTTCGAGGCGAAGCATTCGGATGACATAAGCCTACACGTGCCCACTCGACAGCCTACATTCAAAGAGTCAAAACTTCAACTTCCAAGACGCCTTGAATTCTCCAAAACATATGACGTAAGCCTACACGTGACCATGCACTGTGACTTGCAAAAGAGTCTCGGACCCGCCCGCTCGCAAGTAAACTATGGGCATTACATGTAATTCTAACAGAAATCAAAAAGGGAAAAGTCGAACAAATTTTATTCATAGATAAAAACTAGTACAAGCACGGTGGCCAGTCAGCGAGAAGGCAAGGACACAAGTAATTCAATGACACTCCCTGGAATATCCCTTATGGACGGTAAGAGAGTTGTTCTTAACATATTGTACTCCAGTGGAATATAACCCGCAAGTGCATTGTTGGCGGCAAAAGTAAAAAGAACTCAATTAGAATGGATTTCTTGCCAGGTTAAATGACAACCCTCCCGTATAAAACATTCTTGCAATCTCTCCATGCAATTTGACCTCACGCCGCTATGTTAAATGCATTTCTAATTGCACTGCTTAAGAGACTAATATTTGTCTTTCTCCTCTTTAAATCTAAGCTACCGACAACAAACAAAATAGCGACACTCACCGAACCACTAGAAGATTACTGTGGCAATGACACTCTTCTAGAGCTTTTTGAGTTATATTAACATTCGATTTGTTCATCCGCATTTTGTATTTCTACAAGCTCATTCATCATAAATTTATTACATGCACCGATTTCGTGCCCTTGTATCTTTAACAAGTGGCATCTAACCCTTGTGTATGAGCTACTATAACTCCTCTGACAAAAAATACATTCCCACCTCACATATCCACCCCCACCTTGGGATCGTTTTCTAACTTTGTGACATATTTTCATAGAAGCTTGTTTGGATCTTTGTCATTAGGATGTGCGCACCCGTAGAAGTCATTCTCAAAGTAAATCTACAATAAAAGTGCAAAAGTATTACAATTTATGAGAGATAGAAAACTAACAATTACCAATCAATTAACTATCTAACAATTAACAGTAAGAAAACTATCTAACTATCAAAAAACTAATTAACAGTAAGAAGAATTAGAATGTAACAATGAACTCATTCATAGAAGCATCCACAGTCGTTTGCTAAATACTCAAAAATTAGAAATAGCTTTAGGAAATAGGCGTACAGTCGTTCGCTAAAAACTCAAAATTTAGAATAGGAATCTACAGTAACCTGCTAAAGTTAGAAGTCCGCTTAGACGATTGCTAAATATAGAAAACAGGGGATGTTAATCCGTTTGAGTATTGGGACGGATGAAGATCATCCGTCTAGGAAAATAAAAAATAAAAAAAAAGATAGACGGGTGAAGATACTCCGTCTGTGGGTTGGGATGGATGAAGATCAACCGTTTTTTTTTTTTTTGATTTTTTGATTTTTTTTATTTTAAACAAAAAAAAAGAGTTAAAACTCACCAAACGGATGAAGATCATCCGTTTGATCAGTTTTTGACTTTATTTTTTATTTATTTTTAATTTATTTATTTTTTTTATAATTTTAAACAAAAAAAATAAAAAAAAGTCAAAACTAACCAAACGGATGATCCTTTTTATGTATGGTTTTGACTTTTTTTGATTTTTTTTAAATCACCAAATAACTATTTTAAAAAAAAATCAAAGACGGATGATGTTCATCCGTCGTTTTTAATTTTAAGATTTGGACGACTGCAGCATGCTACTTCTATTGTTATTCCTAAATGCTATCTTTCGCAATGAGAATAGCAAACGACTGTGGATGCCCTAATTAACAGTAAATTCATTCCTAAATCCTAAATCCTAAATCCTAATCAATTAACAGAGATGTCCAATTAAACTCATTCATATTAACTCACTCCTAAATTCCTAAATCCTAAATCCTAATTAATTAACTCACTCATATTAACTCACTCCTAAATTCCTAAATCCTAAATCCTAATCATTTAACAGAGATGTCCAATTAAACTCATTCATATTAACTCACTCCTAAATTCCTAAATCCTAAATCCTAATTAACTCTCTCATGCCCAACAAACAGTGAAAAGAGTTTTCAACTTTTCATTCCTAAATCCTAACCAATTAACATAGTTTTCATTCCAAATCAATTAACACTTAACAGTGAACTCTTTCCATATTTCTCATTCATTCTCTTAATCTCATCTAATTTGTATACAGGAGGAAGAAGAACAAACCGTGGGGGGAGGAGGGAGAAAGATGACTTGGCAGCGTGGCACAGTTGTAGAGAAAGAGGAAGAGCCACGGAGCACTGACAGCAGTTTGGGGAGAGAGAGAGAGTATCGATCGGGGTTTGGGAGAGAGGAAGAGGCACGGTGGTCGGTCCAGTTTGAGGGGAGAAAGAGAAAGAGGAGGCACGCAACGGCTGCGACAGCAGTGATTGGGGATTAAGGTTTTTTTAGAGAAAGAGGAAGCGAGCGATGAAGAATGGGCATCAATCTGTAAAGTGGAAATGAGAGAGAGAGAGAGATAATATGTATTTTTTTTAATAACATAATGCTAACGGGCGCACCCAAACGCACACAAGGTGCACCCGCTCGCACCCCACAATCGCACCCGATATACTTTCTTTTTTTATTTAAATAGGCCGTTACACACTCGATACGTACCCGAAACGTATCGGAGCGTACCCAACCCAAATATGTACCCGATACTGGTACGAGGTCGATTTTTTAGTACTCGTGCTTCATAGCTTATAGAGTACAACTTGTAGAGGGGTATAAATCTCGTTGTATTTTGTTAGATAATATCTTATTTAAAATAAATAAAGAAAAAAACAGAGCTTAAAATGAAAAAATGGGATCAACCAGAGACCCAATGAGGAAGGACAAGTTTCAGCTTCCCACACTAAAACCAGTACACAGTTTAAAATATTTAACCCTCTAAGTAGAACCATATTAAGAAACAAAATTAGAATCAGCATAACGGGAGTGTATTCAACCCAGCCCACACTAATTTCATATGAGGAACTCAACCTAATTACCTCCAGACCAGAGTAATATCAATTGTTTACCAACGGCCCTAAACATATATAAAATATTTACTGTAGAAAATTGTGTATCGGCAATGGGGAATGAGATGTACTCAATTTTCTCTCCGTCATCTCCCCACCCTCCCCACCCACAGGATTAGTAGCAAATGGAATTCTCTCAGCCTGAAACAACCCATATTTTATTCAAGCAAATTCCATCTTTTTACTCATCTTCATTCTAATATATCATATGTTCCAGACACATAACATAACTCCAACCACATTTAGAACTCAAAATAGTTCCCAAATATATAGTTCCACTTAAATCCGATTGAAACACCTAACCCACAATTTTAATACAACCTCATTGCTCCAATAAGCACAAACTTAAAAGTTGAAAAGCACACCTCAAATAGCCACTCTAACGAAATATCAAAACTACACTTTAAAATATCACATGATAACGAGAGGACCTAGTTAAATCTGTAACAGCTCTAAACTTGATTGAAACAACTAACCCACAACTTTAATACAACCTCATTGCTCCAATAAGCACAAACTTAAAAGTTAAAAAGCTCACCTCAAATAGCCACTCTAACGAAATATCAAAACTACACCTCAAAATATCACACGATAAAGCATAATTAGTTTCTCTATAAATTTTAGAGAGAAGCTCCCCCCAAAAAACCCAAAAAAACAGGAAACCCTAGATCTGAAGTTGGAGGGGGGGCAGGTAGGGTTCGTCGCCTCATTCTCGTTCGCTGTGGTCTCTCCTCTCTTATCTCTTTTCTCCCTCCTAGGTCTCATCCTTCTCTTTACCTAGTGTTTCTCTCCCTCGTCCTAACTATCCACTACCAAAACCCAAATTTGCTTGGGGTTTCAATTTGGCCTCCGACCATCTAGCCCCTGACCGCTCATCGGGCTCGCCATGCCCCGACAATGGCCACCTCCTCCGACAGCATATCCCCGACCGCGACCTCCTCGGGATCGGCCTGCCACCGACCGCAATCATCGACTCCGGCCTCCACGCCACTACTCTACAACCACCTCACTCCTCTGCCATGGTTGTGTGAGAAAGGGTGAGAGAAAGAGATGGGCAGTGTTCTAAATGGCATCCGCCTCGGATGCCTAGGCGCTCAGATGGAGGAAAACGAACCATCTTTGCATTAGGCAGTGATCTAGGCGGTTAGAGGCAATTAGGCGGTCGTCTTGTTGAGTAGGCGTCCGTGGCGCTGATCAGGCGTCCGCCTGATGTCCAACGCCAAAACGTTTTCTATATTTTAAAATTTTAAATACTACAAAATAACACAAAAAAAAGAGAACTAGTTAATCTATTAATCTATTATATATAATATGTATGGATCTTTAATAGTAGTGGAATTGTTTTTACTTTTTTTTTGTATTATTGGTGATGGATTGCACATATTACAATAGTACATGTTACACAAATTACACATTGGCATATTTCACATATTACAATTGGACAATTATTTTTTTAATTGCACGAAGAAGCTTTTTTTATGCATAAATACCCTTCAATTACACATTATACAAGAACATGATGAATATTTGCAATTGGGTTGCATGATCATAAGGGCTGAAATTAACTAAATCGGCAAAATAAATTCAACCACCTAGGCACTCCTTGACCGAACCGCCACCGCATAACGCCGTTTACAACCTTGGAGATAGGAGATGTGCCTCACTGCTCCCTCTTTCACTGTGGATTTAATGGGGATTTGATTTGTTGATTGCGAATGAGAAAGAGGAGTAGATTAGGTTTGGCATTTGGATCGGAATGGAAGTGAGAAGATAAAGGAGAAGATTAGATCTATGTTTTGGATTTGCATGAGTAGAAGATCTGGAAGACGAATGCGCTTTCCGACTACTCTCCTTTGAGGGAGCAGGCAGCGCGGGTGAGCGGGTAATAGCCGATACAGCAGGGCTGCACGGATTGGGTCTGACGGCGGGGTCCCCCCACCGCCAACACCTTCGATGTTGCTAACGATGCCTTGGTGCGAAAGGCGTTTCTGTTGTGAGCGGATGTTTCGAATTTCGAAACGGATGGGCACCTAAAATTTTGTCATATCATGTGAGCGGCGCACAAAACTAATGACGAACAGACATCTCTAATGGACCAAGCATTGTGACTGGACAAGATGGGGTTCGGTACAATATAAAAAAAAATCCTTTGGGCTTGGTTGGGATCCAGTACGGTGTAAGGTTATATATTGGGCTCAAGAAGAGGCCCGGATTGTCCTTTCCTCTAACGTGATGACTCAAAAATCACTTGTTGGTGTGATGTATCTTTCAGGTCAATGGCCCACCCTCCGGGGCTTTGTTGGAGGAACCGCTTGTTGTCTGTTTTCGGCATATTGCTTTATATTTTGTCTATTGCCCCACACTCCCATATATAACAGGAGATCCTATGTTTTATTTTCTATCTTGTAGGTTGTATATTTGGCCCAATACTTTATGTTTGTTTTGTTAATTTCTTATTAATGAAACATGGTGGCTTTATTCCACCTTTTCCCACACAAAAAAATATCACATGATAACAAGATGACCTAATTAGTTTTGTAACAGTTGCAAACCAATTTTGCATTGTTATATATAAGTGCAAATCATGTATAGTTTCTATGCAAACAAATGTATCTATTGCCACCTAATATTGCCGACCTGTATTAAGTTTGAAACCAATTATCAAACATGTTATCACCTAAAAAACACCTGACTACCTCATGTATCATCATGTCATAGTACCTATGTCTTACATATGGAAAAACATTAGGATTTTCTGAAAATTAGGGTCAGAAACAAAAATCAAAGATTAAAGAATTCAACCTGGGATAATGAAGCCGCACATAATTGATAGGCCCATCCGCTCCAAAACAAAAAACCATCTGATACAACCCATCCAACTTCAGCTTCATATGCCCCTAATGCCACCTCCTACAATTAAAATGTTTCAGTTAATTCTTGCTTATCGAACATAACGACTGCATAAAATAAAAGTAAGATAAAGTTACCTTCGAATTCAACCTGGGATAATGAAGCCGCACATAATTGATAGGCCCAAGTATATCCATCTGTTCCAAAACAAAAAACCATCTGATACAACCCATCCAACTTCAGCTTCAGATGCCCCTAATGCCACCTCCTACAATTAAAATGTTTCAGTTAATGCATGCATATCGAACAATAACGACTGCATAAAATAAAAGTAAGAAGATAAAGTTACCTTCGAGGTTGAGTTCCTTCTAGTCTAGGGTAAGAAATTAGGGGGGACAGTTGTTGCTGCCTTGCTTGAGGGGTGGCATCTTGTTGGATGACCTAGGGTGGTCAATGACATTGATCACCACCGCAGTATCTCTCGATCAGCTCCGAACTCAAAACCATTTGATTTCAACCCATCCACTTCACCTTCACATGTCCCCAAAGTCATTTCCTACAATTAAAATGTTGCAAGCATTTTATTAAAACATGAAGAGCATAAAGTAAAAGTGAGAAAAAACCCTAGAATCAAATGATTGAAGAATTCGACCAGGGAAAGTGAAGCCGGGCATAACAATCCAGAGTATCTCAAATCGCAGCAAACCCAGAAACCATCTGATTCAACCCCAGAAACCATTTGATTCAACCGAACCACTTCAGCGTTAGAGGCCACCATTGCCTACTCCTACATTCAAATTAATGTTTCAGTGAGTGTACATTTTATCTAACAGGACAAGTGCATACAGTAAAAATAAGATAAAATTGCCTTACGGGGGTTGTGGTTGCTTTTGCTGGCATCAGGAGGAGGGGATCGTGTTGGATGACATGGAGCGTCGTTGACATTGATCACTCCAGCAGCAGCCTTTGAAGTTGAATATCCCAAGTTTCTGTACTCGAAAGCAGGTAAGGAATGTGAGAAAAACTATATGAGTATGCATTCAACGATTCATGAGAGACAGAGAGAGAGAGAGGGTAACCATATCTTAGAAGGTTGTGACTTTCTTGTCTCAAACTCAAAGGTGGAACCTTTTGTGAATCTGATTTAAACCCATCCACTTTAGTTTGAGATGCCCCCCATGCAGCATGCTCCTAAAACTATAATGCTTCACTTCATTTGTGCATTTCATTGAACACGATGAGTGCATAAAATAGAAATATGATCGAACTACTTCAAGGGGGTGGTTTCTTTTTAGAGTAAGAATTAAGGAAAATATCCAAGCATCTACTCCAAATGAGGAATTATATTTATATATGTGCCAGTCTCCATGAGAGTAGTCATTGGCTATATATCCATTTTATGGATATTTTGGAGAAAAAACCACTGTAGTCGTCGTCTATATACCCATTTCTTGGGTTTAGGATAATAAGTAGACGTCTATATTTGGACGCCGAAATGGCATTATACATATTATAGAAATCATAGTGTTGGGCGGTATATGATCTGCTGTCTGAGAAAAAAATTTAATTGCAAAAGCTTGGGCCGGCATATGATTTGTCATTTGGGGAATAAAACAACGTCAACTAACATGCTGACATTTGAGGGGAAAAAACAAAAAAATAGTGCAAAGGTGTTGGACTCCTTCAAAAAAACAATTAATTAATTCATCACACACAATGCACGTTTAAGTAAATAAAAAAAAAATAGAAAAAAAAAGGTTAGACGGCAAATGATATGTAGTTTCAGAAAGAAAATAAATTTTACAATTAATGTGTCCTTCACACACACACAAACACACACCAAAAAATAAAAAATAAAAAATCTTTCAATTTGTTTTCTTCCGCTTTCTACGAAAATTGTTCAGAAGGTATATCATTTCCGTTTGATAAAAAAAAACATGTTTTGAGTATTGACGACTGCAGCGCTACCCCAAAAAAGCTATATCTATATTTTCCATATACCCATTTTTTAACAAAACGACTACAAATGCTCTAATCTATATGCCTAAAGATTTTATCTCTTTTCAGTTAGTAATCCATACGTTCAATCATCTTAGACACAATCACATGATTACGAATAAGCTAAAACAGTTCCGAAACATTTTTATAATGTGCAATTGCGGTTTTGAATGAATTCTACATAAAGTGCAAATCATGTATAGTTTTTGTACCAACAAATATCTCCATCTGCTCCAAACCCAGAAAACCATCTGACACAACCCATCCTCTTCAGCTTCGGTTGCCCCCAATCTTACCTACTACAATTAAAATGTTTCAATTAATTCATGCATTTTATCAAACATAATGGGTGCAGAAAGTAAAAGTAGGATAAATTTACCTTCGAGGTTGGCTTCCTTCTAGTACAGGCTGAAGGGTGGCATTTTGTTGGATGGCCTAGAGTGGTATTGACGTGGATCACCACCGTAGTATCTGGTTCAGCTCCTGACACCCCCCCCCCAAAAAAAAAAAAAAAACTAATTTCCCCAATGCCATTTCCTGCAATTAAAATGTTTCAGTTCATTCACGCATTTTATCAAATATGATGAGCACATAAAAGTATGATAAAATTACCTTAGGGGGCAGTTTCTTTCCAGGGTTTTTGCTGATGTCAGTTATGAGGAGGGGTGAGATCTCATCAGATGATGCAGACCGGTTGTGGGCGTTGATCAGTGCTGCAGCAGCAACAAATCTGAGAAGAAAAAAAACATGCTTAAACACAAATACGAAAATGTAATAAAAGAATCATAACCGGGAACACGAAATCATCGGAAAGGGGAGATACGAAAATAACAAAATCCACAGTCCTACAACAAAAATTTAATATAAATATAAATAATAATCTTTAAGGGTTTCTGAGACTAACCAGATCGTAAAGGTTTCGACTTTGCGCGCATCTTCAAACATCTCCTCAAAACCCTTCAATAAAAATAAGAAAATATTTTAGCGTTTCTGATACTAAAAGGGAGATCGTAAAAGGTTTCGACTTTTCACCAAATCCGTCGTTCCAAAAACTAGGGTTTCGACTTTTTCACCAAACAAGCAGAATACAGCTAGGGTTAGGATTTACCAGTTGAAAACAGCGAGAGAAATCGCCATACCGAGGTTAATGTTTCTGAACAGAGGAGAGATTAAAACTAGTTAGGGTTTTGCTTAAGAAAATAACAGAGAAGAGAAAACTAGGGTGAGGGTTCCGATCAAACCTTTCTCTTTTCCGATTCGAAGTCCGGCGATTAGGGTTAGAGTTTCGACGAGAGAAGTGGCGACGAGCGCGAAAAGGAAAAGACGATTTTTTTTTTTTCTTCTATAATTAATTTTAACAAGAAATAGAATAGATTTGATTTTGAAAGAGTTGAGGAAGTGGGGTCGGGTTTATATAACCCAAATATCCGCTTCTAATAACGCCACGCGTCAGCTTAAGGAACAACGCCACGCGGTTAACGGGTTGCGGACATTTAAAGCTAATATGAACCGGGTTAACGGGTTCAGTTTGGTTCAGGTCTGAAAATTAGAAAATAGACACTGGGTGGGCCATAATATCTATACTAGTGTAATGCACGTGCGATGCACGTGGGGAAAATGGGGAGGGGAATGAAAAGGACAAAAAACAAATCTACCAAAAAAATATATATATAGTATCATGCACGTGCGATGCACGTGGAGAGAGAATGAAAAGGACAAAAAAAAACTACCAACACATGTGCTGCACGTGTTGACACATATACACCAAAGAATAAAATATTGTTTATTTGTTTCCAACCCCATCTCTCCCATTATAATAGTTACTAGTGTCATGCACATGCGATGCACGTGGAGGGAGAATGAAAAAGACAAAAAAAAAAAAAAAAACTACCAACACGTGCGCTGCACATGTTGACACACATACACAAAAAAATAAAAAAATTGTCAATTTGTTTACCAACCCCATCTCTCCCATTATAATAGTTATAGATAGATAATAAAAGTGGCTCTCATTCAATCTCCTCTAAAATTAATGGTCTAAATTGATTCTCACAAAACATATTTTTTCCGCCCAAAATTTCAAACCCAAAATTAAATCCCCAGACTAAAAAAAACTCATTACTTTATTACTGTCTCTCCTCTTTTTTCACTTTTTCATATTTCTCTCTTTCTCTCTCCCCCTCTCTCCCATCCTTTTTTTTATTTTTATTTAGAAATTTAGATTTAAAGATTTCGAGTTTGTAAAATTTTCAGAATTTTTATATTTTTTTTATTGCACGTGTTGTATTGAAAATAACTAATATCTCTTCAACGGTTCAATTTCATCATTTTCCACACTTAAAGTTCTAAGAAGTTAGGGGTCCGTTTGTTTTGCAACTCAGAATAGAGTATTCAGAATACTCTATTCCGAGTTGGCGTTTGTTTTAAGTCTTATTCCCAATCT